>BCNH02000007.1:10772170-10799148 GCA_001662345.2 Metrosideros polymorpha var. glaberrima | reverse complement strand
CGTAAGACGACCATCATCCACGTCAGTGGTTTCTGACCAAAATTGGACGGAAGGACTATATTGGCAAATTATTAAAATATTTAGAATTAAATTGATAAAATTAAAAGGTTTATGATTGAATTGACACATATATTATAATAGGTTTATGAATTTTTTGGTAATTTCGCCCATCTTCCTCCATCACAAAATTACACACTTTCCATATTCTAAAGTAATGAGAAAATCCGCAATCGAATTCCAAATTTATTTACTCCAATCGATTGACGACAATTAACTTAACTGTCATGTAATATACTTTTATTCCATTGGGCTAACTAATTTGGTCAACAAGACAAGACTTCATCGAAATAATTCTACTTATACTACATACATATTAACCGTCGACTCTACTAATCCTCGTGAATGTATTCAAATCGCTCTGTCCTAAGAACGTGAACCGAGCCAGTGACTCGGTATAATAAGTTCTTGTAGGAGTAGCTCTAGTGTCACATCCCAAGGCCAAACGAAGACAATAGAAAAGAGAAAAAAAAAAAAAAGAAAAAGAAAGGGGGAAAGCAATAAATATATGGATAAACGAGAACAAGCTGATGAATGAGATTTCTGATGGGGAATGGAACGGGGGCAGTGTCGGTGCCGACACCGGTACGTTTTACCGACAGTTTTACCGGGAGCAGGAGGTGACGCGGGCTCTGGTTTACCGGATACGGAAAGTCATTGGTCCAGAATCCCCATGCAGTCGCCACTCCCCTCCGTCGGTGGAGATTTTGTTTTTCGGTTTTGACTTTTTGCGAGGGCTCAGGTGCCCCGTAGCTCCAGCGTAAATCCCGTGGTCCTCCGCAATCGGGACTGTCGACGATGATCATCGTCATCCTCCACGTTTCTCGTTCCTGACAGGTTCGCCGAGGATCTCTGCCCGACGACAGCTGCACTTCTGATGGGCTCCTGAAGAAAGGGAGTTCCTTCTGTTAGCAAGGCCTCGTCAGATGGAACTAGGAAAGGACTGACTCTCAGCTGCCGCAGCACATGATTAATGCGGTGTAGTTATAAGTTTCACATGATTCTTTTTTATCGCTATGTTATTTCTTAGTCCATTTACTCGGGGAATTCATCCTAGCTACGTGAATTGTGAACCGATCAGGTAACATTAGATTTGAGAATCGATAGCTCTTGATGACGACAAATAAGTGCGAGACTACAGACTAATGTGCACGAATAAGAATAATACGTAAGAAACTAATAAGTTACGGCCATTTTATTTTAGCCTCATCAAATGCCAAAAGAGGAGAATTTGCCAAATTGTGCATATGCCTCGTTCATGGGCTTGGCGAAGGCTCGGCCCGTCCAAGAACAATCGCAAAGGGCCGAATTTGCTCACCGTGTGCCACCACCCCGCTCCGTCTAGGCCCATAACCGATGCGCGTTTTCTGAGAGAACGAGCAACAAAGTTAAGCTCGATCTGAAGCCCGGCCCTGGCCGACCCATACTCCCAATTAGAGGTGTGTTGAGTTCTACTGGTGAACATTTTCTCCAATTCTTTTGGGACTAGGAACTGGTCAGATTTGGGCCAAGCTTGCTTGTATTTATAAGGCTGGTGGAGTAGAGAGGGCCTCCAAGCTCAGCTCACTACATACAGACATGATCACACAAAAGCGTGGCGTAAAAGGAATACGCATTGTCGAATCTCTCAAGAGTCTTGTTGTTGCCAAATGGAGACCGACAGAGGACTTTACTCGCAAGCAAAGATGTACCTACTTGAAGATTGCACGAACGCCTGTCGCTTAGGGTTTCAGTTGTTGCCGATTCCTCTGCTGAAACCGCTGTTCTCCTCTGTATGTAAGGCGAGAAGCTGTCCATTGAGCTGAAACGCTCCATTTCGCTGATTCGAATCTCCTCCCTTGTTGCCAGTCCTATTTCAAAATGACTCAAACCAAAGGCAGAAACAGATGAAGGGAAAGCCCGCTGTTTGTTTTTTTGAGGTCAGGTTTCCGAACACGCCTCCTACCAACTGTACTAGACCTTTGACCCTGCATTTCACTGTGGTCGAGTAGAATGAATCAGTCTTGGCTAAGTCATAGCGTAGGCTAGTAAGTCAAAAGAGTCGGGATCAAAGCTAGAGTTAATCAGTCTAAGCCGGAAGGCAGGAAAGGAGCGAAGATAATCTTTGGAGGGGATTCTCTTTCGAAGGGAAACCAAACCCCTTACAACGACGAGGGACATTCATTCATTGGTTATCTTTCAACAAGGTTGAAGAAAAGCCTAATGCCTTGACCCATCGATAGCTATCCCGGGAGACTCTTTCTGAATCCATCCAACTTAGGGTTCGCTACTCTTCTTGGCTCACTTTTCTCTTACGTCAATTAGTCATTATTTCATCCTTACTAACACTAAGACGAAGGCAACTGCATATCTTTTTATGTTTTCCTCAAATCTTCCAGCCAAAATATAAATGTTTTCCATTACTGTGGGTGCAAAATTTGAAGGTTTACACAGTGAAAGTAAGTGATGGAAGGGGGCTTCAACGGGTGCCATTACCATTCATCCGACATAGATACCCCTGGAAAGGTATTTCCTCCCGAGGGACAGGACCAATGGAGCTAGAATGGATGTGGATCATTAGGAGATATTTACATACTGTTCATGAAAGAACTCATTCCCTAAAGGTGTGTAGGAATTTATGGAACTTTCGAAATCGAGTTGGCGGGGTCGATTTCAGGATTGGCACGCAGCAAAAGTTACTGGATAAGTTTCAAGTTTCAATAGTCCGAAATATGCGAGCATATGGTAGGTTCTAGGGTACAACATCATATCCATCTCGCACTCGCTCCGTATTTCATAGGGGGACTTTTGTCTACGAGCTGGTATTGCATGGTCTTGGGGCCAAGCTAGTTCAAATTTGCAAGGCTGGGGACAATCTTTGGGACAGAAACAACTCAACCAGTATAACACAAAAGTACAACGGGTACAGCATGCTATCATTAGATCTTCATTCTTATTCTTGAATCGAGAGACCATGGGACTTTCACACTTCCACAAATATTAATAATCCAAAGATTATACATGGAGCAATGACTTTTGACACGAATTGACACAATTATGAAAATGGATATCAATTGACACGTTCGAAAGTGACATAAGTTTGACCCGATTTTAAAATACCCCATTTACTCTACATGTTCAACAAAAACATGCTACTTAGCATTGACAGGGCTATAAGATCCAAAATCGACACATGAATCCGGATTGCCAGCCCTGGAATTTGTCAACAGTATTGTTGGGCAAGAATTACTGTCCAAATTATACGCGATTATTAAAATTTTGAGTGCGAAGATAGATCAAGACGAGGATGCCTTTTTTATCACATGCCTCCTTAGACCAGGAATATGGGCATTTGCGAAGTAATCCTCCCAATTTATGCTCCTCAAATCCATTGGAAATTTATTACACTCTTCGGTCGACATTTGTTCCATCAACTTTTGTGTATTCCCACTGTCGAACCTGTCAATATACAATCTATCCATGTTAGTCCCAATCAGTTACCAATATCACACAAACAAGTATGCTCTCTGCATTTTTCAATATATGATTTTGCTAACGAATATCTCACACACACAAAACACCTTGCAGTATTCAGTGCACCGATTTTCTTTTTTTGTATTATGTGAGTTATATTGCACTCCACTGTAATGTATATAAAATTCATATACTTAATGATTATTACCTAGCACGGTAGAACATGTAGGGCTCGTACAACTTGGCCAAGTGAATTAGACTCTCTGCCATTCTCCTGCATCTTGCTTCAAGCCTGGAATGTTGTTTTGGGTTTGAATTAGGGCCAATTTCTTTGCTCAATCCACTTTTCTCTGCGATGTCTTTCTGTATGTAAGAGCAGAAGCTGTCTATTGACCTGAAATACTCCATGTCAGTAATTTGAATCTCATCTCCTTTGTTGTCTGTCAATGGAGAAGCCGCGAAATGGACAAGGGAATACTTGAACATGTCACCCATTGTCATCGGATTCACCGTAGACGACGCCACGTGGTACACGTCAATGCCGGGGCTCGCAGCAATCCCGTGCTTTGCCATTGCCGCGATGATCGTGTTCGCAACTAGGTCTGCTGGTACCTAAGTGTTATCGAGAAACAACAATTCAGGACAAAGAAATGCATTGTGTGGAATTTTGGAAGTTTGGGTAACAAATTGCTTCCAACCCACCCCTCAAGACCTATGTTAGTAAAATACTAAATAAACCTTCATATGTCATGTTTAATGGAACTTGCATCTCCCACACGTTTGCTAAACTTATGACATAATACTAGTTTTCTATCTTAGAGTTTAAGTTTTTAAAACAGTTAGTAATAGTACCACAAAATTTCACGTACGTACAAATCACGTGTCGTGTTATACTCAAGTGAAAGTACTCCAGTGCATGAACTCATCTCATATGTTCCGAGAGAAATGGCGATGCATAATCGTTCATATCCCAAACCGTCTTAACTTACCTCCCCGTGTATACAACTCAAAAATAAAAAGGATTACTCACTCACCACGTCCATAACTGTGTTGGGATTGACTAGGAAACCAGGGAGTCGTCCTTTCCCATAGGATAAAATCAAGGGGTCGAGCACTCTTTGCGGTAACATGAAAGAGAAACATATATTAATTAGCGTCAACATATTGCGATAATAATTATTACTGTTGATAAAATGTAAATTAAAAAAAGCACCTGTATCCTTGAATCCATCCAGGAAAAGGCTCTCGAAAGGTACTCTCGATTACGCTGGGACGAATGATAACAACGGGCACTCCTTCTCTATCGGTGTTTATCATCATCTCCCCCATGGCCTTGGTCAATTGATATGCGTTCAGCCACCCATACGTTCTTGCCCTGAAGCTCGTCCATGGTTTAGTATGTTCGGATTGATTTTTACTTTCAATTTTTACAATTTTTAGCTTCTCGTGTTATGTAAAATATTGAATGCACCAACAATTTATAAGAATACAAACGGATGTAAAGTTATTTATACGACCTTTGCTTCAAATATTGGGTAAAGCCATCTCTATTATTTCAATCTTAGTTTAAAATTTGGAGAGAGATGTTCACCTGGCCAAACCAATCTCCTTTAATTTCTGAGGCACTTCATTTGGAGGGAGTGTTTCAACTAGATCTGAAGCCAAATCTATTTCGTAATGGACGTCCAACTTGCTTGGAGTCGACGAATCTAGTCTGCTCTCCCCCATTTCAAAAGCCTTCTCCATTAACATTCCGGGCCTCTCTCCATTAACATATGCTATGAATAATAACAATAATGATGACGACGACAATGGTAATAATACGGGGATACACGAACTGAAATGTAAGTTTTATGGGATAATTACAAAAAAAGTTATAAACCTATTGCAATTGTGCCAATTCAGTCATAATTTTTTTTGCCAATTGAGTCTTATAACTTTTGCAATTGTGCCAATTCAATCCATTTGGCTAGCTGGCGTTGACGTGACATCGTCGGTGTTAGCGTGGACAACTTCAACTAATATTTAATATTTAATATTTTTGATTTTTGATTTTTTATATTTTCTTATCTTTCCTTTCTTTCTTTTTTTCCCTTCTTCGTCCTTGGGTAGCCGGCCTCTTCAATGGCCAGCGACTAGCCACAATTGAGTGTCGGTGAGGGCCGACCTCGTTGGTCGAGCGGGCGAGGTCGCCCTCGCTGGTATCTGTCGACCTCGCTGACATAGAGCGTGGCTCGCCCTCGCCCTCGACCTCACCCTGTGAGGGCTCGCACTCGCTTAGTTGGCGAGGTCAGCCTTGGCCAGATTCCAGCGAGGGTGAGCTTCGCTAATGGCCAGCGAGTCTCGTCGGCACTTAGCTGTGGCCAGTTGCCGGCCATCAAGGAGGCTAGCGACCCAAGAAGGAAGAAGGGGAAAAACAAAAGAAAAAGAAAGAAAAGGAAAAAGAAAAGAAAGTATAATAAATAAATAAATAAATAATCGAAAAAAATATTAAAGTATTATTAAAAGTTGTCTACGTTAACGCTTGTCGGCCAAATGGATTGAATTGGCACAATTGCAAAAGGTTTAAGACTCAATTGGAAAAAAAAAAAAAGTTTACGACTGAATTAGCATAATTACAATAGGTTTAAAACTTTTTTGATAATTTTTCCTAAGTTTTTATATTTCCTTCACATGAATTTCCGAAACAAGTGTTCATTTTTCTTACTCGTAGACAAATGCAAGAAAAGGCTTAGTTTCTTGCATTTCTTCGCGAAGCTTAAAAGCCGAGAAGGCGCAATGGTGTTCATTACGAGAAGTGCATCGTACCTACACATATATTGCAAGGAGCGAAATATATCAGCTAAAGCATTCCTAGGAATGGGAAAGAAGTTCGATAGAAGAAGAAATACGAATTGAATCGAACGTATTTTCGAGATTAGGTTTTGAATTTCGATCAACACGACGGTGATTCGGGCTTAATAAGATCCCGCAAGTACTTAAAATCTCATAGAACAAACACAATGAAAGCTATGTCATCGTCATCCCTTCCTACTTCATTTTGCATGGGAACAAACAGCACAGAAAAATCAAAGATACCTCTCATCCAAAGTTGTGTTGGCTGCTGAGTTGATGATGACATCGACTTCTTGCGTTATTTGGGGAAACAAATCATCCGCTATCCCCATATTAGACTCTCGAATGTCGCCCTTGGCCGGAACAAGCTTGCTCAGCATGAAATTTGGGTATTCTTCTCCATACTTTTGTTGCAGGCTCTCGAACAACTCACACCCTATTATCTGGAAAATAGAGACGAACAAAGATTTTTGGTGTTCGAAAAAAGCATGTTTTACTTCATGAACATTAACATCTTACGTAGCTCGTGGCCTACATGCGAGTCTGAATATGAAAAATTGAATGATGATTTTCCGATTCAAAATGCACATGCAGATAATACCTATCGTCTTACGACACACCAACCTCGTCTTTGACTCTGTCCATGGCAGCTTGCTCGTCTTTTGCCTTGATCAGCAGGAAGATCTTCCCTACGTCGGGTGCGACGCGTAAAATCTTCTCAACAAGAACTGTGAACAATAGTGTAAGCAAGCAATGGAATTGGAACAGTAGAAACCGAATGAGTTCATTATCAATCGTTAATATTTAGTCTAAAGATTGCTTAGCGTAGATATATGTAGGGAAAATTGTCCTAGAAGTCCTAAACTTGTTGTACGGAGGCCAATTCAGTCTTAAACCTTTTGACGATTTATCAATTTAGCCCCAAACATTTTAATTGTGCTAAATTTGTCCTAAACTTTTTGACGGTTTGCCAATTTAGTCCTAAACCTTTTCACTATTTACCAGGAAAATTACAAAAAAAGTCCAAAATCTATTGCAATTGTGCCAATTGAATCATAAATTTATTTTTTTGCCAATTGAGTCCTAAATCTTTTGCATTTGTGCCAATTCAGTTTATTCAGCCAATTTTGACAGGCTAGTACTAACGTGGATAATTTTTAATATTTTTCAATTTTTCAATTTTTTTTCTTCCCTTCTTCCCTTCTTCCTCTTGCCGGCAAGGGCAAGCCTCACCTGGGAAGTCAAGCCTTGCCCGAGGTTGACCCTACTGGCCCTCGGCAACCGGCTAGAGGAAGAAGGAAAGAAAAAAAAAAAGAAAGAGAAAGAAAGAAAGAAAAGAAAAAAAAGGAAAAAGAAAAAAAAAGAAATCAAAAAATATGATTGAAATTTGTCCACGTCAGCACTGGCTAGCCAAAATCGGCAGAATGGACTGAATTGATATAAATGCAAAAAGTTTAGGACTCAATTGGCAAAAAAAAAGAAGAGTTTAGGACTGAATTGTGGTTTAGAACTTTTTTGGCAATGTAGTTCTTCCGGTCAATTATTCAAATAATAGGTTATGATTGAATTGGTAAATTTTCAAGAGGTTTAGGACTAAATTGACACAATTGAAAAGTTTAGAACTAAATTGACAAATTGTCAAAATGTTTAGGACTGAATTGGTATAATTGAAAGGTTTATGACTCAATTGGCCGTCGTATAATATGTTTATTACTTTTTGGACAATTATCCCGATATCTATATAATCGCATTCACATAACATCAATTCCCATCACACCAAAAAGGAGCATTTCCAAGACCAGCATGACTTTATTTGTGTTACCTTTAGCGAGAAACCCTGTCGCACCAGTGACAAGAAAGTTCCTTCTCTCAAGGAAGTCAATTACCCCGATACCATCTGGTGACTCCCGAGCCATATCTGTGATGGTAGAGGGGGAGGCGGTGGCGGCAACGGAAACGTCACGGCAATTGCCGTTATCTTTATCTTTGATGGACATGTTTCGCGAAGCTGCAATGTATCGGATGTTATTTTGAGAAAATCTCGGTAAATGAAGGAATGGTTCTCGAAACCCTTTTCGAAACTCAATGTCATTCGGGGACATTGAAGAGAGGAAGGCGTTGTTTGCTCCTCGATTGGAATGGGCTCTAATGGCTGTGTGCGGTGGTGCAATCATCATAGTGGAATTGCAAGGCAATGTTGCCGAGGCGAAACAAAGCGAGAAAGACGACATTCTGTTGATGTTTGTTGTTTTGCCTAGAGAGAGGATTGATTGAGGAAGAAGTCTGTTGCTTATATAGGATCAAGTGATTAACCATTCGAGCCCATGTCCTCAAGTTATAACAATGCTGGTGGGAGATTAATTGTATCGGAGGAAAAAGGTTTGAAATGGGAACGCAGAGAAAAGAATTATAAACGTATTGGCTAGCTGAAGTCACGAGATAATTTAATAAGATCAACTAGGGTTAGTTTAATTATATATGCATTGACTAGTTGTGGCTGAAGCATCTTTCCCATCCCATGCGTGAGATAGTTTAAGAAGACATTCGTCCCTCTGGTCTTCCTCCTACTAAACAAAGCTTGTCGCGCCATGCATGATCGCATTTATATCTTCATTTGGATTAAATTGATGTAGATAATCACGATTACGGTCCTTGTTATATCAAATGTCTTTACGTATCGCTTTGTAGATCAACCTGGAAACCTACTCCATAGATAATATCCTAAGTTCTATTTTTAATCTTGTTTGTTTGCAGGTTTTCGACACGTAGCTGTGCTGATGTCATTATTAGATGTGGAGGTCGCGCTTGAATTCTTCATCACGTCTGGTTGTGTTTAAACACCTAAATATACCTTTATTTTCAGACTTATAATTAATGTATGACTTCATAATAAGGATTCTCTATTACACCAAACTTTTTCGAAAGTAACCCAAATTTTCTAAAAGAAAAGGTGCGAGTTCTTACTCATTTACTATCCCTATTCTTCCTACGTGTAATTCAATTTCTGGTCCCAGAAAATATTTAGTTTATATAATTATATGTATTACCAATTTATGGCACGAGCTCCTCTCTAGTAGGTACCTCATTAAAGGGCTCCATTTGATTTTTTTTAATGCACTTTTAAAGGAGATATAAAAAAAAATTGCTAATTACTGCTAACGGTGTTATTAGACGCAATTATTGAAACGAAACCATTGTATTCGGTATCTAATGTTTTAGTGGATTTTTTCACCGCGTCCACAACCATTGGAAGTTCCGATTCCCCTGGAATATCTAACTAGGAAACATACGCAAAGTTTCAACCATCAGAGTCAATATATCTTATACTCTGGCCGAAGAGAGAGAGAGAGAGAGAGAGAGAGAGAGAGTTCATTTATCTTATACAAGTCATGAAATCCATCTATTATTTTTCGTGAATTCATGGAAATTAACTGTTTGCAGAACAATTTTTTAAGGAAATTGAATTGATGGAAAATTTTGTATACTCAATGAAAAATCTATACTTCAATTCAGAAAAATGACTTACTAGTTTAGAACTCAGAATTTTATTGCTTAGAAAACGACTTGATCATCATTGTCACAGAATCATCTCGAGTGGTAATACCCAGGAGTCTTTTTAGGGTTCCTAGGTGCCTAGACCCAAGTGCCCACCCCTTGGACATCGATGCTCGCCCCCAATGCCCAGAGTTGGTATGCCGATGCCCGGGCCTTGGACGCCAAGACCTAGAGCTGGATTCCAACCGCCCGAACCTAGGACGCCTGCCAAGTCCCTAGTGGACAAAGCCTGGCCCCGGGACTCCAATGTCCGCACTAGAGGTCTTTGGATTGTGCTCGAGTCTTTTTCTCAAAAGCATATTTCATAACTTTTTGGTATCAAATATCAGAAAATTACTTTCATCGCAGTTTCAAATGACAATTAAACACATAAAAATCAAATAGTTTCTTTGAAAATAACTTCTTTTGAAAATATTTTCTAACAAAGGTCATTTATAGTGAAGCAAATGAAGCCTAAGTTTCGAATTTATTTATCTAGTGTTGATCATGTTTTGAAGTTAAAGATCGAAAATGCAGAATGACGGCCCTCCTAGTGCTTGGATTATCCAGGCAACAAGGCAGCCACTCCGCACATCATATTGTATTGAAAAAGGTTGAAGTGGGAACGCAACGCAGGGCGAAAAAAATTATATAGTATTGAGTAGCTGTAGTTGAAGCACGTTTCCCATGCATGAGATAATTTAAGAGGATCATCCGTGATTAATAAGCTAATTACCTCTTAAACTAATTATACCTAACTAATCGATTGGAATTCATGGCACGCGTATATGGACTTGTCTTCCTCACATTTGTCTCCTTCCTACTAAACGCAGCTTCTCGTGGCAGGCACAAGGACTTATTATTATTATTTTTTGGTAGGAAAGATGCTGCTTTTATTTATAATCAAAAGTTTGTAGAAGACAAGTCCAAAGAAGGGACATCAATACATAAAAGATCCCAAAACAGTTGATGGGCTAAAAAAGCCAAGACTTTGGAAGAGAGTTTAAGCATTGGGCTTTGGCAACCCAATCTGCTACTCGGTTCGTTGATCTACCGCAATGAGCCAAGGATAACTTCTTAAAAAAAGGCAGCTGGGCTCAAGCCTCCTCGATATAGGTCTCAATCTCCCACGAAACGTGCTTTTCTCCCCTCACAGCTTCCACGACCGCAGAGCAGTCGAATTCTAAGTACAATTTTTCATCTCTCCAAGATATGAAGAACTTCAACGCCTCAGCTAGAGCGAGTGCTTCAGCTTGGATCAGCGAGGAGACCTTGATCTTGTCCGCGAAGCCGTCAAGCAGGGATCCTGAAGCATCACGGAGGACACCGACAATGACTCGCACAGGGACAACATTAATTAGTACATTTTTTTAAATCCAAAATGAACACAATTATACCCAAGAAGAAAGGTTGAAATATACAACGTGTTTCAACGTATCGAAATTCTCTATTTTTTGAAAAATGACATGTCGCATGTCGATGTTGATGGTACTTAAGGTACGATATCATGTCCATCTCACACTCACTCCGAATCCTGTACCGGGGAGTTTTGTGTAGTAGCTGGTATTGCATGGTCTTTGGGCCAAGCTAGTTCAAATTTGCGAGGCTGGGGAGTTGTGGGTACACCTATCTTTGGGACAGAAACGACTCAGCCAGTATAAGACAAATGTTACAAAAAAGAGTAACGATAAGGCATACTATTATTTTCGAATCGAGAGACAGTGGGACTTACATACTTCCACAGATATTACAAATCTAAAGATTATACGTGAAGCGACGACTTCTGAATTGACACAATTACAAAAATGAATATCAATCGACAAGTTCGAAATTCACACAAATTGACACGATTTTTAAATGCATAATCTATTTTACATGTCCAACAAAAACATACTACTTAGCATTAACAAGGACATAAAATCCGAATTCGACACGTGAATCCGGATTGCCGGCCCTGTAATACATCAACATTATTGTACAGTAAAAATTACTGTCTTCGTTCTACGTGATTATCAGAATTTCCAGTACAAAGATATGTCAAGACTAGGATGCCTTTTTTATGACATGCCTCCTTAGACCTGGAATATGGGCATTTTCAAAGTAATCCTCCCAATTTATGCTCCTCAAGTCTATTGGAAATTTATTACACTCTTCCGTCGACATTTGTTCCATCAACTTTTGTGTATTCCCGCTGTCGGACCTGTCAATATATAATCTCTATGTTAGTCCTAACCAGTTACCAATATCACAAAAACGAAAAAAAGAAAAAGAAAAAGGAATGATCTCTGCATTTTTTAAATATGATTTTGCTAATGAATTTCTCAAACACGCAAAAAAGGAAAAAAACCAATTAACAAAATTTTGCAAAATCGAGTAAACCGATTGTCTTTTTTTATGTTATGTGTGAATTATATAGCAACCACCATATTATAATAAATATATAATTCATATACTTAGTGATTATTACCTAGCACGGTAGAACATGTAGGGCTCGTACAACTTAGCCAAGTGAATTAGACTCTCTGCCATTCTCCTGCATCTTGCTTCAAGCCTGGAATGTTGCTTTGGGTTTGAATTAGGGCCAATTTCTTTGCTCAATCCACTTTTCTCTGCGATGTCTTTCTGTATGTAAGAGCAGAAGCTGTCTATTGAGCTGAAATACTCCATGTCAGTAATTTGAATCTCATCTCCTTTGTTGTCTGTCAATGGAGAAGCCGCGAAATGGACGTGGGAATACTTGAACATGTCACCCATCGTCATCGGATTCACCGTAGACGACGCCACGTGGTACACGTCGATGCCGGGGCTCGCAGCAATCCCGTGCTTTGCCATTGCCGCGATGATCGTGTTCGCAACTAGGTCTGCTGGTACCTAAGTGTTGTCGAGAAACAACAATTCAGGACAAAGAAATGCATTGTGTGGAATTTTGGAAGTTTGGGTAACAAATTGGTTCCAACCCACCCCTCAAGACCTATGTTAGTAAAATACTAAATACACCTTCATATGTCATGTTTAACAGAACTTGCATCTCCCACACGTTTGCTAAACTTATGACATAATATTAGTTTTTTTCTATCTTAGAGTTTAAGTTTTTAAAACAGTGAGTAATGGTACCACAAAATTTCACGCACGTACAAATCACATGTCGTGTTATACTCAAGTGAAAGTACTCCAGTGCACGAACTCATCTCATATGTTCCGAGAGAAATGGCGATCATGATCGTTCATATCCCAAACCGTCTTAACTTACATACCCATGTATACAACTCAAAAATAAAAAGGATTACTCACTCACCACGTCCATAACTGTGTTGGGATTGACTAGGAAACCAGGGAGTCGTCCTTTCCCATAGGACAAAATCAAGGGGTCCAGCACTCTTTGCGGTAGCATGAAAGAGAAACATATATTAATTAGCGTCAACATATTGCGATAATAATTACTACTGTTGATAAAATGTAAATAAATAAAAAGAAGAAGCACCTGTATCCTTGAATCCATCCAGGAAAAGGCTCTCGAAAAGTACTCTCGATTACGCTGGGACGAATGATAACAACGGGCACTCCTTCTCTATATGTGTTTATCATCATCTCCCCCATGGCCTTGGTCATTTGATATGCGTTCTGCCACCCATACGTTCTTGCCCTGAAACTCGTACATGGTTTAGTATGTTCGGATTGATTTTTACTTTTTAACCTTTATTGATTTTTACCGTCTAAAAGTCGAGGTATTTGAAATAATTGAACACACCAACTCGTACATGGTTTAGTATGTCCGTGAAGTCTTTATAGTCACTCTTGAGATTTTTCTCAAATTTTGAAAATTGCAATTAAGTTTGCTTTTTAGGGTCATTGACAAAATACATAAATTAAGAAACAGTTGATAGTTTTTTTTTTTAACATCTACTTCATCTTTTTTTTTTCTCGCGACTTTCACAATACTTGAAAACCTTTCGAAAAATAATTATACCGATACGTCAACTGTTTAGAATTTTTTTCGTAATTTCCCGAAGTCTAAAATGGTTTTGTGGTTTCTAAATGTTGGGTAATGTAAGAAAGAGCACTTTAAAAACATCTCTATTATATCAACCTTAGTTGAAAATTTGGAGAGAGGTGTTCACCTGTCCAAGCCAATTTCCTTTAATTTCTGAGGCACTTCATTTGGAGGAAGTGTTTCAACTAGATCTGAAGCCAAATTTATTTCGTAATGGACGTCCAATTTGCTTGGAGTCGACGAATCTAGTCTGGTCTCCCCCATTTCAAAAGCCTTCTCCAATAATATTCCGGGCCTCTCTCCATTCACATATGCTATAAATAATAATGATGATGATAATGATTATAATACGGGGATAAACGAAGCGAAATGTAAGTTTCATATTTCCTTCACGTGAATTTTTTAAACAAGTGTTCATTCTTCTTACTCGTGGACAGGTGCAAGAAAAGGCTTAGTTTCTTGCATTTCTTGGCGAAGCTTAAAAGCCTAGAAGGCGCAATGGTGTTCGCAACGAGTGATGCATCGTACCTACACATATATCGCGAGGAGTGAAATATATCAGCTAAAGCATTTCTAGGAATGGAAAAAAGGACAATAGCAGAAGAAAAATGAATTGAACCAAACGTATTTTTTGAGGTTAGGGTTTTGATTTC
Source organism: Metrosideros polymorpha var. glaberrima (assembly GCA_001662345.2). Taxonomy (NCBI): domain Eukaryota; kingdom Viridiplantae; phylum Streptophyta; class Magnoliopsida; order Myrtales; family Myrtaceae; genus Metrosideros; species Metrosideros polymorpha. The sequence goes on along the minus strand of BCNH02000007.1, from coordinate 10,784,625 downwards.
GGTCGAAGCAATGTTGGTTCGGGCTTAATTAGATCCCACAAATACTTACAATCTCAAAGAACACAAACAATGAAAGCTATGTCATAGTCATCACTTCCTACTTCATTTTGTATGGGAATAACACAGAAAAATCAAAGATACCTCTCATCCAAAGTTGTGTTGGCTGCTGAGTTTATAATGACATCGACTTCTTGTGTTATTTGGTGAAGCAAATCATCCCCTATTCCCATATTCGGCTCCCGAATGTCGCCCTTGACTGGAACAAGCTTGCTCAGCATGAAATTTGTGTATCCTTCTCCATACTTTTGTTCTAGGCACTTGAACAACTCACACCCTATTATCTGGAAAATAAAGACAAACAAAGATTTTTGTTGTTTGAAAAGATCATGTTTTCCTTCATGAACATTAACGACGTACGTAGCTCGTGGCCTGCATGCGAGTCTGAATAAGAAAAATCGAATGATGATTTTCCGATTCAAAATGCACATGCAAATAATATGTATCGTCTTACAACACACCAACCTCGTCTTTGACTCTGTCCATGGCAGCTTGCTCGTCATTTGCCTTGATCAGCAGGAAGATCTTCCCTACGTCGGGTGCGACGCGTAAAATCTTCTCAATGAGAACTGTGAACAATAATGTAAACAAGCAATGGAATTGGAACAGTAGAAAGAGAATGAGTTCATGATCAATCATTAATATTTGGTCTAAAGATTGCTTGGTGTAGATATCTGTATACTTGATTTCAAAGAACATCAATTCCCATCATTTCAAAAAGGAGCATTTCCACGACCAGCATGTTATTAGGTCAGGACGAACACATAATAAGCGGCTTATTTCCGTTACCTTTAGCGAGGAACCCAGTCGCACCGGTGACAAGAAAGTTCCTTCTCTCGAGGAAGTCAATTATCCCGATACCATCTCGTAATTCCCGAGCCATATCCATGATGGTATGGGGGGAGGCAGTGGCGGCAACACAAACGCCACGGCAATTGCCATTATCTTTATCTTTGATGGCCATGTTTCGTGAAGTTGCAATGTATCGGACGTTATTTTGAGAAAATCTCGGTAAACGAAGGCATGGTACTCGAAAACCCTTTCGAAACTCAATGTTTCTCGGTGACATTGAAGAGAGGAAGGTGTTGTATGCTCCTTGATTATAATGGGCTCTAATGGTTGTGTGCGGTGATGCAATCGTCATAGAGGAATTGCAAGGCAATGTCGCCGAGGCGAAACCAAGAGAGAAAGACGACATCCTGTTGATGTTTGTTGTTTTGCCTAGAGAGAGGATTGATTGAGGCGAGTTGCAATGCAAAAGTAGGGGAAGAAGTCTGTTGCTTATATAGAATCAAGTGATTAACCATTCGACCCCATGTCCTCAAGTTATAAGAATGCTGGTGGGAGACTAATTGTATCCGAGGAAAAAGGTTCGAGATGGGAACGCAGAGAAAAGAATTATAAATGTATTGACTAACTGAAGTCATGAGATAACTTAAAAAATAAACTAGGGTTAGCTTAATTATATATGTATTGACTAGACTAGCTGTAGCTGAAGCATCTTTCCCACCGACTAAACACTTGCATTTGATTAAATTAATGTGTTTACATATCGCTTTGTAGAACAACTTGAACCCTCCTTCGTAGAAAATGTCGTAAGTTCTATTCAATCTTTTTTGGCATTGTTGATGCATCCTTTGCAGGTTTTCGTTACGTAATTGTACTGACGTCATTATTAGATGTGGGGGTCGCGCTTGAATATTTCATCACGTCTTGTTGTTTTTAAAGACTTTGACCAAGATCTCCTTGCATATTTCATATATAAAGACTTCGACCTTGCATGTTTCATATGTAAGTATCCTCCTTTAGTCAAACGAAAAAAACCAGCGTGGGTCTTCGTGCCATTCACGGGAAAAGTGAAGTTTTACTTTGTGAAATTACATGCAAGGAGGACTAGTGTTTGTAGCCATGAAATCCTGTGATAAGTTTTGTGTAATCTCTCTGTAAGATTGAGTTATTATTTCGTGAGAAACTATAGGGCTAAACAATGTGTGTGTTATTGGATGTAATTGGGGGCTGAAAAATACTGAGAGTGTTTGAGCAACTCGAGTATGATTGTAATCTCCAGTGTATCGTTTGATCTATAGTGTGATACTAAGCTGCTCTCCCCATAAACGTAGATCACACCGATCAAATCACATAAATTTGGGCTCTATTTGGTAACGTTTCTGTTCTTTTGTTCCTCGGAACAGAAAAAGAACAAAAACTTGTTTGGTAACGACACTTAAAATTTATGTTCCCTAGAACAAAAATTGTTTTCGGTAATAGATTTGAAACAGAAACAATAAGTAAAAAATATATATTTTTATTCCCGGGAACAAAATGAGAAATAATATCATTTTAGATAAATAAGCTCAGCGTAACCTAATGCTTATTTTTACACTCACGAGTCCACTCGTCGCTCGCCACCACCTCTGATCACCGATCACCACCGCCTGCGGCCACCGATTGCTAGCCACCACCCACCGCCCATCACCAATTGTCGGCCACCATCGCCAGTCACTGATTTTCGACCACCACTGCCACTACCTCAGATGGCTGATCACCACGCCACCGCCGGTCGCCACCTCCTCCAATTACCAGTTACCGGTCACCCTCCATCGCCGCTGCCTCCGGTGGCCGATCGCCACGGTCGCCCATCATTGATTATAGGTCACCACCCACCACCAATTGCCGACCACCACCGCCAATCACCACCCACCGTCAGTCACCACCCGCTGCCTCCGGTGGCCAGTCACCACAGCTACCAATTGCCATCGTCGATCAAAGTTACTAAATCAAAAAATTTGGAATATCAATTTTTAGGGTCGTACCAAACACATTTCTATTCTTTTTCTATTCTGGGAATAGAAATTTTGTGCAATTATCAAATGCGTTCTTATGCTTAGAAACTCATCCATGAAATAGAAATAGAAAAAACTATTTTTAAATAGAAATTGTTCCAGAGAACAGGGACGTTACCAAACGCACCCTTGATGTCCGATTTATTTTCTTATTCAGTCTATTTTATTGTTCGATCGCTTATTTCCACAACCGCCTAGAGAGGATTGATTGAGGTGAGTTACAATGCAAAAGCAGGGGGTAGAAATTTGTTGCTCTGTATATAATAAAGCGATTGACTATTTAAGTCCATGTCCTCAAGTTATAACAATGCTGGTCGTAGATTAATTTATATCCGATGAAAAAGGTTGAAGTGGGAACACAGAGCGAACGAGTTATATTGTATTGAGTAGCTGTAGTCGAAGCATCTTTCCCATGCACGAGATAATTTAAGAAGATCATCCATGATTAATAAGCTAATTACCTCCTAAACTAATCATCCCTAATTAATCGGTTGGAATTGATGGCAGTCTTTGTGTTTTATGGATTTGTACACCTCACCCTCCGTCTCCTTCCTTCTAAACGAAGCTTCTCGTGCCATGCACAGGTACTAAATTAATTAGTTCATTTTTATTGTAAATAATTATACCCGAGAAGAAACGTTGAAGTGGGAAAGCACAGCCGAAAAAAAAAATTGACTAGGTAGTTAAAGCATGTTCCCATTACATGAGATAATTTAAGAAGACCATCTATGATGAATAGTCGAACTTAGACTTCTTAAACTAATTTCCCTAACCAATAGATTGAAATTGATGGTGTTAGAGATAATTAGGAGATTCTCCATATCTTCCTTCATCGTAGAACATCCTTGAGTATGAGTGTCATAAAGTGTATGAAGAAGTGAATGAATGTAACATGAATTGTTATATTCGATAATTGATTTGCTAGTGCTTTGCACGCATATAATCAAAAGCTTAATTCATTGCCATATGTAGGTATTATGACGTAACCATCTTCAATTTCGCATCGAATTTTTTTTTTTCATGATTATAGATAAATTCACCTTCTAGTGTCATGCTATTTCAATAGATTAATTCTGTCTATAGTTGATAAAAGACCAAAAGACGTAGATGCTATAGAGTGGAAATGAAACTCAACTTATTAACTCAGCTGAATGGCGCTTGTGGCTACTCCCAGTGACATCAAGAGGCAATGGATTTTGCATTGGAAAAAAATTACCATAACATCAAACATCATAATAGTGAGAAACAAATCACCAAATACAAATAAATAAATCATACTGACTATTAATATTGACATGGACTGCGGAGATTAGAATCCGCGTCCACCTGGTCAGCACTTTGGTGATTTAATTAAATTATTTCGAGTTTGGAATTGGAATTTAAACGACACCAAACCCTTTCATTTAGTAATGTTATTTTCATATTCTCTGTTTTTTTTTACTGTTGCTACCCTCTTTTCCGACACGGCCGAGGAAAAGATGAAGTTTAGAGGTAACACCTAAAGGCGAGCCAACGCCTCTCAATTAGGTACAGGCTCTCCTTACGCGACATTGGATTCATTTCTAAGTTCCATTTAGCCTATAATATACTATATGAAACAGGAGTCGCTACTAGGTTATTGGGGTTGGCTAGAAACCAAGTGAGACACGGGAGCTTGTCCACTTCTTACGCAACCAGAAATTATCTAGGATCGGGGATTTGATTACTCTAAAAGTCTAATTAGAGCCCTTTCAGTACCTTTAACTAGATTGGTATGTTCATCCAAGTGATCAAACATTCTTTATTACCAATTATGAATCCTAAAGGTCTTTTAAATTGCTAGTGTTCATGCAATGTTTTTAGGGATTTATAAATCGATGTATTGAAAGTGCGAGAATTAACACCAAGTATTAAAAGACTTGAAGTAAAGTATGAGAAAGAAAACCCAATACTTGTCGGGCAAAGAATATAAAATTATAAATGGCCTTGTTATAAAGAAAGAAAACCCGATAATGAAATTTAAATATGCATGTCCTCAAGTTATAACAATGCTGGCTGTAGATTAGTTTATATCCGATGAAAAAGGTTGAAGTGGGAACGCAGAGCGAACGAGTTATACTGTTTCGAGTAGCTGTAGGTGAAGCATCTTTCTCATGCATGAGATAATTTAATAAGATCATCCATGATCAATCGATTGGAATTGATGGCAGTCTTTGTCTTACATGGACTTGTATACCTCACATTCGTCTCCTTCCCACTAAACGACGCTTCTCGTGCCATGCACAGGTACTACATTAATTAGTTCATTTTTATCAAATTAATGTACATAACTATACCCGAGAAGAAAGGTTGAAGTGGGAAAGCACAACCAAAAAATAAAAATAAAAATTGACTAGGTAGTTAAAGCACGTTCCCATAAGAAGACCATCTATGATGAATAATCGAACTTAGTCTTCTTAAACTAATTTCCCTAACCAATGGATTGAAATTTATGGTGTTAAAAATAATTAGGAGATTCTCCATATCTTCCTTCATTGTAGAACATCCTCGAATTCACTAGTTGATTTGCCCGTGCTTTGCACGCATATAATCAAAAGCTTAATTCATTAGCATAAGTAGGTAATACCACATGACCGTCTTCAATTTTGCATCGGAAATTTTTATGATTATAGATAAATTCACCTTCCAGTGTCATGCTATAATAATTGATTAATTCTGTCTATAGTTGATAAAGGACCAAAAGACGTAGCTGCTATGGAGTGGAAATGAAACTCACGTTATTAGCTTAGCTGAATAGCGCTTGTGGCTACTTCCAGTGACATCAAGAGGCAATGGATTTTGCATTAGAAAAAAATTACCATAACCAAACATCATAACAGTGAGAAACAAATCACCACATACAAAAAAAATCACAATGACTATTAGTATTGACATGGACTGCGGGGATTAGAATTGGCGTCCACCTTGTCAGCACTTAAAGCAATTTAATTAAATTATTTGGAGTTTAGAATTGGAATCTAAACGACACCAAACCCTTTCGGTAGATTGTCCACTTCCTACGCAATCAGACATTATTTAGAATCGGTGACTTGATTATGTTAATAGTTCAATTAGCACCCTTTCGGTACCTTTAACTTAGTTGTTATGCTCATCTAAGTGATCAAACATTGTTTATTACCAATTATGAATCCTAAAGGTCCTTCAAATCGCTATGCATTCATGCAATGTTTTTTAGGAATTTATTATGGTCCTATGCTTATCCTAACCATTCTAGAAAGAAAAATAACAATCGATGTATTAAAAGTGTGGGAATTAATCACCCAAATATTAAAAGACTTAAAGTAAAGTACGAGAAAGAAAATCCAATACTTGTCAAGCAAAGAATATACATAGCTTTGTTATAGACCCATGGGCAAATCCCCTATTGGCTAAATGGAAATTTAAATACGCATGAAATTACTCAAAATGCACAAAATTACAATAAATAATTCTAATCTACGCAAAATGGGTTATTCACAAAAATGATTATTCTAATCCATTAAACACCGAAAAAAGCAATAAATTAGGAAAATGACTTTGGAAAATTAAGAAAGTTCCAAAAATGTCATTTTTGCCCTAATTTAACACTATCATACATTTTTTGGAGAAAATTTTTAGATTTTTAGATTTTGTATTATTTTCAAAAAATAATAATAATTTATTAAACTGAACTATGCTTGATATACATGAATATCACATTAAAAATGTTTTACAGAGGTTTTTGGGAAGTCTTAATTATATTATAGATTTCTTCCCAAATATCAATTTGCTTTGTAAACCCTTACATCAAAGGTTTAAAAAAAAAAACCTCGACCATGGACATTTACACACATAGGTGTTATTAAACAATTTAAAACTTATGTCAAAGAAATTTTTGTCTCCACTTAGCCGATTCATCCGCCTTCAAAATAGTAGAAACATATGCTTCAGAAATAGGGTACGGAAGAATACTCAAACAAGTCAAAAATAATAAAGAGCCAATTGTTCAATTTGTCTCAAACATTAGAACCAAACACAACAAAATTATTCTACAATCAGAAAAGAAATCTTATCGATTGTTTTAACAATTCACAAATTTCAAGGAGATTTATTATATCAAAAGCTCTTTTAACGCATTGATTACAAATCAGCAAAAGAAGTATTACAAAAGGATGTTCTAAATATTGCATCAAAACGAACTTTTGCTGTAAAGTCACAAGATGAATATGTTGCTATAATGGAGCAACTGCTTGCTGAGATGAAAGACTCCAAAAGTAGAAGCACTAACCAATCACACCATAATAGGAATACAAATGAAGATGACTGCTATGGAATCAACTTATCAAATGATGAAGAATAAAAGCAGATACCATGTCAATCACCACCAAAGCAGACGCCCTGTTAATCACCATCGAAAGCAGATGCCCTGTCAATCTACACCAAAAGAAGATGCTTTATTCGAACTGTAGCAGCACAAGTGACTTACTACAGCAAAACATGGCAGACAAGACACTATTCAAACATTGTATAATCACGAGCAGCCTCGGCCATTTACCCTATAAAATGGTTCTCGCTCTGACTTTAGGCTCAGGATTTTCAAAACCCATTCTCAAAGAATTCTTTCAATGTAGCCTTTACATTTGTAGAAGTTACCAATGGATTTACATCTTTCATTAATGGAAAATTCTTTGATGTAGTGAGTAATAGCTATGGTTATACGCTGTTAAAAAATTCTTGTTTAGGCAGTTCATACCATCCATACATAGTGTTTTGATATAAGATTTCAATTCTTTCGTGTTTCAGCAATACCTTCCCCTCAGCAATATTGTCAAAAAAGTCATAAACTTATTAAATTTAGTCATAAACCTTTCGATTTTGCCGATTCAGTTTTAAACATTTTTATAATTTGCTGATTCAGTCATAAACCTTTCAATTTTGCCTATTTAGTCCTAAATTCAATCCTAAAGTTTAGGATTGAATCGGAAAATCATGAAAAAGTTTAAGATTGATTTGGCAAATCATAAAAAGGTTTAGAACTGAATCGGTAAAATTGAAAGGTTTAGAACTGAATTGGCAAATCATAAAAAGGTTTAGGACTAAATCGACAAAATTGAAAAGTTTGGGATTGAATCGGCAAAAATGCAATAAGTATAGGACTTTTTTGACATATTTTCCCCTTCCCCTCTGCACTTGTATCCTTGGTTCTTTGTAAGTTATCCTAGATCAACTTTTGTATCATTTCCTTTCACTCTAATCTTTCTTATCATTTAAATATCAGTTACTACATGGTTGGTTTTACTTTCTGTTTAATCGCTTTTATCATTTTCTATATCATTTACGGAATTCTTCTTAGTATAAATTATTTCCAATTTTAGTTAATGAATTATTTCTCTTTCATTTTAATTAATTGATTATTAATTTACATTTGTCTTAATATAATCTACCTCACCATTAAACTCTCTATAAAATTTATAGTTCTTTTTTATTATTGCTTTGATTTTGATATCTATAACCCACGTCCTTTGAAAAAACCTATATCATCTTACTTTATTTCCTGACTTTAGTTTAGAACCCCAAATCCCGTGGGCACCTATGATATATATAGAGAGAGAGTTTTGCGTAGCATTTTAATTTCAGTCACTTTAGCAAATCTCTAATTTCTATGCTTATTTTGGTAATAAATCTCTATAGCTATACAAGAAATAATAGATTTATGTATATTTTGATAAAAAAATCCTAGCAAATCTCTTATTCTTATGCATATTTTGGTAATAAATTTCTAATCGATGTATAAAAAAAAAAAAAGACCTGGCAAACTTTAAAACATAATTGTTTATGTATATGGAGATTCTAATTAGATATATGATCAAAGATACTGTGTAGGTTTTATTCTATTTTGCTCTCAAATCTGTTTTTACGACTGTGTGCAGAGCGTGCTACCAGGGAAGCAGATTTTATAGGCGGGACTTAATGCATAGGCGTAAGAGCATGCCGCATCGCACGCTACGATGCATCAATTCAATGACTTTGCCTGAGATAAAACACGCAAAGTATGGGCAATGCATATGAATCTTTAGGAACATGACAGCATGACTTTGTGCAGTGCCGTAACGTGTAGCTACCGGGAAGAAAAAAAAAACTTTGGGATCAATCGACAAATGATTGCTTGACCGGAAATTCAGCCAATAGATCTGTATTTGCATGGAAGACTTGGGTCAACAGAGTCCAAAAATTGCAAACCAAGGGGTCATATAGCAACAGTGTGATGGTCCCCTTCACAAAAAGTCCTCTGTGGGAAGATGAGATAAGGGTTTGTATGGTTAAGAGATGGTATTCCCTCCATTCTAGGTAAATGTATACATTCATAAGTTGTGACGGCAGCAAACGAGTCTACGAAAGGCTACGAATTGGGGGTTGAAATTGAAAACTTTGCTTGCTCAGTTGGCACCTCTCATTCGCCCAGTAATTGCTCTGTGTTGGACCTGTTTGTTTGCAGTATCAGCGCTGTTTTCACTTTGAATGCATGATCTGTGAATGTAATTTCTGTTGTGTAATGCGTAAGGAGAAATTCAGACTGCTTGGTGTTTTGAACAATCTCGTTTAATGAGAGAGAATAGAGGTGGAACTAACCCTTGTCTTGTGCAGATTGTTGCTTGTAGACAATCATAGCAATGTGATTCTGTGTAATAAGGCGTTTGTATTGTGCAATAGCCTAACGCTGTTGCCTGATATTTTCCTATTGCTTGTTTTGTTTAGCCGAAACAAATAGAAACCTGAGACAAAAATTTGCCATCGTAGGCACCATCAAGCTTTAAAAGATAATTACAAAAAGCAAAGGATTCCTTTCTCAATGAGTTTCATCACCATAGCTCAGTGAGTAGTGTCGTGACCTAAAATTTCCACAGTACCTAGGTTTAGGGGTATTGCCTATCGGTTTCGGCACGGGCTCTCTCAAGCCCATACCTCACACGAGTTTGAAAATTTCAAATTTTGAGGTTCAATTACTCCTATAAAAAAAATCTAAGTGTGAAAAGGAGTCGCCACTAGTCTATTGGGGTCAGCTGAAAATTAATCGAGACACGGGAGTGTCGTCTCGATTCCTACGCAACTAGAAATTTAGGGTTGGAGACTTGGTTACACTATTTGTATAACTAGTGCCCTTTCGATGACTAAACTTGATTATTTGTCATTAGAGTGTCCAAACAATCTTCTCAACTTTCTTTTTCTAAAAGTCTATTCTATCCAGGCTAAAAAGAAAGCAACAATCAATATATCGAAGTGTGCAATCAAGTAAAATCAAAATTAAATGCATAATCAACGACCTAGCATTGTCTCTAAAAGAAAAGGCATTCAAAAATCGTATGGTAAAGCCCTAAGAGCTTGTTCAATTTGGATCCAATGGCTTTTAAGGATGTTCATGTTTGTCATGCCAAGTCTATAACTAGATCTAAGCTAGAAAATCCATTAAAACTACTCAAAACCGATTTTTGAAAATTTTCTAATTGTTTTTTATTTTTAATTAATTGATAATATATTTATTTGATTTTTCGAATTATTATTCTAGAAAAAGTGTTCAGATTGGGGCGGGCGACCCGACCCGGGTCGCAGGGCCAGATCAGACCCGGACCCTAAAGGTCCGGGCCGGGCTGCAATTCGGACCAATCCATGGGCTTGGTCGGAAAGTAGGTCTCCCTCAATGGGCTTGAAGTATTGCAGCAGTTCAAGCCCAATTCTCATTAGTCTAGCCCAACCCGAAGTCCATCGTAAGAGTATTCAAGCCCAAAACTCATTAAACCTAACTAAGCCCATCTTGAAGGACGACTGCACTAAGCCCATGGATTAATCTTTGAATCCACACCAATTCTATTTCCAATTCACACACCCAGTTCGTCTTCCTCTTGAGACACGACCGAGGCCTCGCTCGAGGCGGCTCCTCGCCGGAGCTCCTCACTAGCCATCGATGCTCGTGTATCCATGGATGACCAGTGCAAGGAATCGCCAGTGCACGACATAAAACAAAGAGGGAAAATCAAAGAGCCAGGCCCGAACTCAACAAACAGTGAGATAAACACGAATCAACTTAGATCTGAATACTATTGAACGACAGATTGTGCAAAAAGAATCGCTCAAGCCATCTCATAGGCATTTCATCGAATGGATGATGTACGCTTTGAATATACAGGTTTTCGGATTCAAATCTAATGCTATTTTTAGCCTGGACATGGTATATCATTTCGAAATCAGTGCAAATCATCACAAGATAAACCCAGTTTCAAATGATTCATTCGCGAATTCGTCGATTAAACTCGACGCTCAAAACTTCCCTCAAGCGAAATACGGGTTTAGAGGTAATATCGGGTTGGGGACCAATGGACCTCAATTGGTCCTAAAAAAAAGTAAAACACACAAAATTTGACCAATAATTAGACCCTTTAATTATGCTAAAAAAAACAAAATAGACCCTTTAATGGCCCACTAGCAAAACGAATTTGCCAACGGGAAGGCGTTATGAATTGGAACGAAAATGGTTTGGGCCTCGGACAGGCCCGTCCCACATTCCATACATTGCAAATTGAACGATAATCTAAAATTTGTTGCACTTGCACATAACAATGAGCCACACCATGAGAAAATCAAATCTAAATGATCATCATTCATCATCATCAATTGAATATTATAGCCAATAGACCCAAAGTCCAAAAATAATAGGCCCTGAAAGATTACATCGTCAACCACCTGCTGCCGCCGCCGCCCCCCAGAATTTATCGGGAAGAATGACCATCAGTAAATTTTACAATTGCAATACCCACCAAAGAATCAGAACTGCTATGTAAATCCCCCGCCCCAAATCGCTTAAATGTGACATAGCAGCCAAAGCATCTTATATACACTTTATCTCCTCTTCATGTTCAGATCGTGGGTGTAACATTGCAGCAAATTTGCTAAACATATTCATCATTTTCTTTTCTCGTTTTCCACTGGCACTTGATTGTTCAAGGCTGTACTAGGACTGATTTTGATGCGTCCAGATGATTTAGTCGACATGTACCGAGAAGGACCTCAGGGAGCTCGTCTGGTGTATTACCCTGGGGAATTAAGTTTCACCAAATGAGCATACTCGTCTAGTTGATACCATACGAAAGAATGAGCGGTAACAAAATAGTCTACTGGTCAAAATTAGATCACGTATCCTTGACCCTATGGCTCACTTGCAGTGCAAGCTTTCTCATGTCAAACTGACTTTCTTGGCGCTGTTGCCCTTTGTGCTTTTATGCAACTTATATGAAACGATTTGCACGAAGATGAACTCTGTAATTCTTAAGTGTCCATCTTACAGGCAATTTATGATAGATAATAGTTTTCCTGTTGTAAGAAAAATATAGCTACACATACCTGGATTAGGAATGCCATTTCAATGACCAAGTTGTTCAGATATCCGAGAACAAGACTGACAACTCCTCTTGCCACTGTTGAAGACCCAACATCGACCCCAAGCTAAATTTTCAAAGGTCAGCCAGCATTCTAGTTAATACAAACTGAATGGGGAATAATATCACA
>BCNH02000007.1:10726713-10765100 GCA_001662345.2 Metrosideros polymorpha var. glaberrima | reverse complement strand
AAAGAGAAACTGGACAAAAGGAGGAAAATTTTTCCTATCCTTTCCTTGACTGGTGTTCACTTGAAATTACATGTTGTCATTTTCATCAAACTTGTCATTCGACCCTGGACATGTACTGACACAGCTAGACGCTAGAGCAGGTAATGAGTCTCTACAACGTAATAAACTGCAATCACTTACCTCTCCCAAATTTCACACTCAGTTATCAGAGCACAGAAGAATAGCATAAAACAGATGCTAAATAACTGATAGATATACCTAAAAGTCGGCCATTTCCGCTTAGAACATGAAACGAAATTTGTGGCTGGGTTTGGATTTTCCTGAAAATGCATGAGAAGTCAAATTTATGCAATGAGCAAAAGAATTTCTCATGAGATCACCAGATAAGGTAAATTGGGACCTTTGCCGCTGCATCCTGCAAAGAACGTATCCATCCTGCTGCATCCTCTGAACTATCTGCTCCCAACTATATTGTTGAAAAGTCATATTTACATATGTGAAATCATCAGAGATAAGAATGGATGAATGAAACGGATAAATCATATTATTGCACCTTAAGCTGATCATTGTGATTAGCTGTATTATAAAGGGTGAAAATGAAGACGACCTGTAAGTTGGAAATAAGTCAATATACATAAAATACTAGAGGAATGAATTTATATCTCTTAAAAGCAAACCACAATTAATCATATTATCTGTACTTTTCGATGGATGCTCTCCCTTCCATTATCTGTGACCCGAATGCAAGAGTCAATAGCTGCACTTCTGATGGGCTCCTGAAAAAAGGGAATTACTCTGTTAGTTGACCCTTCCCCATCAGATGGAACTAGAAAAGGACTCTCAGCTGCTATAGCAGATGATTAATGCTGTGTGAATAAGTTCTAAATGACACAAATAACTGGAAGAAATATTTCAATATAACAGGAGGAACACAAATTGTTGGATTTTGTTGCTATGTTGTTGTCTGTTCATTTACTTGGGGAATTCTTTCTATCATCTATAAGAGCTATGTGAACCAATCGGGCAACATCAGATTTGATAACCAATAGCTCTTAATCGGCAAGTGCGAGACTTCAGACTAACATGCACAAACAAGAAGGATATGAAGGGACTAGTACGCAGCTGATCAACATAGATGAGTTGTTAATCCCATTGCCAAAAGATGGGATAAATTATTGTCATTCTATTTCAGCTCATCAAATGCCAAAAGATGAGAATTTATCAAATTGTGCATATAGGTGTATGTTTATGACTAGTTTCACTCATATTCTAAGACCTTGAATCTGAATTTAAATTGAACATGAATGTAACGCAAGAACTCAAGCCACTGGGTGCCTTGACATTCAGTTGATTGGTGGCTCCGATATAGTGAAAATGAAGCTATCCATCCACAACAAAACCAACTACCCCTGTTTTCTTTTTTCCCCACTCATTCTATTCGTAAAGGAATGTGCCTCATTTATGCAAGACGACTAGGACCATGTCTCTGAAGCTGACAAAATCACGAGAAGATGCCTTTCAGGTTTCGTTCTGAGTAAGATCAATGACTATGCAATTCCAAGAACAAGACTCCTCGTCCAATAGCAATAACCGTATGCAATATACCCCTCGAGGGAGCTTTTAGTCTCCAAAATAGAGGGATTTAAACTATCATATATGATATAACTAGGACCTCCAGAACTCCACATGATGTGAATTGCACGACCAAACCAAATTCAGAAACCAGCAGCTCCGCTAGAACGCGTTCAATATGACTCCAAGGTAAAGCAACGAGAGACCATGCCAAACAAAATCCAGGATAACAACAACAAACGAGCGCAGCAAAATCACGACCCCAACCACATCGTCCACAACCCGCGGCACGAGCTTTTAGCTAATGCGCTTATAGCGATGACGAGCAAAAACGAAAAAGCGACGACGGAAAAAAACAATAAACTCGCGCACCTCCAAAATGCCGACCAAAAGACATCAAAACACAAAGAAAAAAAAAAGGAAAGAAAGAAAAGGACCACCTCCTCGTCCGCTGTAGGCAGATTTTTGAAGCTCTTGAGGCTGCTCTCTTTGAGAATGAAGTACCGCCTCCGCGAGTACTGGAGGCCGAACCTGTTGGAGCGAATGAGGTAGAGCCATCCCTCCATCGTTCTGCCGGACGCCCGCGGGGCGTCCATCGGGAGACGGAAATATCTCGCTCCAACCCCCGGACCGCTTCCCGATCACGCTTCCCCACTCCCCCGCCGCCTCCTCAGCAGAGGCTCGACGCCATGCGAGGAGAGCTCGACGTTTCTTCGTTCGTTCGTTCGTTCGTTCCCTCAAAGCACGCAAGGAACCAGAAGAGCCTGGCAATGGCGAGGGGGGCGAACCGCACCAGCCGGAGGAGTGCACGAGAACAGAGCACTCGAAGATGAACGACGGCGACTGGTATGGCCGAGAAGGAGCTGAAGAGGGGGAAGGTGACGACGGGGATGGAGATGGCGAGATCCTCTGATTCCACCAGGAATCAGGGAATCGAAGCTCGAGGGAAAATCACCAGAGCCGATCTCTTTTTCACAGCGAATATTTTTGCCTTTCGCACGATTTTTCCGGCGTTCGTTTCTTTTTCCTTTTCCTTTCTTTTTTTCAAATATTTTTTTTTTTGTGTTTTTGTTTTTTGGGGAGTCTCGTTTGGTTTTTAAAACTAACCGATTTGGTGCCAAATGGAAGGCGAGCGCGACAGCTCTGAAACGAACGCGGGCAGTTGGAGCCGCAATTACCAGAATGCCCCTTCTTCTCTTTCCTCCATTTCTTTTTTCAATTCTTCCCATTTTCACTCTCATTTTCTCTACAAAAATCATCGCATTCGTTGGTTTTTTCCTTTTTAAGTCTCGGAATCCTCCTTGTTGTACCTCCATTCACCGTACTGATAGAATGATAAAATATAAATATGAAATTCATGGGAAAGGGTGATTTCGGGAATCCGATTTTATAGAGATTTAATCTGTGACGTCCAAGGGCAGACAGAGTAGGGCGGTTCGAATGCATTTGCAAGCTGACTACGATTTGTTTTGTGGTCAGGCCTTTTCCCGTAGGAGTGATTTGGTCAAATAACAATTATTCTTTTTCCCGAGTAAAACTTCAATTTATTTGAAAGTTAAATAAATAAAAAATAAGGAAAGAAGGAGCTTACGGCTAGGAAAAGAAGGAGCAGCTGCCATTGAGTAGGCCCCCACCTAAAAAAAAGGGCATGCTTGCTGGCCCTTTTTTGGCCCCCCCTTGAATTATAAAAGAAATTATAAAAAAAGAAGGATTTTTGGATGGTGGAAAACATATTCCTGCTTTGATTCCTAAGATGTTCCGAGGAGATCTTGTCCTCTATCCATCCCCATGTATTGCTTCTCTGTCTCTCTCTCTGTCTCTCTCTGGCCAAAATGGAAGAAAAAAAACAATAATTTACATGATTCAATATCACAGGTTGGATCGTAGCTGGGACAGTTCTTAACTGAGGGGAATTATAAAGGGGAGGTAAAAAGGAAAATTATAAAAAATATAAATAAAAAAAATCAGTTTTAACAGAGGAGAGAAGAGAGATTGAGATTGGGAAGGTGTGTGTTGTGGAGCCTCTTGCCCCCACTAAGAGACCTAAGTTGACCAACCCTCATCTATTTAATTGACTTTTGCCCGCTCTAATCTCACTTTTTACTTTTTCTTTCTTGTCTGTGGTCAATGGACATCGATGTGGTCGGGTGCACATTCACGCTCCTCAAAGGGTGTTCCGGCTTTACCCGACTAGATGCGTTTTCTATAATTTAACCCGAAACTATCCGTAATAAATAAGATCTGAACTCGATACTGTGTCGGATTTTGCTTTGCCAATGTGGAGACATTTTTCTTTTTCAAATCTTGTTATTTTACCATGCTATTCACAAAGACTCCAGCAGTTGGTAGACGCAGACGGAGATAAAATTCCAACGGCGAAAAAGACCGAAATTCGCACGGACAACGTGAGAATCCCGGATTCGATTCTTACTCACATGTTCACATCCTTGAAAATGGAGTCTCTGCGAATTTCTCCAATCCCAACGTGGATATGATGTCACCTCACTACAACAAGAAACAAAAGCCAAAGTGCACGACTACAATATGTGGTCTTAAAAGACTTAGACATATTTAAAATAGACACGAATTGAATCGTGTCAATAGGGAAACAGAGATGCTCCGGTTGATTGTCATATCGTGCATTCCACACAATTTTCATTCACGGGACAACAAGCAAATTGCTAAGGGCGAACTCCATTGTATTTCCCAACTTTGATAATTTCCTGATGCATTATCCAGAAATTCATTTCATTTTTGGCGCGGTTTACTTATTTTATTTTTCCAAAATAATGCTGAAAGTCGCATTAACGGTCAGTAGTCATATGAGACCCACCAATCATTAAGATTATTTAATAAACCTAGATACTATGTGGTCCCCACCCACGTTTTTATTTTATTTTTAAAAAAGTAGAAAATATTAATTTTCATTTCTTAAAGTTGCGGCAACCGATGAATTAGGTATAGGCCCATGGGACAAAATTTAGTGCCAAAATCGATGCACGAAAAGGGCATCGTTGGGAATATAATGAGGGAGGCGATGGTGGCAGGATAAGGTGCAATTATTTGGCATGCTAACTTTCATGCACGAAAAAATAACTAATCAATTATGTCTTCTTTTATTACTATTATTATTTTTTTTGGCTTTGTCGAAAAATCACCATGATTAACTTTCGTGCCTCGGTTCTTGAAATTGAGTTTATTTTTTGAGAACAATAATATGTGTATTTCGTGTCGTGATGCCACAAAATAATGTTGAAATGCAATAGATGCTCTCTACATTTAAAATTGTACATACATATATATATTTTTTGTTGTTTGGTGTGAATTAATTTTGCTTATTATAATCGGGAGGGTCATAGTCATCGAATTACGTATTCTTTTTTCTAAAAGCTTCCAAGGTGTTCGTGGAAGTCATTCCATGGACAAAGTTTGCGACAGCAAGAAAAGATGAGTAGGTGAGGATTCTCTTCGGATTGCCAAGCCGTTAATTAATTATGATAACCCTAACTTGGAGTATCCCTCTTCTCCACTCCAACCTAACTCTCCTAATTAATCCGCAAGGCTAATTAAAGATTTGATTGAATGCACAATGGCATTGCGACAGTGACACGTGTTTGAAAAAACGAGGCGGTCGTATGTGAGGGCCTTTAGAATTCAAATGCAAGGTCAACTAGATCCGATGCGCATCGGCGAGGATGCGGTCGTTAGTTGCTCTAACCGAGGAATGAAATACTTTCTCCATGACATACACCTTCCCTCTCTCTCTCTCCCCTCTTGATCAGGCTAACAATTGTCTCCAAATGCGCTTAATAAGAATTCTATTAAATTATAAAGAAAAAAAATTAAGTGCAAATTAAAACACAACGATACGTCATTAGCAAAAAGCATGGTTTCAGGATTGGAATCGGCGGTTCTTATTGAGTTGTCAAACGGCAATTTTTATCGAACAAATAACCATCTCGGCTCTTTCTTGCATAATAGTTAATCTAAGTCCTTTTCCCTACATGACTAGAGATTAGATAGAAATAGCTAACAAATTCTTTGGGAATTGATCCACCTTGCTCCTACCCGAAACCCCTCCTTAGCCACCGGGGCCGAGAGGATAAAAATATGAATGATGATAGAAATAATAAAATTGATTACGAAGCGATATGCTTAAATATGATCTATTTATCGGAAAATCAGATATGTGAAAAGAAGAGTGGAAAAAGAAAAGAAAAGATAGGAGGGAATGCAAGAGGGACTAGGAGGTCAAAACGATGTGTGTGACAAAGTCAAAGAAATGATTAAAGAATTGAGGGGTGTAGGAGTTAGGGGATGACCTACCAAAGGAGAGAGTGAGTGAGAGAGAGTATAAATTATAAAACCCGAGGAATCAGCAAACCTTTATTCTCAGAATCTACTTGGCGGTGACGAAAAGCAATCCAAACCTAAAGTTTATTATAATATATATAAAATATGTAGGGGTGGAAGATACGTGACCCAATCATACTAAGTGAAATCTGTCTCTTGCAGTGTTGGGCAATCATGGTTCACATGAGCCTAGGTTTCTTAAGAAAAAGAGAAAAAGAGGAGGCTCTTTCCAGCTTCTTGTTTTGTCTTCTTTCTCTCTCTCTCTCTCTCTCCAGTGGACGAGAGTGACAATTACACTTGCGGCGGCGATGGAATATGCTAAGAAATCAAACAAAACTTTTCCAGGAAGGTACATGGTGATCACCTTCCCCAAAATTGTGTTGAATAGACAGAGACGGTCGAATTCAAGCCGTCCAAGTTTTAGACAGTGGCGTCACCGCTCTTAATCAGTACTCATCTGATCCATGTGTGTCGCCAGAAGCAACCTGAAACGTTCTTGGGTTGGACTTTACTGTCTGAGGACTGTTTCTATGGTCAAAGGGACAATTCAATTGTCGTCGACGAGGCGCCGATAAAAATGATCAAAGTTCAGTACGGTCGTTCTTCTGTGACCAGCCTAGACGCCACCGGTTTGGCCCGAAATGCTTAGGCCACCGAACCGTCGTTGGTTTTTGACCTGCATTCATCAGCTCAAAGACGGCGTGGCTTTTCTTCTTCGTAAGGCGAATAAAAATAGTCATGCAATTCAGGAAACTTCTCACCACAACCAAAATCTTCAGTAAAAGATTTGCTACATGACCTGAGCTGAAGGATTTATAACTGCAAAATTTTCACTGCTACATACACCATTCAAAAGTTACAGCACCGAGTCGACTGCTGTCGGTGCACTACAAACTGCGACCACTAGCAAAGGCTATAACTCCAGAAAAGATTTGCCAATAACAGTCTCATCCATAAATATAGCTTCACTCCTCACTAATTTGTTCATCTCTGAGCCTCGCCAAAACGACAATCATTTGCGTAAAGACAGATCGATGTGGAGGTAAGCTAGGCAAGTCACGAAAAGTAAGAAAAATGCAGATGTCAACATTAATGGCTCCGCAAGCATGAAGATCGGGTTGAAGTGGTAGTAAACCTGCAAAATAGCGGAATGAAAGAAGTGAGTGAGAAATTGTGGACTATTTGGGGCACAAAACTTGATAATCGAGACCGCATGCTATTCTTTAAGGGGAAAAGATCTTTCTCCCAAACTGGATATAGATCAAACATTATGCACCACTTAGCTCTACAGACATCATCCTTTAAATGGCCTTTCCATATTTCTCACAAAGGAAGGGAATCCAAGAGATCACAATCCATGGATCAGGATTGTTCTGGCACGCAGGGGCCAGTTTAAGAAGTTGCAAATATGATGGAAGCAACATTAAGAGATGATAATAATGCAGAAATACTATATCACCCAGGCTCTTAAGCAGGCACCACAGGAGTGCAGCGAGTGCTGGTCCGTCTCACCTAAAAGCCAACTTTTGTGCCAATTATATGGCACAGCGACCCCTTCGTATTTCTTGGTTTTGCAGAATTAAGTAAAATCTTGTTTATCAAAGTAAAATTACCTGGAAGGGAGTGTTATGCTCAGGGACAACATTTTTCTTCTCCAGAACAACCACTGTCCTTCCAACAATGTCGAGGTATGAATATTTTTTCTACAATCACAAATAAATGTGACCAAGTTAATATGAAAAAGATTTCAGTGTACAGGAATTTAATGAAAAGTCCAAATAAGATGGCCATAAGGCGCTCAGCCTGGTGGTGAAGGGATTGGGGTGTGGGTATGCTTTCTTAAAGCTCAGGGGTTTGACCCCCAACCAAATTAAAAAACATAGAAAGTCCCCATGAAATGAAGTGCTGCATTTGAGCAGGAGCTCAACTGACATATTAGAGGTGAAGAAAAGGTCAATGAGGCACAGCACTCATGTATGATTCATACAGAAAGCAGTTACCTCCAGATATTGATTCACAGGAAAAGGTACAGCAGCAGATGGCTCTTTTGATCCCTCAGGCAGCACAACCTGAGATGCAGAAATTATCATAAACTAAACCATGCCAAATGCATCCAGTGCTCCATGAAGTTAGAATAAGAAAATACTGAATTAAATTAGATTTGAGAAGTAATAAAACCCACTTTGATGGTTAATTTGTCCACCACTGTCTCCACTAGAGGACATCCATAACTGAAATTGAGGTACCGCCTGCCATCAGGAGATTCAAAAAGGAAATCTTCCAGCGGCAGACCATACCCAATAACAAAAGTTGCTTTCCAACCTCCAAACAAAGGATAACGAGGCTCAATTTCTAGTTCAGACTGTCAAAAAAGCAAAATTGAGTCAAATATTCAGCAACTACAATAGCACGCCGCAAAAGATAGTATACTTTTAGTTGATGTGTTTAGCAATGACATAGAAGTTAATATTTTTTAACAAGGCAAATAATTAAGGAGGACAGCTGGGATGAGTAACACCCTGTAAAATTCAAAAACTCTCTATGTTGTCATAAATTGCAAGGGTGGTGCTGCAACTACCAAAATAAAAACCAGATTGAACACGTTCCTCATATGTTAAAACAATAAGTGACCAAACAAGAGCACAAGTCCTAAAACTTGTCAACTTCGTGCACTTGAGTTGTTCCTTCAATTCCGTCAGTTTTCAAGTAAACAGAAAATGCCATGTGGCTTTGTTTGTTTATTTTTTATCATGGCTTTTTTAATCATCTTTTCAATCTTTGAACTCAAACCGAAGTTGTTTTAACCCAACATCAGAAAATTACAAAACCTGAAAATAAATAAAGCTAAAAAACTCTAAGTAATCTTCAATTTGAAAAAAAAAAATTAAAATAAATAGCAAAATTAGGGGTTCATGGTGGCGCCGCCGCCACTCCATTTAGCAGGCGATGGCCGACAACCCTTGCCTGACAAGCAGTGAGGGCTGCAGATTTGGGAGGGCAAGCACCCTCAAAGAGCTCAGTGGTGGTACCACGGTCACCACCACCAAGCGAGGGCATGCTTCCCCTTGCTGGTGAAGGGGGGCATGGTGGTGCCGCCTACAAAGGCCCTTGCCCCCTTGTGATATTTTTTTACAAGTCCTTTTTTGAATTTTCAAATTAATTTTTTTACTTTCAGTTTTATTTAATTATTCAAAAAATTTTACTTCTTTATTTATATTTTATATTGTAATTTTTAATTGTTTTATTTTCTGACATGGCATAAAAAACGTCATTTTTGTGTTGAGAGCACACCTTCACAACATTAATGGCCATGTGAGATAAGAAAATAACAATAGAAAAATCCATGTGGCATTTTCCGTTCAAGAAGATAATGGAAGGACTAAAGTGCACGGAATTGACAAGTTTTAGAACTTAAATGCACAAAACAAATAAATTTAGGATTAAAGTGCACAAAGTTGACAAGGTTTAGCACCTGTGCCGTAATTATCTTACTAAACAATTAGCTCAAATAAAGCGCAGGACCGAGAATACGATTGACTACAACATGTTCCTCTCTAGTGTAAGATTTCAAAGATGGGGAGAAAGATAATGCAGAACATGACTTGATAGTAAAGGCATCTCTTCTAGTCTAATTCAATCTAATACATCAGTATAAATAGGGGTTGGACGGAGAGTTATGGTTGAATCACATGTTTTACATCACAAAGCTCCATTCTACTAGGCCTGCCGCTTATTATCTTATATTCTAATGGGAAAATTAGACAACTTTTTATAATTCCACTAATTCAAACAATAATGCTTCAAGAGAAAAGAGTTCTAACATTAAGCTATATACTTAGGGTATAAATTTAATTAATCTGGATAACTTCACATGATGAATGGCAAAACCAAATTGTTCCATAAGAAAGTTACTTAAACACTAATTATTCTTCAACCCAATTTCTTTTATTTACGATAAGTATCATGCGAAAATTATCCCTGACAACCAACTGCATGAGCCAATATCCTGCAAGATAGTGCATCTTATCTTAGAAAAAAATATAAAGGATTTACCTTTAGAGCACCCAAACGTAGGTGTGATGATGAAATGTTCCCTATTTCATCACGATAGTATACGGAGTGCACTCTAGGAGGGAGTCTAGCTAGAAGATGTCTGAATGAAGAGACACCACTATAACCTGCCCTAGATTGATATTCAACCCTGCCAAAAGAGAACTTCTGAAGTTGAAAATCTAGATACAAGATTGAGGAATTCAAATGAACTAACACCAAGAACCACTTCTCTTTTCCTCCAATTATCCAACAAAAGCATCACACCACCTGAGCAACTATTCTCTAGATAGGAAAGATCCACAAATGTAGCTATAACCATAAGACACCGAAGTTTTTGCGCCATCAATGAGACTGTAACGTGTCGATCATGGATGGCGCATTTATAACACAATAAGATCTTTAGGAGTCAATTACCTAAAAGAAGGATTCAAGCATCAATCTAAAGTTATGAGTAATTCCACAGACTACTAACAAGCTTTGAACACTAAAAGAGCAAGAATTTAAGAGGACGTGGAGTATGGTTATTTGCAACACAAGAAATAGTATCCTCTGTAATTTATAAAGGTGTTCAAACAAGAAACTGAGATATTAATATTTATTCAACAATTGTAAGATTGAATTAATCAAATGCAGCCTACCGCATCCACACATCACTTTGCAATAAAATTCTCACAAAAACATACTTATAAGGCCCTGAAAAATGAAAAATCAGAAAGTAATTAAGAAATAAGCAGTGTTTGCATATTTCAAAATGATAGGACTAAGCATCTTGAAAAGTGAGAAGCTTACCTTGAAAAGACACCTTTATGGCGAGCACCAGCATGAGCCAACTTATATTGCTCGGTGATCTGAAGGCTTCCCCAGTGAGATATTTCCACTTCCCGTACAAGCTCCTCGACAACAGCGAAGGGACTATTATTTTCAAAGTGCACAATCACTGGAGAATATGAATATGGAGGATGGTCATTGTAAGGCCCATATTTCAGTTCAGTACCAGCACGATGAGCAGGGTCTACTACAGTGAAAGACTCCACTTTTGTAGTTGGTGTCTTAATAAATGTTATCTGCTGCTTGATATGATATGGCGACAATATTAGGGCACTGTCGCGGTAGTAGACCAGCTGTGATTCTGATTGACTTATCTCCACGGGAAAGGGATCCAGAGAATGTGTTAGCATATAAAGTAACTCCAATGTCACAGCTTCACCAGCGGCCAATGGATTTAGCAGGGATATAGAGAAGTATTTAGTTCCATTTGGTGCATCGGGTAACTCTTTTGGATTTACATCTACAGGGATATAGGTTTTCTTCTTCCGTTTTCCTATTGCCACTTGTGCCTTCACAACTGCTAGATGATCAACCTGGGATGGTGGAAAAGCAAGCAGAATTTCTGAAGCAGGAGAAGCCCCAGTATTTTCAACCTGAAAAAGGCCCATCAATTAAAAAACTAAACTTATCGACATAAAGCAACTTCACAAGCAAAAGTCGGCAATTTATTGTTTGGAATTCATCAGTGAGATTCCTGAAACGAACTTCATGTAAGATGAAGAAAAAGAAATTTAACTGCAGCCAGGACAATTCTATGTATTCAGAGAGATTAAATCAAACAAAGACACGTGCACTTACCTTCAAAGTCAAGAAAACCTTAACGATGTGAGAAGTCAGGTCAATCTGCAAGAAGTCAACAGCAATGATCAAAGAAACATTCCACGAGTAATCAGTGGTATCATATGCAATCGATGTACCATGAAAATGTAACTTAAGCGACAAGAAAAACAAAGAACTACCAGAAAGGCTATTCTTAGTTTCTAGTGTCATGGTGAACAAACTGTAAAGCTATGCATTTTCAGAAAACTATATTCGAACCAACATTCATGAGGAGGAGGAATTCAATAAGCTATGAGCGTTTCTCTGGCTCTTCCTGTTCACAGTGATAGACAGATCGGAAAAGAATCTCGACAAGTTTGAGTAGCTGTAGCAGACTGAGGCAGTGAAAAGTCTATCATCAATAAACAAAATTCCATCTTTTCCCCAAGCGTCCTATAGACTTGTTAATTCTGAGCAACCATCAATTGAAGATGAGCATCGTCTACAAGGTCCACAACCGCCCCCATAAGCAGCATACCACACGTAACAGGACTCAATTCCTTATGTCGAAAAATCCCAAAACCATTCCAGACAAACACGCGACCACAACGATGTCCATCCACAGCTCGACAAGAACCTAATCCTTGTCACTCTATCACTTCCAGTAGGAAGAAATTCGACGTACTCTAATACATTAAGAAGAAATTCCACGTACTCTAACACATAGTCTCAGACTCTCAGCAGTCAAATCGATCAACGACATGGTCAACCTATCTAAGCTCGGATGAGCAACGATTTCGAGCTCGCGATCCGCAATTTCCAGGAAACGCAGGACGCACTCATGGACGCGAAGGTTAAGGAAATGCAAAGGAAAACGCAGAAGCAGAGGAGAGAGAGAGAGAGAGATACCCTGCGTTCGGCATTGACGACTTGGATGTCCTGAGCAGAACACGAGGGCAGGATCAAGAGGAGAGCGAAGATCGAGACGGGAACGGCAGCTCGAAGCCGCAGCAGAGCCTCCATTGGATGCTGCACCTTATCTTCTCTCCTCTGTTGCACTTGCTTGACCAACCAACGAAGAAGACGACTCGCAGTCGCGCACGCTGGTACTCGAAAGGAAAAGGGAGAAGAAGAAGAAGAAGAAGAAGAAGAAGAAAGAGAAGAAGATTGTGGGCTCATGGGCTTTTTAAGTGGTCCATTCGATTGATTCTGGGCCTCGCTTTGCATAGATCGGGCTTCGGGTCGGGCCGATCCAGGACAGGCCCGTGTTACTTGGATCAAAATCGAAAACTTCCCAATTGCATCCGAGTTATGCTGATTTTTTTTATGCTTATTACCTATTAGGGGTGGGGGTTTCCATAGTTGGGCCGGTCCAATCCTAGAACCTGCAATCTACTTGCACAGGTCAGTTTTCAAATTTTAGAACTTGAAACGACCCAATAAACCCTAGAATTGACCTGGCTGATTTGGTCTGGTTCCAAGGTCTGTCTAGGAACCTATCGATTTTGTCTTCTTCTTTTTTTTTGGGAAAAGTCACAAAAAACCCCCCACAACTATGTTTACTGTAACACATTTACTGTCAATTTTTTTTATATCAAAAACCCCAATTTTTTGGATCGAGGACCGGACCTTTTTTGTAGGATCTGGACCACGTAGTGCTGATTTGGTCTAGTTCTAAGGTCTACCCTAGTTCTATGCTCGCCCCTAATGCTTAATGATATCGTCATGATTTTTCTATCTTAATGCTTCTTTATGTTCCATTTGGATCCTCCCATGGGTTCTCTAGAGAACAATTCTCCAATCATAACACATATTAATGACATTTGTCTCTTTGTAATTATAATATAAAGTATCATAATACACGATCAACGAAAAGTAAAGTTCTAAATCCAAACTATCGATCTTCGATAAACAATTCGTGATCCACACGCATGGAAGAACTCGCAGAGCCAATGTTGGCATTGATCTTCCTAGTGAAGTTACAAAGGGCTCTTAACTTAGTCATCATTTTGTACAAAACTTAATGAGGAGGCATCCGAAATTAGAGATATCTCAACCATGATTATATCTTCTTCTTCTTTTATTTTTATTTTATTTTGGAAAAGAATTTCTGTTTCATGAGTAAAGATTATATTATTGGGAATAAGATGGAATGATTGCAATAACTAGCATTACTTAACCACCGCACTATATGAATCACACTCAAACTTAATGAATTGCCTTGGACCACCATTGGCATCCTCTCGAGTGAGAATAGAAAAACCAACACATTGAATGATAGAAGGCATCGATCTTCTTGAGGTTTGACTCAAGAAGCATTGGACTTTTTGGCCCGTGCGCACAACTATTTTTTCATTGCTTGTGCGGTGTCATAATGAATTAATTGTTGGGGAGCGCACCACAGCAAAGATATGTTACCTTCACTTGGGGAGATTGCCAAGAGAAAGCTCAAATCCGAGCCCTTCAATATATCTAAGTAGAGCTACTTTCACTCAAAAGTTTAAGCTAATTAGTGTTGGGCCAATCAGAAAACATTAACCGCTCCAATCTCAACAATCTCCTCCTCACTTGTGCGCTCGATAATAGGTTTGCTCCCCCTTAATTCAAGTATCTTTCTAAACACATGAATAGATTAGGGGCCCACCAATCGACCATCAGTTTTTGTACCATTTGATGAGAATGCACAACAGAAGTCTAATATATTTACTTGGAGAGATTGTTAAAATGGAGCTCAAGTCCAAACCCGTCAATAGATTTAGTTGAACTCATAATTAAAAAAGTTTAAGTTAATAAGTTATAAGTCGACTAGGATATATTAACCATGTCACACCACACCAATTCTCTAATGCGGGACTTTTCTAACATAACTCATGCGTGCATTTCAACGTTAATTATAAGAGTAATAACTTTAAATGAAACAAGATATACAATATTATTTTCGCTTTTTACCGGTATATTGATTCTTTTCTGGAGGGCAAACATTTGAACGGTGTAACAGGATATTTAATATTTTTTTCATTTTTTACCGCTATATTCATTCTTTTCTGGAAAGCAAACATTTGAATCTAACTTTTAGTTATTCTTGTATTAATTAAAAACAAACGTTTGTTCTACATACATAGAAAGGAAAACTAAAGACAGATAAAGTTGGCTGTTGCGCTGTAGGGATGATTAAGGAATTTCACCAAGCGAGCTTTTAATGGGGAAGTGGGTATTAACTATTTTCATTTACCATTTAACATATTTTATTTTCTTGGGTCAGTTTTATTTTGTTCTCTTTAAGGTTAAATTGAGCAACAATAATAAAGTAAAAATGTAGACGAGGGCCAAATGAGAAAGTGAAAAAAAGAAATGGAATTCACTCTTTGGCTTGAATGCATAGAAGATGTCTAAAGTGGCCTTGATTTGCACAGTGGGCTGGCAACAATTTGACGTGGAGATAACATCACAATGGAAAGTGATCAAACACACCTCAACCCTCCAAATTGATATAACATCTTTTTCTCGCCCGTCTCTAGTAATATCCCTCTTGTCGTTTTATATTCAAGTAATTTTAAAGTTCGGAAGAGGATCCAGATGAAACCTTTTAGGCACTTGCTTAGGTCCGACGACATGTAGATAATATCACAACGCATGGAGAGTGATCAAACACACCTCAAATGATCCAGTTTACATGCAACGACTGATGCAGAACTTGAGATTCCGAGCTGAAGTCAAAGCATCAACTTCATGAAGCTCAGATGTCACTTACTTAACGTAGAGAGAGAGAGAGAGAGATCCGAGAATGGCGTCCAAGAATCCAGAGGTTTGAATGGACCCATTCTTTGAGTCCAAACGAAGATAACCACCGAACGAAGCACTGCACTTAACAGTTTCATCAATCACTGCCTTTTCGTATTACCATTGTTACTAAACTCTACCCTCACTCACGCTCTCTCTCTCTCAGAAACAGAAAAAAAGAGATCACATTTTGCACCGAGAAATACACGCCCTCTCGAGTTCCGCACTCGCCGCGATACCTCTTCATCATCACCATCACCATCGTAATCACAGTCATCATCGCTTTCTTGTTTGTCACTCCATTCTTCAGGGTCGCCGCTTTATATTTCGGCGTCGGGAGCTGATGTTTGGGTGGTAAATGGAGAGCGTGATCAACTCTCGTACTCAGTTCATGGCGTGCATGAAGTTGGGTTCCAAGCCCGAGGCCTTTCGCCTCGATGGCAACTCCTGGTGTGCTTCATTTCATTGCTTCTCTTTGATCACTTCTATTATCTGGAAAATGTTCTTTCTTTTGTAATCTGCGTCTTTTGGACTGATGCTGTCTCCTTAACACTTGGGTTTGGGTTGTGTATGGACGAATGGTTTTGGGTCATACTGGAGCTGAAGTTCCTTGGTTTCAACCCAAAAGATGGAAAAGTCCTTGAAATTACAGTGGCAGGAATTGTCATTCCAATTTGTCTGAAAAAACCAGATCTGTTGTTCTCTAACAGTTGTGTTACTTTTTGCTCGGATTTACGCGGTTGTGTGGGGAACTATTTTTTGCATCTGAAACTATTTGGGTCTGTTAAAAGATGGTTCTACTTATTTGGAACTCTTACATTTGGATTGAGCTTCGATTGTTCTTGTAGGATTTGCTCGACAGGGCTACCGAGTGATGTTGTAATTGAAGTTGGAGACACATCCTTCCATTTACATAAGGTTAGTTTTGTCCTCAAGTTCGAGACTCAGCCTTTCTGGTTTGTTTTTCTTTTCTTGGTTAAACGCAAACTCGAGATCTTAACAATGGTAGGCTACTTTGTGAGACAGGAATTGTAAAAACAACATCTAATACAACTTCTTCAGTTCAATCCCTTGATTGTCAAGTTTAAGTATCGAATTCCCTAATGTAAGATCGATACCTGCATAATCTGTTGCTTACATGCGGGTTGCTTTACCTCCCGAATTGACATTTTATGCCGAGATGTTTCTGCAGAATCTGCATTATGGCTTTTTTCTCGGTTGTTCGTTTTTCAGTTAATGCTTCAGGGGAGGCATTTGAGCAAAATGTGGAATCTTCGGTGTCGAAACATGAGCATGAGCACTAGTGTCAATGATCTAATATTCACTGATGAGTTCTGAATCATTCAAAAGAGAATGTTCTGACAGTTGCTATGGTCCTGAATATGTTCTGTAAACTTTCTGGTTGTCAGCATATTTTGAATACGAATCCAACTTATTTTTAAACCTTGATCAAAGGAGAAAGCATTCCCTGGTGGTTTATGTCAGATTAAGCTGTCTACCAAAAATTATAAGGTATAAACATGGGACAAAGAATGTCAAAAATTCAAAATCGTGGCCAGACCCAGAGCTATTGTAATTTGTGCACACAGATACTGATCGAACATTGAATTTTGATCACTAGATATCATGAATCTTCTGATTTTTCAAACCTAATGAAGTTTTCTGTTTCCTATATTTAAATCAGTTTCCCTTGCTATCTAGAAGTGGGTTATTGGAGAGTCTTATCGGAGAATGCTCCAGAGATGACGAGCAGAAATGCACGGTGCGTCTCGACGAGATACCTGGTGGCGCCAAAGCCTTTCTTCTCGTGGCGAAATTTTGTTATGGCGTCAAACTCGATCTCACCGCAACAAATGTGGTCAGTATTAGATGTGCAGCTGAGTATCTCCGGATGAACGAAGACTATGGAGAGGCTAACCTCATAGCACAAACTGAGAATTTCATGGATGAGATCTTTGGAAGCTGGTCTGACTCGATCACAGCGCTAGAAACCTGTGAGGAGGTCCTAACACAAGCAGAAGAGCTTCATGTCGTTTCTCGATGCATCACTTCCTTGGCAATGAAAGCCTGTGCGGACCTGAGCCTGTTTAGTTGGTCAGTTTCCTCCCATGGCGGATCGGAAAGTCCGGCCGGCGCTGCATTCTGGAATGGAATATGTGCAGCTGGCAAGGCAGACTCTATTAGCGAGGACTGGTGGTATGAGGACGCCTCCATCCTCAAGTTACCATTTTACAGAAGGCTGATTCTAGCCATTGGAAACAGGGGCATGAAGCCAGAGAAGGTTGCTGGGTCGGTCATGCACTATGCAGCGAGGCACCTGCCATCAATGCGCAGGCAGTCAAGCTTGCAAAACGGGAAGCGTGCCGCGATCCGTTCAGCTGTTTCATCATCATCTGAAGCGGATCAAAAGAATCTTCTCGAACAAATAGTCGAGTTACTCCCCTACCAAAAGGCTGTGTTTCCTACTAATTTCCTGCTTCGACTTCTGAGGACATCCATGATCTTACATGCTGGATCGCTGTGTCGAGAGAATCTGGAGAGGCGCATCGGGGCACAATTAGAGCAAGCCCTCCTTGAAGACCTCCTTATACCAAACATGGGTTGTTCAGTGGAGACGCTCTATGACATCGATTGTGTTCAACGGATCCTCGATCACTTCATTGAGGTAGAATGCAACGCGAATGATCCAAACGCAAATTGTGTGGAAGGACAACTGATGGGAGGCTCTCACCCCTTGACTCCGATGATGATGGTCGCTAATTTGCTGGACAGTTATCTTTCTGAGGTGGCGCCCGATGTTAACTTGAAGCTGCCAAAATTTCAGTCGCTTGCTGCTGTCATCCCTGATTATGCCAGGCCATTGGATGACGGTATCTATCGTGCGATCGACATATATCTCAAGGTAAACGAGAATTCAGAGGTTGACAACTTCATTCGACAATTAGGCGGGAATGCTTTTTTCCTATCTCTTTCATTCGAGCAAGAATTGCGGTACTTATGTTCTTTACCGGCCTGTATGAATTCTTGATCTGTCTCTCACCACAGCTCTCTTCTGACTGCTACATTTTATTAACACATCAGGCACATCCCTGGCTTACGGACTCCGAGAGAGAACAACTATGCAGGCTCATGAACTGTCAGAAGCTCTCGCTCGAAGCCAGCACGCACGCCGCCCAAAACGAGCGGCTACCTCTCAGGGTGATCGTACAAGTTCTCTTCTTCGAGCAACTCTGTCTCCGCACTTCGATTGCTGGCTGGTTCTTCGTGTCCGATAACCTCGACGCCTTGCAGAACCCAAGTTGCAACCTCGTGCTCGCGAGGACTGAAGCCCCAAACCCAGGGACTACGACACAACAAGTTGCCGTGGCAGCCGACGACGTGAGGGAGAGGGTTTTCGAGCTTGAGAAGGAGTGCTTGAGCATGAAGCAGGACCTGGAGAAGCTGGTGAAGACGAGAGGGAGCTGGAACATCCTTTTCCGGAGATTAGCCTTCCGACTCAAGTCAAAGTTTCCAAAACTGCCAAAGCCATCCAATGATGATGCCAAAGATTCGGAGACACCAACAGCACCGCTGATGGATGGCAAAGAAAACCATCTCGACACCGAAAAGGAAGAGTTGTCGAAGATTTATTGATGATGTTTGCCGAAACTTTGCTGTTGAGTCGTGCACAGAACCTCTTGTCCGTATGTCATTGTTCCTTGTTAAATCTGTTAGTACGTGGCCCTTGATTTTGTTCTGTTCTCAAGTTTCTATCATGGTCATTCTTGATCTATTTTGCATTATTCTCTTTATGGAAGTATAGGTGCATGTCTCCTTAGGGATATTTCAATTGTACCTGTGGCTAGAATGTCTGTATGAGAGAAAATGCTTATGGTGAGACTTCATACAATCACAATATCTGCTACATGATATAGACATTTTGGAATCTGCAGCAATCTCATCGGAACAATTAATCAAAATCGCTCAAAATTTCGATTAAGAGGGGACCCATTTTGTATGAGCTGAGTGTAAGATTGCTCAAAATCTTCGACCTAACAAAGATATTTTCCCTTCCATTGCCTAATCCTGTATATCCTAGATGCCAAAAGAAAAAAAGAAAAAACTGGTGTGTAATCATAGTGACCGGCAGTTCTACATTGTATACAGCAGTCGATTACACTGTTGTCCACCGTATCTCGACATGGATCACCCCGTTCTTAGAATCGATCAAGTGATATTTCTCGTTGATCCGTCCGTTGTGCACGACATCGCTGAGATTGATTTGCACGTGACCTAAAGGTTCCTGTGGCACAATGAAGGTTGTAGAAACGGGAAGAAAGTACATGATCCAGATATAAGAGTGATCAGCACTAATTAAGATGGTACCAACCTTTGACCAAAAGCTAATTCCGGTTCGCTTGCTCATTACTGCGATGTGGATTTTGTCGTGCAAAGGAGGCTCATCGAGCATGAACTGGAATTCTTCATTCCAACGAGGATCGCGAGTCTTCCTCAGCATCTAATGAAACAGAATTGTACCAAAGAAAGTCGGCTTCTAGACTTTACAAAAGTTATGAAACAAGATAGCTCAGACACTGTATCGACATTTCACAACTAGGCTAGTTTGAGAAATGGGTCAAGAGCACAAGATGCACCGAGTCAAGAATTACCTTTGTTTTTTTCTTCTCTCCTCTGAAAATCACTAATGCGTAAGGATTATTGTGCTTCTCCCCTTCTACGTCCTCAGCTCCTTGAACAATAACCAAAAGTAAGCCCGCTCCACTCAAAGTGTTGTCAGCGGACACTTTATCAACTCCGCTTTCAATTCTTCCGTAGCCATTGGGAAGTCCAGTAAAGCTTCCACTTTCTTCCTTGAAAGGAACAAAGGTTAGTTCCACCACCAGCTGGCCTCTTCTTTTCTTATCCTGGTGATCAATAATATCTGTGTGCTTCATCAAGTCGAGAACAAACTCCTTGTGCTCTTGGGGTTTAAGCAAGTTCAGAGGAACTAGTTGCATCCCCAGTCTGTCATGCGCGCCTACCTGCCGACAAGAGGGATAAAAGGAATAAACAATTGACCATTCAATAAAACTCATTCAGATTAAAACAAGGGAAAGAAATTTCACATTAAGGGTGCATTTGTTTGGAGTAAAACCATTTCCAGGATAATGTTTTCCAGACTTTTCCACGTATTTGGACACCAGAGAATTAATCGGTCGACAGAAAACTTTTTCCATTAACCAAAATTGGTATGCTAAGACTTTAGAAAATGAATTTCCCTCCCATGAAAGGGGAATCGTTTTTCCCAAAGAGACACCATTGTGGTGCTGCAAATGCAACACCAGTGAGCACCTCTCCCTCTCTTGGGTAAAACCATTTCCTTCAAAGTAAAGTTTTTCATGAAACAAACACGCCCTAAGCATAGATAACAGTGCAATTGCTGGCACTCAAAAGAGAAAAACAAAGCTCTCAAAGATTTGAGATTTTTACATAAGTTTTGGAAGTTTCTTGGAACAGGTAAAAGTAAATGGCAGTTTAAATCTCTAAAAGCAGGAGCCACATATGATTGTCCATTTTCTGTATATTTGTCTAGCTTGAAATGATAAAGAAATATAAAACGGCTTCAACCTCAGCTTTTGAGCTCCTTTCTAGCTACTAAATAATGGGGAATAGCAGAAGAACCTTGTCCCAGTCATAGACTTGCAAATGCAAAATCTGAGACTGCGGATCCTTCACTATAAGCTTGAAGTTCTCATTCCATTCAGGATTCAAGTTCTTCCTTATGATGGTGGTCTTCTTCGCTGGAAGTTCGTCTCCGCTCAGTTTGAGTTTGACATAAGGGTCTGACGCCCCCAAAAAGTCCATTTTCAAGAGCTTCATTGCGCGGACAACCTTCACATGCAGTATTCCTACTGGTTGTGTCGCAGCCACTCTACACAAGATATTAAACGGGCAGAAGTAATAAATTGACCGCATGTTAATCTCTACATGTAAGCAAGATATGATCCCATCAAATATGGTTTCAAAAGCTTATAATATTAATGTGTTTTCCTAGTACAGGTGATCTACATGAACTTACGTTGAAGCATCAAGAATAGGTATTTCAAGTGTTTGGGGCCAGAGATACATGTTCGCAATCTGCTTCTTGATTGTCTCCTACATGTAGATAGAATCAAATATAAGTTACACGTAAACAACTTTTCTAGTCAATGAACTTGATCATGATCCAACTCTTTCCATAAGAGAATTAATTGTTCCGCACCTGAACAAATCTGTACAAGCCAGGTATCGACATAATGTCCCCTCCCAAAACTTTCATTCCGAAATCCACGTGTGGCTGCAACAATTTACCACAATTTATCATAAGAAAATGCTCTTATGCACTCGTCCACAAATGTTTTCATATACTCTAAGCCAAGACCTACCTTCTCCATCAATGATACCACGATATTTGCGAAACATGGGAAAGTAGGGACTAGGGGCTTCAGTTTGATCCTCGGAGCCATAAATATTTGCAAATCAAGCAACTGGAGGAAGAACAATAAATCTTCTTGTCGGCATCATCCTCTTCATATGAATCAAAAAACATTATTACTGTTTAAGGTTTGTCTTTAACCTCTTCTGACCTGGATTTTGATATGCAGAGACAACAATCTCAAGCACAAGATTATGTTGGGATTGCCTGCCCACCTAATGACTGGTTCCATCACTAGTTCTTTCTCGTTAGTCTCATAAACTTTCATTCCTGAGAAGCACATAATGAGAGGGGAAAAACAAATGAAAGACAGAGCAGAGAAAGCATGTCAATAGAGAAGCGTCTTCTCAAATTGCTTTAACGATGTCACTAAAGCATACAAGCAAAGCATTTGATTCCATAGGCAGACTGTTCAATCTTTGTATGAGTTTGCAGTTTTTTGTATATAAAGAACAAAGTTAAAGTGAATGTTTTCCTTTTCTTAAGGGAAGCTAGACTTTTTGGACAACTCCTTATATACAGAAAGCTCTTGCATCATTTTGCAGGGGCATCTGTTTTTACACTTCAGAGTTGCTTCAAATAGAAACCACGAATAAACCATTTCTTTACCGCATCTTGAAGGAAATTCTATCTTACAAACATACCGCTTGCTTACTGTGAATTGTGTGGGTGTGCGTGCGCGCGCACTATGGCAAACATACTGCTTGCTTACCGTGTACTGTGGGCGGAAGAGTTCCAAGACTTAACTTCTCAAACTCAATAGCTTCGATTTTGTACTTTCCAATGTACTCGGCAAACATAGGTTCCGCCGTGGTTCTTATATTACCACAAATTGCCTGTACACGAGAGTGATGCTCATATGCTTCTACATGCAGCAGAAAAAGGTCAAAAAAACCTTATATGCTACTACATTACCTTATTAAGGTATGGCCACATGTCCAAGATGAATTTGTTCAACCAGTCTACCTGCCCAATTCCAAATTATGGTCAAAGTCGCACAAAGAAAATGCAACCATTCGCAATATCATGAAAGAAAAACCAAGGAACTTACCCTATCATAGTCTGGACTCTTGATCCATAGAGGAATCTCCGGTAGTATTTCCTGCAAGGCACTTGTATCCAACTCGTGCAGGGGCTTAATAACTGGTTCCTGCGAGTAATGCAGGGAACAGCCAAGCTGAGACATTTTTCCACGCAAACTTTGATCTCTCTCAGAATTTTGATAACACGAATTACAATTAGTTTCGTTCAAAAACCGGCGGAAGAATGGTATGTGTACAGTCAATATGGCGCTGAAAGATAAAATGTCTTCCTTTTCTCAATCAATCATTATGAGCCATAAAAAAGAAGCTTCTTTTTGTAATGCTTTACAAAATAAAGAGGAAGTTGTTTTTCCTTCAGAGCCACTCAGGGAACCGATGAAACAGAAGAGCTTCATGTCCTTAAGTATCTTTGAGAAAAAGGGGCTAAAAGAATTTCAGAATTTGCATTTGCCCAGAAGGCAAAAGACCAGATGATTGAACACGATTGATCAGGATAAGAAATTACTATCAAAACCACAAGAACTCCAACAAGTCTCGTGGACATTTGAAATGCCACTTTCTTGCAGGCCTCTCTCTCTCTCTCTCTCTCTCTCTCTCTCTCTCCAGGAAATAACAGGAGGAAGAAAGGGTCAAAGACTTGCAAATTTTCAAATCTTATTTGTGTAAAAAACTTGTCGACTTTGACCATCAAGACTGATTGAAAACGAAACGCGACCACACCGCCAACTCTCAAATCAAGGAACTTATCAGCTGTCAGAGAAGAAAAGATACGATTGATCTCTCTACACATGATAAACGAAATTATCCGCCACTTAAATCTCATTCTCAGCTCAGACATCTAAAACTCCATAAGAAACTCATCATCCGATTACACTCAGACAAAAAAATAAAGAAAAAAAACCCAAATCTCTTTTCTGGAAGAAGATGGCAAGCTCAAGTTTCAGCCGACGAACACTCTGAAAAATGCAAGACACAGCAGCATCGACAAGATTTCAGAAAGAACCCATCTTTGCCGTTAAAATCCCGATAAAAACACAAACAAGCGGGTCTTACTTAAGCGGAGCGATGATCAAACATAACAAGAAGCACAAATCCACGAAATAGTTCTCGTGTGTATATACAGAGCAAAGAGCAAATGCAGCACAACAGATGACCAAACAAGAGCTCCAAAATGGGCGGAAAAAAGGAAAAAAGAAAGAGGCTCTCACCTCGACATCCTTAGGCTGAGAATACACAAAAAGATAGAACCCCACGACGAGCCCAAGAGGAAGGCCAATCGCAAATCCAAGAATTCCGAAGATGGTGCTCAAAAACCCCATCTTTGTTCTCTCTTGGCCGTGCTCACTCCAAGAAGCTGGAGACGGTGATCAAGAAAAGAGAAGGAAGAAAGCACTCCCGAGTGCATGAAGAAGAAGATGAAGAAGATGAAGCAGAGAAAGCCGAAAAGGTGGTGACTTTCAGGAGGGACGAAGGTGGCGATGACAACGAAGGGAACTGGATTTCTTGGGAGTACGCGAAAATTTAATGATCCATTTCGTCAGCTTTGAATTTTGGACCCGCTGAAAGAGGAACGTCTCCTCTCTTCAAAACGAAGCGCGTCTGCTGCTCCAAGCTTCCAACTGGTGATCGCTCCTCGTCCACGTCCACTGATGGCGACTCACAACACGACAAATGCATCGAGCCGGCAATGACCATTTTGTCCCTGTATCTTCCATAGACAGGTTGCTTTGTCGCGGAAGGACTGTGTACCAAAGAATAGGTGCGGAATATTATTTGGTTAGAATAGAATACAATGAAAGGTGCATAGCACGTTGGTTTATGCTTTAGAAGAAGTAGAAAAGTACACCTTGCCTTTCCGCAAAATAAAATAAATCAATCAAATACTATTGAAATTTTCGAAATACAATGAAAGATAAGAGGGCATTTTTTTCTCATTGTGCTCCATCGTTAGCTTGGTAAACCGATAATGTGGTCCTCTTATATGAAGGTGATAGCGAGGACTAATGTGCTTGAGCCAAGTCATTGCAAGAGTTGGCCTATTTTCAGAGGTCCAAGTTGCCTCCCCGACCTGCCTGTTAATAAAATATAGGAAAATTTTCAAATAAGAACCTGAAGTACTATCATTTTTTTAAATAATGGCTTAAAGTATTATCATTCTTTCAAAAAAGATCCTAACCAATAGCATTTTCGTCTTTTACATTTTTTATTTATTTATTTCCTTTTTTCTTTTCTTTTCCCTACCTTTTTGCCAGAAGCCGGCGAGGGTCGCAGCCCTCGCCGACTGCGAGCAAGGTGACCCTCACCCAGATCTAGCGAGGATCGGCCTTGTCGGTGGTTGGCCATCAGCAAAAGGAAGGGAAAAAAAAAAGAAAAAAAAAAGGGAAAGAAACAAGAAAATGCAAAAGACGAAAATGCCTTTAATCATACCTTTCTTTAAAACAATGATGACATTTCATGTTCTTATTTGAAATTTTCCCTAAAATATACACTCGAAACAATGAAAAACCTCTCACTTTATAAATGAAATATACGTAACAAATAATTATAAATTTTTGTGGGGGTATACTCCTTAAAAAATTTATAGCTATTACGCAAATTAACCGTCATGATTGCAAAATGAATTCTTGTGATCGCACGTGCACACGAGCGCGAAGATTCGGAGTCTTGAATATTAAATAGAAGCAAAATCTCATGGGCTAAAAGGGAAAGCGTCTTTCTGAGCAGACCCAGGAAAATCTCAATTATAATTTATCCATTTTCTTCCTTCCCCTAACCAGAAAATTCCTTTTTTTCAAGCTGTCGTGCGGCGAAGAGATCAAAGCAACCAGCCCAAGATCGAATTTGGCCAGATCTAACCTGCGACAAATGCTACGAAACACGACCCCCCACCCCAGGCTTTTCAAATTATTATTATTAATTTTTTGTTGGCGGGTTTCGATTTTTGCTTTAATTATTGTTTGTGTTTGGTTGGGTTGGTTGGTTTTTTCTTTTTCGTTTTTCACTTTTTGTGGAGGGAGGGGGAGGAAGGTGACAAAGCATAGATATTCATACTCCCCTTCGTTTGCAATTTATATTAACCCCCTTGTTTGTCAATTTGATTATTTTCTCTCTCTCTCTCTCTCTCTCTCTCTTAAAGCTGACTTTGGGGTTGTTCGCCAACTTGTGAAATTCGGGCCCCTTGGGTTTGTCAAGACTAATCTTTTAGTCATTAACAATAGGCTTTTTGTCGACCGATCGCGAGATCAATTTTTGTCCGTCAAATCACGTGAGATTTATCGAATTTTCGAGAGCTGCTCATGCATTATGGCTCGCCTAAGAAATGGTATAAATGCTCATTAGATTTATTTTTCTTGGGAGATTAGAATTATGCCCGCTTTTACAAAGTTTGTTAGCTAATAAACTTTACCATGTGGCTTCTCCCTTTCCAAATTTGGAAAAGAGAAAGCTCCTCATGGAGGAGAAAACGAAGTATACACAACATCACTAACTAGCGCCTTTTTGATATTTTCGTTGATTTTTTTAAATTCGACTTCAGGTCGCTTGAAAATTCGATTGATGCTTCTACTATAATGTGCTCTCGTAATGTTGCAAACTTGTTCGGGTCTCGCTCAATATGAGCAAAACATAACAATTTCTTTTTGGTCTTTACTTGCTAAATGAATGGTCAAAGGAAAAAAAATTACAATTTTTTGATGCATTGCCTTTTCAAATCACGCATAATTAATATTTTAAGAATTAAATTTTTTATGCCTTTTTATTTATGGGGGTTCTCCCAGGTGTGAACGCATGGGCGAATCGTGCTTTGGGCAGCGAGATGTCTAAATGCTAAAGCCGATACCATTAATTAATAATAAGCTGAGATCAAAACGTCTTTCCGATCTCTTAAACTTTTACTAATCAGAGTTTTGCTTTGGGGGGCGTGGAGATCCTGCAGCACAATGGCCAATGACAGCTTGCCACGTGTGATTGGCGGGAGGTTTCCTTCATGAAACTTTTTATTTGCTAAATTGAGTAAGAAAATGGGTCTAAATCATTTGGCCAACAAAATTAAAATTGTCTACTTCGACAAGATTAAGGATCGTGGGGGGGTTGCAAATTTCAAGGTCAGATGGTCCAATCAATCGCTTTCGTGCCCCGCTTCTAGAAGAGAAAAAATAAAATAAATAAATAAATCGCGAATCAAATTTCTTCTTGGCAAAGAATTGCATTGATGACCAAAACCAATTACCAACTGCAATCTTCTTCGCATGCCATCTGCCGTGGCACAGAAATACATGACGTATGGAATATACATGCACTTAGAAAAATCGAGAAAATTATCATAAAAATCCTAAATCTATTATAATTGCGTGAATCCAGTGATAAACTCTTTTTGACAATTGAATCTTGAACATTTTGCAATGATATTAATTCAATCCATCTAGCCATTTTTTATCAGCCAGTGCTGATGTGGACGCTAGCCAGGTGATAGATGCTAATGTGTAAATTTTTTAATAATTTTTTCCATATTTTTTATTTTTTATATTTCCTTTTTTTCTTTTCTTTTTTTACTGGGCGACCGGCTAGAAGAAGAAGAAGGGGAGGGAAAAAAGGAAAAAGGAAATAAAAAATTTCGAAAAAAACTATAAAAAAAATTAACACATCAGCGTTGGCTAGTCAAAATTTGCCGAATGGATTGAATTGACATAAGTGTAAAAATTTTATAACTCAATTGGCCAAAAAAAATTTAAGATTGAATTGGCACAATTATAATATGTTTATGACTTTTGTGGTAATTTTCCCTTGAAAAAATCAATTATTATTCTTCGAGAAACACCACACCCAATCGAAGTTTGAACTTTTAAGCACAAGTTCAATTCTAATTCATTCTCAATATACTTAAGCTTTACTCTGCTCGAAACCGACTCGATTGACTAATAAACCTTACCCGACACCCGAATGAAACTTGAGATCGAGCTCAAATTCTACAAGTACACGATAAACGAAGAGGTTGACGGCTTTTTCGTACTTGTAAATATGAGTACCCAAAGTACATGAACATGCAATCGCTCGATTAGGCGCGCAAGTCGTGGGACGGGCTCGCGGATAATGGGGAGAGAGGATAACATTAAGCGGATTACTTAAGGTCCAAGTAAAAGGCAGCAAGCAGGCAATGAGTAGGCATAATCTGCAATTTGATTAGTCTAATCTCCAACTAAAAGCTTAGCCTTTTTGTCCCGACACGGCCGTATTAAGTCGCATAATCTGCCAATCGTCTACAACTGTGTCCAACTAATCCAAGAAATCACCGGGCCGTCTGCCCACTTTTTGTTGGTCTTCGAACATTAGAAGTTCCTTGTGAACATGTGTAATCATTTCTCAGACAGCAGTATCCAGTCGGATACCGACATGCGAAATCAAATAATAAAGAAAATTTCCGAAATTTTTTATCCTCTTCCGAAGTTTTGCCCTCTAAAACTTGTTGCAACAGGAAAAAAAGTAAGAGGAGACTTGTTCTAATAACTTGATTTTCGAGAGTAATTTCATATATGCGACAACATTAACTACCGATTAACTAAAGACTTCTCGTACCATAAGTCGTCCAGTTTTCTCGACCATTGTAAAATCCATATCGAACACTGTAAAACTAAAATATATTTTTGAGCCTCGTTAATGTTAGTACCATAAGTTGTCCAGTTAATCAAGACATGACGGGAAGAAAGATTTAGAGCACAGAGAATTCAAGGGCGAGATAGCTCCCATGAAGGAAGGGACGTGCCGAGGACGAGGACTAATCCTTTGCTCGCAATGGATATGCTATTGACTAATTCTTAATGACCATGTTTTACTTTGGTTGGCTTTACAATGAGAAGATCATCAACAAATCCTAGCTTCATAAAAAAAAAAACTTAATATTTGTAGAATGCACCGTGATGAATTCCCAAAAGAAATCTATCATATCTCGCACGGAAGAAATGTAATGTTTCGTGATGATTTCAATACAATAACAATTATATCGTATGATTTATCGAATGTGTAACCCATGGATTGACCGTTCATAAATTGGGCTTCCATAATTTCAAGAGACACGGCTTCGTTTGAGAAAAAGAAAAGCTTGTCGATCGACTCATGCGTGAAAAATCGATTCGGAACTCTTCCCTAACTTTTTTGGGGTCATACGTGATTGGAATTCTTTTTTCCTTTTTTTTTGGGGGGGGTAAAAGGCATGAATGGTGCATGGAAAGGATATGAATTATATATACCTATAACAAAAAGGCCTCTTATATCTTCCTGCAAGATTTGAAATAATAGAGTCGAAATTCGGGTCAAGCCCATATTGTTTTAACCCAAGCTACGAGGTTTAGGTTTGCACCCCAAGCAACACTTGGGCCACGACTGTAGCTGTAAGTAGGCCATGACTTCTTGGGCAAATGCATTCTTTTTCTTTACCAAATATGCTTAGTAACTTATTTTGAAAATATTGGGACAAATGCATAAAATATATAATTTTATTTTCTCTCTAACGTCATCCAATATTATTGGATATTTTGTATCCCGCAACAACCTTCTTAAAGAGATCTCAAATCTTGAAATAATCTTCTCTTTTCATATATACAATTTTATTTGCAATGTGTATTTACATCGATCACTCCTTTCCATTATTTAGTTATTCAAATGTTTGGTGACAAGCTTTTAATCTCTCAATTGTCGATTTCTCGCACCCACGCAATGCATGTCCATGTTTGCTAGTGAGAAGCATCTTTTACAGTTGACACTGGGCATCTGTCCACGTCCACGTCCGGTTGAAACCTATGCTCGCGAGAAAAGTTTTTAACTAATTGTGAACACAATCTCTTATTAGCGTTTGATTACGGTCATCAATTAGTCTTGTCGGGTGTAGAGTGAGGGATGGTTCGAGACGAAAGGACGTCGCTGGAAGCTAAATTTTGGGTAAGTAAGGGCGAGAAATCACTTTTTTTTTTTTTTTAAAGAAAAGAAATCGCGCCCTAAGCATCATCCGATGTGTGACATGATTTTCCATGCATTAAAGATTAGTGTGTCGATTTATCTGATAATTAAGTTTGTCAAGTTGGAGTGGACTTAAGGGCAAAGTATCTTTTGCTCCACATTGTTGATGCAAAGACCATGTGCTCATCGACAATGGTCAAATCGAGCTGTTGGATCCCACGCCATCTCGCGGTCCTCTGCATAGTTGACTTTAACAAAGGAAAATAAAAAACAAGCGTTGAAAATAAATAAGTAATTTCGACATTAATCTGGAGCAAAAACGATGACACCTCTGTGATTATAGACCACTTGGGCTAAACTCGGAGCAAATATCATTAATTATATCGAGACCTTAATAATTAAGGATACAACCCTTCCTTTATTTTTATTTTTGCCTTTTTTTTCGTCATTTTTTTTCAGATTTGACCTTGCGTGGTCACTATCAATGGGGTTGATTTCATGCAAACTGCACGTACGATTCTCTGTCTAAAAGTGTAGAATTTCTTCCTCACTACTGTCGCTGACAACGAAAATACACAAGAGATAAGTTAATTTAACCATTTCTTTTTATAAAAAAGATGCTTTTTCCACTTTATTTTATGATTTTAATACCTCTATTTTTCTTGCAAGTTGCTTCTCCAGTATGGGCTTCTAGACGAAGAAAGGTTTGACATGCATATAGACTAACTTGATCCGGATT
This sequence comes from Metrosideros polymorpha var. glaberrima, assembly GCA_001662345.2. Classification (NCBI taxonomy): domain Eukaryota; kingdom Viridiplantae; phylum Streptophyta; class Magnoliopsida; order Myrtales; family Myrtaceae; genus Metrosideros; species Metrosideros polymorpha. The sequence goes on along the minus strand of BCNH02000007.1, from coordinate 10,734,571 downwards.
TTTCTCGATATATGAAGTATAAATCCACAAGTAAGTACCCAAAATACATATAATAAGTACATAAATTCCCATTTTCTTCTGGACTTATCAAGAAATCTGTTGGATGGAGACACCCTTTGGATTCTTCCAAGGTTGCAACTTGTTGAGGGAACAAATACCCAACATCAATACACCCAATGATAATACTTGCACGCACACATGCTTATTATTCAAAAGTCTAGAAAAATTTCCCTCGTTTATACGTTAGCTCAAGGAGAAAAGTCCATCTAAATAAGCCTAGGTTGAAGAAATTCAGTAATGGATTTAATTTTGACCAAAAAAAAAACCCGAAATCTCATCGACATAAAAAAAAAAATTTACATTTGGACATGTGAAAATTTGAGGCTCTTGTCCTAGCTGGTTGATGTAGTTCGTGGGCGTTCACAGACCATAGACACCTCGCACGTAGTGACTAGCTTTTAGCCTTTCTGAGTGTAGAACATGAAATGTAGCAAGGGAAGTTAGGGACTTTGGGATATAAATGCCTCGTCCACCTAAGTATTAAAAGTACATCTCGCATTTACCGGATTTATAAGAAAGTTACATACATCGTGATTTTGGATACATCTTGATAATTCGGTCTATAGTTTAAGATGAAACTTCTAGGAACACGTAAATCTTTTGTTCCATGTTCAATTCTACGGAATTTTTTGATTTTTTTTTTTTATCATTTATCATTTTTTCTTCTTCCCTCCTTCCTCAAATTGGTCGTTGGACCTCGGCAACCGACCAAAGGTGAGGGCCAACAAGGTCGACCTCGTCGACCTCCGGCGAAGCTCACCCAGCAATGGGTAAGGCAAGGGCGAGCCTCATTGTTGCTGGGCGAGGCGGTGAGGGCGAGCCTCGCCAAGAGCGAGCGAGGTCAAGGCTCGCCCTAGACAAATCCAATGAGGCGAGGCTTGCCAGTGGCTAGGCGAGGTCGGCCTTTCCCATCCATGGCGAGGCTCGACCTCACCTAGCGATGATGAGGTTGAGCCTCGCTAAGGGCTGGCAAGGTCGGCCTCGCTAGGGGTGACCTCGCCAGTTCTCGCCTCTGGCCTGTCGCCGAGGTCTGGCAATTGGCCAGAGGAAGAAGAAGGATGAACAAAAAGAAAGATAAAGAAAATAAAAAATAAAATAAAATATTCAAAAAATATTAAAATATTATTAAAAATTGTCTACGTCAACATTGGTGACACCACGTCAGTGCTAGCATGCCAAATGAATTGAATTGGTACAAATGTAAAATGTTTATGATTGAATTGATACAATTATAATAGGTTTAGGATTTTTTTGGCAATTTTCATGTACATTATAGTTTTATAGTCCCAACGACCATTTCAACAGAATAAGCAAACCCTAACACAATTGCGAAATATACGGATTAGGTATCTGTTTGGCCATGGTTTGATTAAGTCAGGTAAATTAGCTGCACGCCGGGTGACTCCGAGTCCGAGACTCCAACTACCAAATCAAACATTAATTAAAGAAAAAACTTTAGAAAACATTCGTGTCCAATTACTGCTATGTTCATCCGACCCAATTGACCACATTGTGTATTGCAGCTTTTGAAATTTTATGTCGGATGGAAATTTCTTACTGGCTTCACCAACTCGGAGGAACTGCGAATTGGTGGTTGGTGGTGACTCTTTTTTCTCTTGTTTTTTTCCTTAATTTTCCTTTCTTTTCTTCGTGGTTGGTGGTACTTTTCCTTTTTTTTTTGGTCGGATTGTTGGTGGTAATTGATAGGCACGACATTAATAAATTCTACATAACTACCGCATGATGTAACTCAAGCTTCGTAGGCTTCTTGTCTTACATCTGCATTTAAAATGTGGCGATCTAATCAAAGTGGTGGGAGGATAATGAGATTCGGTCATTGGATCAGGTGGGCTAATTTATAATCCCCAGCTTTTCTGGATTAATTAATTCATTAATTAATTGAACTTTGCTTCTCCAAATTTGGTCCGAGTTCTCTGAACGTTTATGATTTTGCAGTTTGGCACGGATCTTTTCATGCAAATAGAAAACTTAACATGAGATTTTGGTACAAAACTTTTCAATGTAATACAGTCATCAAATTCAAAATGTGAAGTAAAGACGTGATCGCTTCGATACATTAGAACAACATCGCTTCTATTGTCTTTCATCGGTGTGGTTCTTCCTTCATTTACTAATCAATTTGGCATATTGTATCTTTATATAGCTTCATGACCTCCCCGCCGTATGATGAACTATTCACAAAACAAGGTAGGTTTGTCTTTCCCAACAACTCATCGGAACCACGATTCGATATCGGAGTTTTGCTTGGGAATCGAATTTTCATTTAGCCTTTTATTTTGTACGTCCTATATTGCTGCATACCAAATGGTCATGGAATAATAGAACAATTTTGATGTGAATGCAATTTCTTGCTTGGGGAAAAGTCAATATAGAAAAGGAATCCCATCATTAATTCTTTCTTCAATATATATGAAGATAAAAAGGTCCCCATGTACTCTTTCATTTGAGTTAAAATTGTCACGCATGGACTACATCGAGATTTCGATATTGCATTGAATTTTGTAATTGCATTGACTTTTTATTCAATTAAAAATTTATGACCGACGAACATTGATTTGTATTTTTATCCAACATATATGAGAATTTCACAGTATATAAATGTCAACATGTGAATTGATATATCACTTTTTATTTTTTGGAATCTAAGTATTTCAAATTACGATGGAAAAAAAATAGATTTTTATTTTTAATTCATTGCAAACAAACAAGCTCGTCTTATTAATTCTCTTAGATATTAAATTTAGTTTACCAGTGAAAAATAGAAATTCGTTGGCGTACTTGTCTCTTGCTATCAAAGTGTTTAGTGTCATACAAACAATATTCAATTAATCAATTATTAAGTGCTTTAAACGGTCAAGACATCCGAGGTTATCGAGATATTAAAAGTATAGTCAATCGTGATTAAGCGGCAAATGCCTTCATGCACATGTTTTTGCCCTTTTGGACGAATGAAACATCTGAAAAATGAGGAAAATTATGTTAAAAATAGGATTTTGTTAACAAATACTCAGAACTTGCTAAATAATCAATTAAATTTCTTTACAATTTTTAGTACACTAATTATCCTTGTTTATGCACAATTAGTATCTTAAAAATTGAGTTATTCAAAATGAAGTTTGTGGCACTCGTTAACAACACCCTTAAAAAATAAATAAGTGGACATAAAGTAGTAGAATATGGCTAATTGGTCAGCCTTTTTGTTGTGGATTTTGTTAAAGAGTGACTTAGGGGCACCTGTAAGGAGCAAATTAAAGAAATATTACGGTTTCAATGTTTTAATTACCTTCTTGTTCGACACAATCAGTGTCTCGAAATTGAATTATTTGAATAAAAGATACTTAACAAATGTCCATAGGGGGATTGTTCAATTTCGTTACACCTGTCAAAATGGGTCATAAACCCATATTTGATGGGTTGAGTCGTTATATGGGTTAGTTAGTAAATGGGCCATAAATGGATTTAAAATGGTGAAACTCAGTATAATACGGGTATTAAATGTGTTTACAACTTACTTAGACCCAACTTATCTCTATAACTCTCTCTTGCCCTCGCTTGATCTCACTCGATCTCGCGCTTATTCGCTCCGTGCTCTTCTATCAGTTTGGTATAAATTTTCCTAAATTGAGTTGAATATGGAAGTGTTTTAGTAATATGAGTATACATTAGATATGGATTGGGCTTGGTTGAGTATGAGTCACTAGATTTGTATTACATTAAAATGAGTCAAAACAGGTTAAATAAGTCAATTTGGGTCGGGACAATTTCGACCTGACCCACCCGTTTAATGGGTCTAAGTTTCGCTATGAGTCTTGAGTACCCGATGCACTCATTAACTGTATTTAATGAGAAAATATTCGATTTCAAGAGAAAAGTTGGTACATTTAAAGTTACCTTTTGTTTTTCATTTGTTTGTTTATGAAGTCTCTAGGGGGCCCGCGTTAATGGAAACCCATTTGTGATTTATCCATTTCCCTCAGTGGAAAAGGCTACCAACCCCCATCCACATTGGTTTGGTTGGTAGGATATCGGGCGCTCTCTCTCTCTCTCTCGAAGGACATTAGTATGGTACATTGTCGATGCATGATGTTTTATTACAAGCTCCCATTAATTTCCGAAAAACTTCGCAACGCGGGCTTACGGAATTCTTTATGCCGGCTCAATGAAGTTCGGGACCCGACCGACTCAGAATGGACATGGATACGATGAAAATTTTCATCGATATACGATATTGTACCGAGTGAAATATCGAAAGATCGAGTCAAAAGATTGAAATGGCAACGAGAAGAAAGGGCATGTACATTTTAATTAAAAAAAATGAGACGATTTGATCAGGTCTTACGCAAAATGACGATGAGATGGACTCGCAATTGTTAAATAGTGGGGTTGGTGACCGCAAGACGTAGGAGGCTCATGCAAAGCTTGTTAATACCATGGAGTCAACTAAGACCACTTTGTTTTCGAAAAAAAAAAAAAACCAAGACCACCATCCGAAAAAAAACCTAAGACCACTATATAATCCCACTTATATTTCAAAAATATTGAGAAGAGCTCAAGCAATTTGAGCAGAAAAGTAATTTATAGCTAATTTCTAGGGCCACAATTCCATGGAAACTGTTTTTAAAATCGATTCTTGGTTTGTGCCCTTAATATTATTTTCCCTTGCGAAGATTAAAGAAAATCGCCAAATAGGGAAACAAATATCTTGCCAAAAAGACAAAAAATAACGAGAAAAATAAGTGTCGAATTGAAATGAAGAAAAGCCTAAAAGAAATTCACAACGGAAACAATCAACTTGATTACTCTTATTTTTAATCTTGTCATAAAGGTTTTTTTGTTGTTGTTGTTGCTGTCTCGATATTACTTATTAGAGTAATCTCTGCATCAAAATAATGCATTTCCAAGTCTTCCTTCCCGGGATGTACCCTAAACTAAAGCTCATTTTAATTATCTCTCGAGCGGTGAAGCAATTGTAGTGGAACCGGGTCAATGTGTCCATCGCCACCTAAACGATACCGAAGACCAGTTCACTCCCATAATTACCAATTCAAAACTCCGCCTGATCGGAAATTGACTTTGACTCGGGACAATTTGAAAAAATGGCCCGAGGAAACACCGTCTTATCCACTATTCGATCTGGAACACCAGAACAAGAAATTGTTAAATAAAACAATATAACACTACGAGAAATTATAAACAAGATCTCAAAACGCATTAGACGACTCTTTCTAAAATTCTGTCTGACTTAGTCGCACATGTTAATGCAACATGGCTCGATAAAAGCAAACTCGAGAATTAAAAAAGAAAGAGCTTCGCGGTGCGACTGCGTGTCGTTTTGGCTCCGATGACGTGGCGCTTTCGCGCGTCCACCGAGTCCTCACCAACCCCCCTCCCCAACCCTTTTGACGAGTAAACGCCCGCGTTTCGTTCTCTCTCTCTCTCTTTTGGACTCACCGAAGCCGCCAAAAAAAATCCCCAAGAGACATTACATGCGCACATGTCCTCCACGTGTCAGGATCCTGTCCGTCCGTGCGGGGGACCGGGGCATCCGACGGCCACGGGAAGATTTCAACTAACCCATCGGCCTAACCTACCCAACACTCAATGACAGGAGGCCTCTATTTAAGGGTCCAATTTGTAGGTGAACAGACTCAGGAAATTCACTAAACTTTTTTTAGTGCATGAATTTCCATTGAGCAAAATCCAAAACACAAACGCCGCTATTCTTAGCAGAGCCTCGTCCGGTCATCACTCGGTTCTTCTCGATTTCGATTTCTGTTCTTGGCTTAACATTCGCATTTGCACTCACTAAGGACCAAAAACCCTCTCGTCCCGTCAAGATCCTTGATTCGTCCGGGGGCGGCACTAGCGATGGACATGGAGATATCTCGAGGCGCGGCGTGCGACGGCAGCAACGGCTCGCTTGGGCTCTGCTCGGGCGACCCGCTCAACTGGGGCGCGGCCGCCGAGTCACTCAAGGGGACCCACCTCGACGAGGTGAAGCGCATGGTCGAGGAGTCCCGGAGGCCCGCTGTCTGCCTCGGCGGCCGGACGCTGACCGTGGCGCAGGTGGCAGCGATCGCAGGGCGGGAGGCCGGCGTGGCAGTCGAGCTGTCGGAGTCGGCCCGGCCGGCGGTCAAGGCCAGCAGCGACTGGGTCATGGAGAGCATGAGCAAGGGCACGGACAGCTACGGGGTCACCACCGGCTTCGGTGCCACCTCGCATAGGAGGACCAAGCAAGGCGGTGCTTTGCAGACGGAGCTCATAAGGTAAATAAATAAAATAAAATAAAAATGTGCTTCCTGATATGTTCCTTCAAATAATCTCCGTTCTCATTCATTGTTTTTATTAACAAATATTCGTAAATTTTTTTTTTCGAAAACACTCGTTAACACGGTTCATTTATTTATCTATTTATTTAATTTGTGTTGTGAAATATGTACGTGGAGAAAAAAATTAGCTGTATGTTACTAGATTGGATGGGGCGTAGGTAGAGTTCTGTTACTGTATGCCAGTTTCTAAATCTAGGTGCGAGGGTTTATTACAAAGAAGTTGACGCACGAAGTGGTCCCGCCAAGAAGTAATTATTTAATGGTGTCGTGTACATAAAATTTATTGTCTAGATTTTGTAATTTATTTCTTGTCTCTCGCTTTAATTAGCAATTATCCATCTACCAAATGAAGTCTTGTCCTCATTAGCGATGCCTCGGGGCGAATTCCAAAAAAGAAAATACATTCGTGGGCAAAAGGAAAATTCACAGAAATTTTTTCAAAAAATAGGACAAGAATGTTGGATTAGCATTTATTAGATGGATTTAACGAGGAAAGAGGACAAGAATGTTGCAAATTTAGGATAAATAAAGTTGTCCTTCCTTTAAGATTGAGACACTTAAATCTGAGCTCTTAATTATAATTAAAAGTCAAAGCGTGGAAATGTACACTCGTGTTAGTTAATGTTTATCGACTATTTGAACCTCCACCCTTTAAATAGGAAACGAATAATACCTAGCAACCACAAAAAAAAAAAAAAAAATCCGATTATCCTCTATATTAAATTGTTAGCATAAATAGCCAGAAGAAGAAAATACTAATATTTAGGGACTTCAACGAGTTCTCATTTTTTTTTCATTAAATTTATTGCTACGAATAATTGAAAAGAAACCAAAAATTACCAAAATGTACAAAACCTAACACGCCAGGTGTGAGAGATTAGTCTACTATTAGAGACATTTCCTCGAGTTTTTTTTTTAATATGTGCAGACATCATTCGCGAGCTCACATGAGGCAGCAGACAAAAGTACCAACTAGCGCATTAATTTTTATTAAACATACAAGCAACTAATTGTTTTTAAATTAAATAAAAGGATTTTTCATTATCATAAACGACCAATTAGTCTGTCCTCAGTCATCACTCCATCTTCACATCCAATTTCATAAGAAGATTTAACGTATCAAGTAAACTCCTTATTATAATTTGAAATTAATATTTGTCAGTCTTTGATATACATCGTCCCCTCGTGAAGGACTGCCAAGCGCAGGCCTAACTTTTCCAAAAAGATGTATATCGCCGCAGCAGACCTAAACGTGCAAGAATCAACACAAAGGCCAGAAATTAATTTCTGTATTTTTTGAAATATTAGTTAATCCGAAAATTAAAAGGGAGAAGACTATTAATTTCGAAGGCAACATGTAATAATCATTGGACCTAACTTCTCATTTATCAATTAATGGGCTTTGTAATGTTCGCCCTCAAGCCGTCTGCTGGCCACTCATTTAGGTC
>BCNH02000007.1:10707034-10726682 GCA_001662345.2 Metrosideros polymorpha var. glaberrima | reverse complement strand
ACCTCCAGAAATGAAGCAGTTGGCAGTCTCAATCAATCCTTGGCTTAACATGACCGATGGACATTGGTTTGGCCATGTCCCTAGAGAAGAAGCGTTCATCATTTTCCAACTTGTTTCCTTAATTTACATCCAGGGTGGCGAACGTAAATTCGATGAGGAGTACTCGATAGTTCGATTCGCGTGGGATGCCGACATCAGCCGCCAAAATCGGAACCCGATGATGGAATTTGAATGCGAGCATCGATAGAATTGAGTTTCGCCACGATAGTTTGCTGTTGCGAATATTTATGGCCTAGTCGCACCTACCAAAGGTCCTTTGATTTGCTGGGGTTGGGAATTTGTGACTGCTCTTATGTTTTGATTGTGTCGTGGGAGTTTCAACTAGCTCACTGCTTTACAGCATGATTTATGTACAGTTAATGAGTTTGGCGTGAAGTATTTTTAAGTCGAGATTCTCATTCCCTTGCTATATAAATGAATATGTGGCTGACCAAATTCCGATTGGACCAGGTTCTTGAATGCCGGCATATTCGGCAACGGGACAGAGTCGTGCCACACGCTGCCCCACTCAGCGACCCGCGCCGCGATGCTCGTGAGGATCAACACTCTCCTCCAAGGCTACTCGGGCATCCGGTTCGAGATCCTAGAGACCATGGCCAAGTTCCTCAACCACAACATCACCCCGTGCCTGCCTCTCAGGGGCACGATCACGGCCTCAGGCGACCTGGTCCCGCTGTCCTACATTGCCGGACTCTTGACGGGCAGGCCAAACTCAAAGGCCGTCGGGCCGAACGGTGAGTCCATGAATGCCGTTGAGGCCTTCCGTCTCGCCGGGATCGAGCACGGATTCTTCGAGCTGCAGCCCAAAGAGGGCCTCGCGCTTGTGAATGGCACGGCGGTTGGGTCTGGGCTCGCTTCCATTGTCCTGTTCGAATCGAACATTCTGGCCGTCCTCTCGGAGGTTTTGTCGGCGATTTTCGCCGAGGTCATGCAAGGGAAGCCCGAGTTCACTGACCACTTGACCCACAAGCTCAAGCACCATCCTGGCCAAATTGAAGCTGCAGCTATAATGGAGCACATTCTGGATGGAAGCTCCTACGTGAAGGAGGCTCAGAAGCTTCATGAGGTTGACCCTCTCCAGAAGCCGAAGCAGGACCGATACGCGCTCCGCACGTCCCCGCAGTGGCTCGGTCCCCAGATTGAAGTGATCAGGGCCGCCACCAAAATGATCGAGAGGGAGATCAACTCAGTCAATGACAATCCGCTGATCGACGTCTCGAGGAACAAGGCTCTCCATGGAGGGAACTTCCAGGGGACCCCGATTGGTGTTTCCATGGACAACACTCGTCTTGCCATCGCCTCAATCGGCAAGCTCATGTTTGCACAGTTCTCGGAGCTCGTCAATGACTTCTACAACAACGGGCTGCCCTCTAACCTGTCTGGGGGACGGAACCCGAGCCTGGATTACGGCTTCAAAGGAGCCGAGATAGCCATGGCCTCGTACTGCTCAGAGCTGCAGTTCCTTGCCAACCCTGTGACCAACCATGTCCAGAGTGCAGAGCAACACAACCAGGACGTGAACTCCTTGGGCTTGATCTCCTCGAGGAAGACTGCCGAGGCCGTGGACGTGTTGAAGCTCATGTCCTCTACTTTCCTGGTCGCCCTGTGCCAGGCCATCGACCTGAGGCACCTGGAAGAGAACCTCAAGAGCGTGGTCAAGAACACAGTGAACCAAGTGGCTAAGAAAGTCCTCTACGTCGGGTCCAACGGTGAGCTCCACCCTTCGCGGTTCAGCGAGAAGGACCTGATCAAGGTCGTTGACCAGGAACACGTGTTCGCCTACATCGACGACCCCTGCAGCGCCACATACCCCTTGATGCAGAAGCTAAGGCAAGTCCTCGTGGACCACGCGCTGGACGACGTAGACCGAGAGAAGAATCCTAGCACCTCCATCTTCCAAAAGATCGGGGCTTTCGAGGAAGAGCTCAAGACCCTTTTACCGAAAGAGGTCGAGAACGCGAGGGCTCAGTTCGAGAGCGGGAATTCCGCGATCGCCAACAAGATCAGAGGATGCAGGTCATACCCGCTGTACAGGTTCGTGAGGGAAGAGCTCGGGACCGGTTTGCTCACGGGAGAGAAGGCGGGATCGCCAGGTGAGGACTTCGATCTGGTGTTCACTGCAATGTGCGAAGGCAAGCTGATTGATCCTCTGCTGGAGTGCTTGGAGGACTGGGATGGCGCGCCACTTCCCATCTGTTAGGAATTTCTCAATCACGGAAGCTTCCTCATATTAATTTGCCCTTTTTCTTGGTATGTACTTACAAGAGAGTTTCATGGTCAAAGTGTAACGTCTTATGTCTTTGTTCAGTCCTTTCTTTTTCACCCCCACAAAGGTATATTTGTTCTTAAACTTCAGCGGAACAACAACGTTGATATACGTGTAAGGAAAGATCTTACAGCATACGTTTCTTTATATTCTTCATTCTACTAAAGGATCGTGACATTTGGTCTGCATTGCCCATCGTATGATCATCTCCATTAAACAGGCCAAAAGGAAAAAAAAAAGTTTTATGGTGAGCTAATTGTTACCTAGCATATCTTCCTATGTCTTCCAACTTGACACTGCCAAATGTAAAATGGAGTTGCTCTCCGGACTAATCCTACTCGATAAAGTGGATCGCACATTAGCAAGAGCCGAAATCGTATCGAAGCCTATAAAAAGAAACGCGTTTATATAATGTGAAAATGCGTTCATACGATATATGCATCGTGATTGATTCAATCTACCACGTCATTTTAATGAAATGAGCGCATATCTTTTCGAAACTCTACATGTATAGATAGTTGACACGTGGGATAGCGTGATCGATTATCAGTTTATTAAAAGTCTAACATGTTCCCCGTATAAAAAGTTAAAGGTCGCTTATCTTCGAAGTTAGGCCTAGAATAATGCATAACCAACCTATTGGGCATGGCTTTTGGAAGAGGTTGACCTACCGAGTAGGACTTCTATGTGGGTTGGCCCAAAAAGGCAAGAAATCTTTTGGGACATATATTCCAATTGGGTGGTTAACTCGAAAAAAGATAATTCTATTATTGACATCATGGGACACGGTTCCAAGATAAATATCAAAACTTTTGGATTTTCCTCGATGCACTAGCCTAAGCTATGAGTGGGAGATTTCTGTCCAAAATGGTAAACTAGCTAGCAAAACAAAATTTCACATGGATCTATTTAGGACATATCACGGTCGATTCCTAGGCTCAATATAAAAAAAAACTCCAAACTTTAGGTGTTATTTCAATTATATCTAAAACTTTTTTTTGTTTCATAAAAAAATCACAACTTTTATTTTTGTCCCAAATCTACTAGCGTTACCTTTTTGTTTAAAATGACTGTTAGTGAACCTATGTCGAAATGCCATGTCATTAATGAATTTCACTTCAATAAGCTGACCGAGACAAATCGTTTACAAAACGACGTTTCAATTGTCCTCACTCTTCTTAATTGCTTATCAAGAAGATGTCATTTTATAAATGATTTGTCCTAGTCAGCTTGCTGAGGTGAAATTCATTAATGACATAGCATTTCCACGTAAGTTCACTAATGGTCATTTTAGACGGAAATGTAACGCTGGTAGATTTGGGATAAAAATAAAAGTTAAGGGTTTTTCATGAGACAAAAAAAGTTTTGGATATAATTGGGATAACATTTAAAGTTTGGGTTTTTTTGGGATGTTGGGCCTCGATTCCTAATACTCAAATCTCTAAAATTATGGCCCAAATGCCGAAAAGAATCTCAAGAATTGAATAGACGGGCTTGCTTCCTAAAAACGTAGAGGTGAGCCCAGCCCAAGAGAAACCATTTTTTTGACCGAGCACAAATATTGAGTTATTTCTGGCGACACAGAATGGCTAAATTTAAGCTAAATAATCTTTAAAAAAAATCTTTATGCTAGCTCTCTAAACTAAACTTACAATTCCTGGACGATCACATCATGTACTAATTAAACCAAGATGCAGGAGAATGGATCAAAGACAAAGCGAAGACCTATGAATGGGGGGGCTTGCGGCCGCGGGTTGCGCAGCAAAGGATGGTGAGGAAGAGGTTTTCTTTAAACGGGATGCACAGTTTCGAGGCTGGGGCGGTGAAGTCGAAAGCCTCGGCCGCTTGCTTGAGCAATAGCCGAAAGAGAGGGTGCTCGAGCAATGTGATGTCGACGACGTACCTCCTGCATACCTCTCCCACATAGATTGGGAAAAATTGTTAAAAAAGTCATAAACCTATTACACTTTTACTAATTCAGTCTTAAATTTTTTAATTTTGTCAATTCAGTCCTAAACCTTTTGCATTTGTGCCAATTCAGTCCTAAGTCGCCGGCCGGCGCTGATGTGGCCCGCTGGCCGGCCAAAATAATATATTTTTAAATATTTTAAATATTTTTCAATATTTTTCGATTTTTTTAATTATTTTTTAATTATTTTTTTAATTATTTTTTTTCTTCTTCTTCTTCCTGGCTTGGCTTGCAGCAGGTTCTGGTGTGGTCGATGAGCTGGCCGGCGAGGGTCACCGGAGCTTGTCGGCCACTGGGCGAGGGCTGCGAAGCCCTCGCCGGCCGCTGACGAGGGTCGCGGCCCTAGCCTGGCGTCGCCCAGATCTGGGCGACGCCATGGGGCCACGGGCGAGGCTGCCCTGCCTCACCATGGCCTCGTCGAGCTCTTGATGGGCGGCGGGGGAGGCCTGCTGGCGGCACAGGTGGTGCAGATCCTGGTGGCGCGGTGTGGACGAGCGCGACGATGGGGACGCCCTTCTTCATCCTGCACGAGATGAAGCTCCTGAGGATCTCGCACGAGGAGGAGGTAGCGGGCATGGACCTCACCAGCCATGGAGGGCTTGCTTACGAGTATGAGGCCAAAGAGAAGAAGCAGGAGTAGGCGTGAATTTGTCTTCGCTGCCCTCGCCTGACGAGGCCACGGCGAGGCAGGGCAGCCTCGCCCGTGGCCCCATGGCGTCGTCCAAAATTGGGGGATGCCGGGCTAGGGCCGCGACCCTCGCTGGCGGCTGGCGAGGGCTTCGCGGCCCTCGCCTAGTGGCCGGCGAGCTCCGGCGACCCTCACTGGCCAGCTCGCCAGCCACACCAGAACCTGCTGCAAGCCAAGCCAGGAAGAAGAAGAAGAAGGAAGAAAAGAAAAAAAATTAATTAAAAAAATCGAAAAATATTAAAAATATATTATTTTGGTCGGCCGGTGGGCCACGTCAGCTTCGGCCGGCGACTTAGGACTGAATTGGCACAAATGCAAAAGGTTTATGACTGAATTGGCAAAATTAAAAGATTTAGGACTGAATTGGCAAAAGTGCAATGGGTTTATGACTTTTTTGACAATTTTTCCCATAGATTGCCAAGTGACCCTTTGGTATGTCTTTTGGTACGGGACGTTCTTCTTCACAAATGCATGCCCAGAGTTTGTCACTTCCGCAGATTATCAACTTGAAGAAGAATCTCTTGAGAGACTTGGCCTTCATGATCATCATTTTACACAGAGAGAGAGAGAGAGAGAGAGAGAGAGAGAGAGAGAGAGTCCCTCCAAGTTCTTGGCATAGCATATGAAGTGACGAACACATTTGCATGTCCAAATCGCTTCTTAATGTCAAAGGATTCCAAATTCCAACGTGATGAGGTTCCATGCATTACATGTTACTTTAATCAAACACTTGTACATGTCGATGTCAAGTCACAAGCGGTCCCATGTGGAAGATATGAAGTATGAGTCGAAGATAACGGATCTTGAAGATAGCATCCATATTTTTTCCTGAAAGATGGGGGTAGAATTTCAGTCAAAGTTGATGAAATCAGGTAATCATGTTTTAAACTTCCATTTACCATTAACACAACAGTAAACCCATGTTGCCTTCCATGCCCTTTCGTGGGCTTCACTCTTATCAAACAACGATTAATCGAGTTTATATTAAACTTAACCTCGTGCAGCTTGTGTGATCAACAGATTGATAAGCATATTAGGTGGGCCGCCGTATCATGTAATGGCGGATTCTCTTCTAGTTTAGCCGAGCCTGGACAAATTCGAAGATGTTCAGTCCCGCTTTCGCTCTCTAATAAGCTGTCGAAAGCACAAGCATAACCTATGATCTTCCCACGCAGTCTGAGGTCCATCCACCCTATTGCAAGCTTTCATTTTGGACTTCAATATGTGAAGAAATGGGTGTATATCTGGAATCATGAATTCTTACTGGCAGACTTCATCATTTGGTACCTTTCTATTTGGGGAGAGCTTCTTGTGTAGCATTAGTGTAGGGGAGCACACAGTCTCAGCTTACTGGGGACAAGTTTTCTAGGGCAAACAGGAACAGAAAGGGAAGATCTTCGTCGAGACACACCACTCCAATGTCAGCAGTCAACAAGATTTCCCCAAACATGTGCCTTCCAATCACTCCTAATCCTCAGAAGGGTCGGATGTTAATGTGTCCGTCTCTCCATCTCCCGTGATGCTTTCAATGTGTCTCGCTTTATGTCTTCAAACTAGGGTTTGCCTTGCTGGTGACCTCAACTCAAATCATGAAGCTCATTCTTCTGTAAAGATCGATCTGACCTTTTTCCCAAATGAATTCTGGGTTTGTCTCTTCCTCTCGAGATCGATGGACACCCCTATGTATTGATCGAACCGAGCAAGTAAACTTCGACGTATTCTCTCTATTTCGCTTTCTAACCTCTCTTCACAATCAGTGAGAGACCACAATTCCAATGTCATCTCTCTGAGCAGGCCTATAATGCGATGACGATGTTCCTATGTTTCGGAATAACATCGCAATTGCAGATGATAAGGAGGTTGATTTTACCTTTTATATTTGTGGGATGTCATGTTTTCGTCGAGATGACAAATCAAGCTATATTTCTAGGTCATCTAAGTTTATTTAAAGCGCAGACTTGGACACTATGAGATAATCAGTATGTATATAACTAGAACAATAGCAGCAATCCACTGTCCCATGGCCAAGAATATGGATTTTTCTTTCCTGTGCGGGTAAATTTTAATGGCTTTTGTCAAAAAGGCTGTTGTCCGAATGTTGAAAAAGACGACCCGAAACCTTTTTTGTTCAACTTGTCGGTACTTGCCCAAATGACTCTTTTTTTGGATTTTCTTTTTATTTTCTCTAACGTGGCATCATTTTATCGTTGCGTCTTGTGCAAAAAACAACAACAACAACAACAATAATAATAATAAAAACACCAATATTTTTTATTACTCAATTTGAATGGAGCTGACAGAAATACTACTAGATAAGTTCTAAGACTTATTTGCACGTTTGGAAAAGTTGATTGCACTTATCCCTTAACGAAACCGAAAAAAGGGAATTCTTTCGAATATAACTTAATGCCGTTTTGCACAGGCAAAGCATTTGTGGTAAATTCAGAGGCCGGTTGAACTTCCCAACAAAACAAGTAACAAAAAAGCCAAAGTGAAATGTTCGTGCAGCTCTATAATGCCCTAACATGTCTCCATGATTTTCTCCGAGCCACAGAAAAATCAATTTTTGCGACAGCAATGACAAGCATTTCCCTCTTGGCAAGCACAGTTGTTTACGCATTCGGTTTAAGACTTATAGCCCTTCTATATAAACCCCATCAGGGTTTCACCCATAGTTACTCAAACCCATCTATTTGCAATCCAATTAAGCAGAAGGAGGTAAAAAAAAAAACAGAGATGATGGCGACGAGGACCACGATTTTCGCTGCCGCCGTGATCGCCGTGCTCCTCATGGCGCATGCTGCCACGTCCACGGAACCGGAGTGCATCTCGGGGTGCGTGCCGGGTTGCACGGCGTCGGGCGGGAGCGAGCAGGCGTGCACCAAAGCGTGTGCCGGGGCCTGCGATAAAATGCAGCCGAGCGGCTTCAACGACTGGGGTTGGGGCTGGGGCTGGGGAGGGATAGATAAGACGACGGCAAATCCTTAGATGATTTTTTGCTGCATTAAACTTTTTTTTCACCCTATCACAAAAGTGATCATGCTTGTAGTAGCCTCGAGTGAAGGTAAGGTCTGGTCGTGTTTCTGATCATCTAAGGTCAAATGTATGCATACCACGAAAAAAGATAATGAAATGAATAAAAGAATGTTTCTCCCTATTATAATAACAATCTGTGTATATCGTGATCTTTCTCTCCTCGATTTTCTTACTCTCTTTTTTTGTGAATTATATTCATGCAACAGTTTGCAAATAATTTGATACTTTAAAGTTTCTTTTTTTGTTGTTGGCTCAATTGGTATATGATTTGTGAGTAAAAACCATAACACATAATGCCATGGATGTAAAAAAGGTTTGCACAATTTGATATCCAATGGGACCTGACAAATGCTTACGAGGTGCCTAAAAAGACCTAAATATCATTTACTTCGAAATTATCACGTCCATACTCTTAATCTAACGAGCGAATTAGTTTTTATTTGTTGTTCGGACAATATTCTAGAAACAATCCTATGGGTCCAAGCTTTCGAGGTTCAAAACATAGCCCGGCACAATTGATCGATTGGCTTGACGGTATGCGTTTATTTGTGTAAACGGCATTATATTTAAACTCGCCTAAACAACTGAAGAATAGATCCCGACTCGAATTTTGATGAACATTGCCTTGGGTCAACAATGTCCAATTTGGCCATCAATTGATGTGGAAATGCACCAAGATTGGACATCTTGATCGGCGCGAGTCAACGCAAAGAATCATCACCCCTAAAGCTATGGAAAGTCCAAAAATGTTCTCAATGCGTGCGTATCTCGAACATCCCTTTCGGATTTATTTTTCGTGCGGCGAATGATTTAAAATCTCTCGACGGTCGTCCGATTGGGCAACAGTAAATTCCGATTGTCGATTTTAAAGCTTTTAAATTTTCGTGCTTTACGACGTTCTGTGTAGGAGCATCGAAAAAATTTTAAAAAGTGACGACCCGTCGCGTCCCGAGGATCCGCCGCTCGGTAGACCATGGAACTCCAATAACGACAGGAAAAATTTAAAAAGGGCAAAAAAAGAAAAAGAAAAAGAAAAAGAAAAAGAAAAGACGAAAAGCCGAAAAGCAACGAGCTTTACCGTGGGACGGGACACAGGGGAGCGTAGCCCCACTCGCGACTCGCGGCAAAAAGGTAATCAAATCGTAAGGACGATAAACAGTGACCCTCACCGTGCGCCATGCACCTCCGGCTCACAATAACCCTCCCTCCTGTACGCGGCTAAATTGCGCCTCTTCGGAATGTCACTCGAAACCTAGGCACGCCTAATCTCTCTCTCCCTCTCTCGCTCGCGCTCTCGCTCGCTCGCGAAGGCGAATTCAACTCACTGATTCACGAAGTTGCAGGTTCTACTGCAGAATGTTTCCACAATCTACGCCCGCAGTCTTCTGCCATTCCATTCCTTCTTGAGCTTCGTGTAGTTTGTACGGAGGGAATTGGTTATGCAGAGGTCGCTGATTTGCGCTGAAATACTCGGTTAGGGCTCCGACATCCGCTGCTGCTCGTTTGCCGCTTTCCGTGCAACGTTGTTGCTTGATTCGAGCATCCCGCCATGTCTGCCGGTACGTTATTGTAGCGGTTGTCTTCTTTTTTTGGTTGATTCGTCATGGGTAATGTGGAAATCCCCAATTGGCTGAAGGGTTTGCCGTTGGCGCCCACGTTTAGGCCGACGGACACCGAGTTCGCGGATCCTATTGCTTATATATCTAAAATCGAGAAGGAAGCCAGTGCTTTTGGGATATGCAAAATCATCCCGCCCTTGCCCAAGCCGTCGAAGAAGTACGTTTTCGGGAACTTGAACAAGTCGTTGCTCAAGTGCCCCGACTTGGGGTCGGGTGCGGGCTCGCAGAATGCTTCGCGGAAGCCGGGGTCTGAGGACAATGGCTCTGACGGGGAGGCTAAGGCAGTGTTCACCACGAGGCAGCAAGAGTTAGGTCAAAGCGTGAAAAGGGCGAAAGGGATGGGGAATAATGCTCACTTGGGAGTCCAGAAGCAAGTTTGGCAGAGTGGTGAGATGTATACTTTGGAGCAGTTTGAGGCTAAGTCGAAAGCTTTTGCGCGTAGCCAGTTGGGTGTGGTAAAGGAGGTTTCTCCTGAGGTTGTAGAAGCCTTGTTTTGGCAGGCAGCTTTGGAGAAGCCTATATACGTGGAATATGCTAATGATGTACCCGGGTCTGGTTTTGGAGAACAGGATGGTAGGCTTCGCAATTTTCATAGGCGTAGGAGGATGAAGGTGGATTACCATAGGCATAGAGAAGAAACTGATTCCAAGAACAATGAAGTAGCTATTGTCAAAAATTTTCATTGCAGTGAAACCAAAGATTTGTCTCATGGGGATGATTCTTCAGGTTTGGAGACGTATAAATCATCAACATCTCAATCAGGTTTAACACTGGAGGAAACTTCACGAGCCTGTCGTAGGAGTAACTCTGGTAGCAGTGAGCTTGAAGGTACTGCAGGCTGGAAACTTTCGAACAGTCATTGGAACTTACAAGTGATCGCAAGGTCATCTGGATCACTTACACGATTCATGCCAGATGATATTCCAGGTGTTACTTCTCCGATGGTCTATATCGGTATGCTGTTCAGCTGGTTTGCTTGGCATGTTGAAGATCATGAGCTTCATAGCATGAATTTCCTTCACATGGGCTCTCCAAAGACCTGGTATGCTGTCCCCGGAGATTATGCATTTTCTTTTGAGGAAGTTCTTCGCAAGGATGCTTATGGGGGAAATATGGATCGCTTAGGTATGGTTTTTCTTTATATTTGGTTTCACAGACAAAAAGGTCCATGTCAACTGTGAAGGATGAAATGTGAAAAGGTGTATACTGACCATATATATTGAAACTAAATTTCTGATTTAATGCTTCCAATGCATGAGTAGACTATCATGTGCTCCGGAGCTGCATAATTGTATACTGGAGACCAGGGTTTTTTGCTTGTGAGCAAACTATGTAACTGTCTTTTTAAAATCAACCTGATTGGATTGCGTCATTTGATTGTTTTGAAATGCTAAAGTCATGTAGCTCACTCTTTTGTATGTTGTGGAGTTGCAAATGGCCATCTAGGCATACATTCTTCTGTCCTGATCACGTGTTAAGTTGTTATTTGGCTTGTCAAAAATGATATAGAGTCATAACCTACAAAATGGAAACTGAGTGCTGTATTAAGTCATATGGACTTCATCACATGGGCAAAATCGTCTAACCCAGGCCCAGTTCTTATTTCCAGCTGTTCTCTCACTTCTGGGTGAAAAGACAACTCTTCTGTCACCTGAGGTAATAGTTGCGGCTGGCATTCCTTGTTGCAGGTTGGTTTTTGTTCTCCTTTGCCTTCTTTTTTGTGGGTTGTGTTGTGTTTGAGTTGCAGGTCTGCAAAATTACTAACATGCGGTTATCTTATTTTGCTTTTTTCAAGGTTAATACAGAATCCGGGTGAATTTGTGGTGACTTTTCCAAGGGCTTATCATATAGGATTCAGCCACGGTAATTGCTTTGTTATTTGTCTGCAAATTAACAAGATTCAGTTGAGAAGTGCTAATATTTATTTTGTTGCATCATTTCTATGATCTATTACCTACTTGCACTGGGGAAATGAGATATCACGAAGTCACTGCAGACTAGATGCAGAGGACAAGTTCTTGGAATCACAATTTCTTGGATTGTCACAATTGTGTAAAATATGAATCTCATATAATATTTTGAGGCTCAGTAGTATGGAATTATGTGGTTGAACTTGTCAGATACAATAAACTGGGTACTGCAGCTGCACTGCCTTTTTTTATATCTGGCTGAACGATGTTTTAACTGTATAGACAGAAGGGATTTGAAGTGTTGCCCTTTTGGCTAGTGAACTATGCTGGGTCCAAAAGATATACTGAAGTTCTAGTTTTATCCTTCCTATTGGTTGAGTTTGGCAACAAGGTTTCTCTTCATCATTTTATCCAAAACTTTTCATACTGTCAAGATGTGTTAGTATGTTAGCCAGATGGCATATAAAGTATCTTTGCACTTTGTTCTGCATTATACATTTGATGGTTAGTTTTTGTTTTTTATTTTTTATGTGCTCATAACAGATGGTGTCTGACAGAAGTTATATTTTTTGGTCGTTAGTAGCAATTCGGTATGCCATGGGTTACACTTGCAAGATGAATATTGCATCCATAGAGTTTCTGGGTTTGGGTTGTTGATATTCTTTCTTGCTACATTTACAATGTCATTTTTAAACTTCAGGACATTTCAAATCCTTTCAGCCCAATATTCTTGTCTTTATGTGGTACTATATTGGTCCTTTCTTTTCCACAACGTAGGTTTTAATTGCGGTGAAGCAGCTAATTTTGCAACCCCTCAATGGCTTAGATTTGCGAAGGAAGCTGCTGTACGTAGAGCTGCGATGAATTATCTGCCCATGCTCTCTCATCAGCAGCTGCTCTACCTGTTAACCATGTCTTTTGTTTCAAGGTCAGCTTGTGCATACAGATTCTCATGCATATACAGAAGAATGTCTATGTGTAGTAGTTACTTCAGTGATAATGTTTTCTTCTGATGCCAGAGTTCCAATGTCCTTAATACCTGGGGCACGAAGTTCTCGCCTGAAAGATCGCCTGAGAGAAGAAAGAGAGCTATCTGTGAAAAAAGCCTTTCTAGAAGACATTTTGAATGAGAATGACCTATTATCTTCTCTTCTTAGAAAGGAGTCTACCATACATGCGGTAATATGGAACCCTCATATGCTACCTTCTTTGAGTAAAGGATCTCAGTTGCCTGATGGAACTGCTGCCATTTCCTCCTCAGAAAGAGAGAATTCACACCACTATTCTGGAAATGATGGTTCGATTAATCTTTTCAAAGAGATGACAATGTTCATGGAAGCTCTGAATGACTCATATGTGGACAAGGACGATTTATTGTTTGATTTTCAAGTTGATTCAGGAACGTTGCCCTGTGTAGCTTGTGGAATTCTTGGTTTCCCATTTATGTCTGTGATACAACCATCTGAAACGGCATCAGCAGCATTGCTACCCACAAAACTTTATACTCAACAAACCTGTGGTAAATTATACTCCAGCATTTCTATTTGTCTTAGTTTCCCATTTATGCCTGTAACTTGAACCTTGGTTGAACAAATTGGCGATTTTACATGTTTTTGCTTGTACCCTCTTATGCTGTCGCTGATTTTAGAGTTACTTGTCATAGTTTTGGCACATATGACATAAGGCTTGTTGCTGTGGGGTTTAGCTCTTATGTAGACTAATAGGTGTTTGTTCTGGTCTCAGAAGAACCACCTAATGCCCACATCACACGTCTCGTATGCAAAACCCAAAAAGAATTTTCTTTCATTGTGTATTTATTTATTATGAGGAACATAAAACAAACTGATTGAACTTTGAGTATTTTACTTTACCTCAACAGGTTAACTTGAAGTGTTTGATGTGTTATCGTCCTTTCTTCTGCAGAGGACCGGTCAAATATTTCTGATACCGCTTCACCTCCAATGCAATTGCATGTAGCATCAAGCACAGACTCAGAAAAGGGTACGGGCAGTTCTGGTGGATCGCTAAGACCTCGAATCTTTTGTTTGGAACATGCAATTCAAACAGAAGAGCTTTTGCGGTCTAAAGGTGGAGCAAATGTGCTCGTGATCTGCCATTCCGGTAAAATTGGCTTCCTGTCTCTGTCTTGTTGATTAGATTGAGTTTGTGAGCTATTTATGAAAATTCAAAGCAACTCACGCTCTAAGTTCAGATAAATTTGAGTGATTCTCTCTTTTTTAATGATAACAGAGTTTTGCAGAGGTCTATGATACCATATGATATTCATGGTAATAGTCTAATAGAAGTCATTTATCTAGGTTGTGCTCTCATTATCATTGTGGAAGTGGACACTCCATTGGCTTAGTTTCTATATTGATTCCCGTTAAACTCTTATTTTGTAGACTATCAGAAAATGAAGGCATATGCTGGTGCTATTGCAGAGGAGATTGGTGTTTCTTTTAAGTACAAGGATATTCCATTTGACCCTGCTTCAGAAGAAGATCTAAACTTGATAGACCTTGCAATTGATGATCAGGAATGCACTGGTTACAGAGACGATGACTGGACCTCAAAGCTGGGCATTAACTTGCGGTATTGTGTAAAGGCGAGGAAGAATTCCCCATCAAATCGAGTCCAACATGCATTAACATTGGGTGGATTGTTTTCTGATGAAAGCCCCTCGACTATTTTTAATCTTAAATGGAAGTCCAGGAAATCTCGCTCGAGGACTAGGTTAGATACTCCAGAGAAGTCCGAGCCATGTGAGAGCCTTCAAAGAAAGGATTACGAAGTATTGAGGAACAAGTTGGACAGTGATGCTGTCAGAAAGGAAATAATTCTTCAATACAGTAGAAGGAATGCCAAGTTTAAACCAGGTAGTTCTACTGGAACTAGCAGAAGCCGTGGCCGCTATGATAAGCAGCCAGAAGAAGTCTCACTCGCCAGTGCTGGAGAAGAACATCGGAAATCAAATAATCAGACTGACAGTACCTATTGTGGCACAGAAAATCCTGTATGCAAAATTGCAGCCGTTGAAGTTCCTGTTGGATTGGGTGATGTTACCCATGATATCGAGGTTCTTGAAGCAACTACGGATCTGACCTTGGATTTGATTCCGGCACGAGTTGCAAGTTCACTTGCCAGTTTCACAACATACGTGGGAAATGTTGAAGTGCAGATCATAAATCAAGCTTCAGAGGAGATGGATGTAAAGCAACAATCTCTCAGGTCAGCTACAAATGCTTCTCAAAGGCACAGTGAAAATGAGTTTTCCCAAATATTAGGTGGGCAAAATGAGATTTTGTTTAGTGCAGACTCTTGTTTTCCTACCATCATTGAAACTGGAGAAAATCTTGACATGGTAAAAGCGACCAAAACAACAGAAGTTTCAGAAAGTGATATTGTCATCGACTCAGAATTTGCTGAAGTTCCAAGTGCACCGAGCCCTTCATCAAGTCTATGTGCCAAGGTGACTTCAGGTTGTAAAGTACACGAGGGAACAGCATTCTTAGAATTGAAAGATGGTCACAATACTAAGGGTAATGCTGTTGCATGTCCAGAAACAACTCAGTATAGTGCTCCAATGGGACCACATCCTCACGTTTGCAATGGGGGTGATGAGGAAGAAGGTGAAATTCACAAAAAATTCAACCAGTCTGTTACTCTTCTCATTGAAGCATGCATGGGAGCTCCAAAAGGAACCTCTTCGGAAGGACAAGGGAGCAGCTATGGGAGTTTATATTGTAGATCACCGGAAAAGGACCGGACTGCAAATGCAACTAGAGATGAGTACCCTGTAGTTTGTTCTGTTGAAATTACAGATCAGCATAGTGCTGTTTCTGATCAAGAATGTTCTCATGTTCATAGAGATTCGAATGACAGCAAAGGTGAGATTGATTATGAAGACTGTCCTTGCCAGGATGATAGGGAGCCACAAACCACGGAGTCCACTAAAGTAGATCGAGTATCCACAATACGACAGAGAAGGAAGAGAAAGAGTGAATTGGAAACAATAGCGGAAGACCAACTTAACTGCAGTGGCTTCATCAGAAGTCCCTGTGAAGGTTTGAGGTCGAGAGCGGGGAAAGACGCAACGAACGGAAGTGATGGCATCAGCTCATTAGGATATGAAAATCCTGCCAAGAAGGCTAGGGAATCGAGAAAAGAAGTCGAACCTAGAAAAGAAGCTGTCTGTTTTGACAATAACAAGGAGAAGAGGGGTGGCTCTCACAGGTGCGATATGGAAGGCTGCCGGATGAGATTTAAAACGAGGGCTGAGTTGATGGTGCACAAACGAAATCGGTGCCCAGTTGAAGGGTGCGGAAAGAGGTTCAGTTCCCACAAGTATGCAGTACTTCACCAGCGCGTCCACGAGGATGACAGGCCACTCAAATGCCCGTGGAAAGGTTGCAATATGACATTCAAGTGGGCCTGGGCCAGGACCGAGCACATACGGGTACACACGGGGGAGCGACCATACAAGTGTAAGGTGGAGGGGTGCGGGCTTTCTTTTAGGTTTGTGTCGGACTTCAGCCGCCACAGGAGGAAGACGGGTCATTACGTGAGCTGATTTTTTGGTAGCTACATATCCTGAGTAGGCAGGAATGTATCTGTAAAATATGTGAAATTGGGCACGAAATAGGCGATTCTGCGAGGGCGCAAAATGGCCTCAAGAATCAGTTCGTAGTTTTTGAGTGTTACGGTAGGATCGGAATGGTGACAGAATTATTCATGGAGGTAGGTAGGAAGTCTGTGAATTCGGGCGCTCTAGTTATTCAAGTGCACTGATTGTTTTAATCCTTTGTATCTCCTCATCTCTATTGTCAATTCCACACCAATTCTATTTGTTCCGTCGTGTGCCGGTCCTGATTGATTGGATGCAAAATATGGTATCTTGTTGGCAGATTTGTGTCCCCTCATGCCTCGAATGTGACTCTTGAGTGTCTTAGCTCACCGGTTTCAGTGAGGCTATTTGCACATCGCTGGTGAACTATTAACTCGGTGTAGCCTAACTCTTGATTCGATGATCGTCTGGCTAAGTCCTGATGATTTTTGTTAGTCATAAAGCCGGTTACCGTTCTCTTTATGGCGAGATGATCTGTATTTGCAAGCGATGCCAACTTGTTATTAATCAGTGTAATGATCTCAGGATGATTCATCTATCCAGCGGTGCCTTGCTCGACATGAATCCTACTAGGGCGAGCCGGGCGGGATCTCTACACTGTTGGGCGAGCTCTACGGCCAGCACGGCCTGATTGTCTGTCTCTTATCATCGGTAATTGTCTGGCGACTTTCGGTATTCCTTAGGCTGCTTTTTGCCATGTGCTAAAAGTATTCTACCTTCCGACAGGAAGACGAAATTTTCTGAAATTTGAATGTGGTCGAGGAAGAGTTCTGATCCCATCACGCATTCATTTTAGATTTGATGAATTGACAAATGTTGTGTTCCACGAAGAGTTCTCATCTGATTGTACTTCTCTTCTCTTCTCTACTGCCTCCATTCCTCGCATCTTCCTTCATACCTAAAGAGCTCTAACGCCAGGACACGTCTTATTAATGCCTATCCAGTTCTGCGTTTTGACCGAAATGCCCTCCATCCAATCGAAATATTACCACTCCCACGTCCCTATTTAACTAACCCCCGAACATTCTCCGTCCCTCCAGAACCTCCCAACTCCTTCTCTTCCGCCAAAAATCAAACACCTTGCGATCAATCTCCCAGGGAAAAAGACCCCCACCGCTATGGCCGCCGCCGCACCGCCTCCGCCTCCCTCCGATGTCCCCGAGATGCCGGAGATCGCTCCTCCTTCCTCCCGCCGCTCGCTCTTCGCCCGCGTCCGCCTCGCCGCGCCCTCCGACGTCCCCCACATCCACAAGATGATCCACCAGATGGCCGTCTTCGAGCGCCTCGCCGACCACTGCACCGCCACCGAGGCGTCCCTCTCCTCCACCCTCTTCAACTCCCCTCCCTTCCAGTCCTTCACCGTCTTCCTCCTCGAGGTCTCCCACCTTCCCTTCGCCCCACTTCCGCCGCCGCCGCAGCAAAACCCTACCGCCGTGCCCGCATTCGCCCCGATCGTCCACACGGTCAACCTTGACCTCCCCATCGAGGACCCCGAGACCCAGATCTTCGCGTCCGGGGCCGAGGGCGGCGGCGCTGTGGTGGCCGGGTTCGTCCTGTTCTTCCCGAACTACTCGACGTTCCTGGCGAAGCCGGGGTTCTACATAGAGGACCTGTTCGTGAGGGAGTGCTACCGGAGGAAGGGTCTGGGGCGGATGCTGCTGGCGGCGGTGGCGAGGCAGGCGGCGAGGATGGGGTACGGGAGGGTGGAGTGGGTGGTGCTCGATTGGAACGTGAACGCGATAAAGTTTTACGAGGAGATGGGTGCGAAGATTCTGCAGGAGTGGAGGATTTGCAGGCTGACCGGAGAGGCGCTCTCTGCTTATGCCAACATCAGTTACTGAAGAAGGTGACTCAGAAAAAGGAGTTCACATTTTTTAATGTGGGTCAAATGAAACGAACAAAATTCCCAAGTCGTGGGTTTTTTTGTGTGTGTTTCTTATTAGGTCTAGTCTGATCTGTTGTTTCGTCGAGGAATTTCGGAATTCGTCGCAAAGTGAGTCGATGAGAGTCTGTTGTTTGTGTTTATCTTCGGAAAGCAATCGAATGAGCTCGAAGGTGTCTGTTTTGGCTTCGAAGTGTGTTTGGAAATCCAAGTTTTTCAATTTGGAAGTGACGGGGATAACGATATAAATGGTCTTTGAATTTTGGCGTATTTAAATTTTCAGATTGTTCAATGTGATTTTTGAATTTTAGCCTAACGTGCAATTCTTCCTCAAACTTTTTAAGAATAATTTGTCAATTTGGAAGTGAAATCTGGAGTTACAAAGATTAACCCGTTTGGTTCAGCATTCCAAATGGGCTTTGGGGCTGTAAAGTCCCTCGGTCAAATGCAATCCTGTTTGACAACTTATTTTGACTCACTTTAGGGAAATGCAATTGTATCTCCAAGGCTTGTTAGGCTACGCATGACAACACTTCTGTTTCATAATTTTTGTTCTAAAAATCATTCTAGAACAGGTTTGGAACAGAAATTCGTTTGGTAATGCAACTTCATTTTTCTATTTCTGGAACAGATTTTTGTTCTAGAAATCTTTCTGAAACAGAAATCAGAAGTTAAAATTTTCAATTCTTGATTTCTGAAACAAAAATTAGAAATTTTCTTTCTCCTCTCTCTATTAGCTCCTCGTTGTTGCCGCCCGTCGCTTGCCCCTCTGCCGCTGGCCATCCGTCGCCCGCCCGCCGACCGCCGTCACCCTTTGCCGCCCTCACCACCCACCGCCATCCACCCGTCCGCCGTCTCTCATCTCTCTCTTCACAACTCACTCTCTCGGCTCCTTATCATCGCTGCCTGCCGCCGTTGTCCACCGCTCGTGCTGCCCATGCCCACCGCCAGCCACCCGCCATCAGTCACCGTCGACTGTTGCCCGCCGGTGGCCACCACCCCCATTGCATTCCGCCGTCGATCGCCACCACCTCCCTCCGATCGTTGCCATCGCCCCACCGGTCACCCCCATCGCCTTCCGCCGCCGATCATCACCACCTCCCGCCGATTGCCACCATTGCTCACCAGTCGTCGCCGATTGCCATTGATCGCCGCCACCGTCGCCGCTCGCCGATCATCGCCATCTCTTGGCGATCGTCACCACTGCTCGCCGGTCTCCGCCAACCGCCACCGGTCACCCCAACCGCCGCGGATTGCCCCCATCGCCTGCCGCCACCTGCTGGTCGCCCCCACTGCCAATTGCCGCCATCGCCCGTCGGTCGCCGCCACTGGTCACCCCCACCACTTTCCTTCACCGATCGTCGTCGTCCATCGACGTTCGGCGCCGTCAGGGAAATAGAAATTTTATGTCGTTATCAAACGCGTTTTTTTTTTTTCAGAAATAGAAAAATCAATTTTTTTTTCAAAAATTGATTTCTGGAATAGAAATTTTGTCATGCGCACCCTTAAAGTTTCTTAGTCCAAGGCAGGTCCAGAGGTATTTTGAGAAGTTGCATTTTTAGAATGCAAGTTGGCACTATTTATGAATTGAACG
>BCNH02000007.1:10668994-10706861 GCA_001662345.2 Metrosideros polymorpha var. glaberrima | reverse complement strand
GCCGCCGGGGGTCGCCTGACGCCAGCGACTGCCACTGAAGCGTCGCCTGACGCCGACGACTGTCGCCGGGGGTCACGCGTTGACCAACCGACGACGACTAAGCTAAAATAAGAAAAGAAAAGAAAAGTAAAAGTCCTTTACAAAGAATATATTTTACCAAACAACATTTACGTTAAAGTAACTTTTCAATGTGTTTTTAAAATGTAGTGAATCAAATAATATTTGTATTTGCCCAAACCCCTTTAGACTAAAGACATTTGCATTTTCCCAAGTGCATTTCCTAAATGCTAAACCAAATGGGGCCTAAATTGCATGAAGTGAAATCTCTTCTGCTCATGGTTTGGGCTTGTCTTTGTCCTCGGGACTTTTGGGTAATCCGATGATCTCCTCAACTTTCTCCCGACTCGGTCCAAGGCCCCGTTCAATGATGACATCGCGCGTGCTTGTGGCGCCTAATTCAACGCACTTCCAGTTATACTGATCAGGCTTCAAGAGCCTGTCCTGTTCCATCAACTCCGTGTGGAGCATCGAGCAGAAACCTCAGCGAGGTCACGGCTTACTTATCAATCAGTCAGTCACACACCACGCACGATTCAGCCGCGTGCATCTAGCGGCGTCGATGAACCATTTGGTCGCCCTTGAGATCGGGATACCGCCTTCCGTGTTCTGTCCCAGTTAATGGCTGAAGTGAAGAGCGAAGACTCCCTTGTTTCAAAGCTTTTCTTAGAATGATAGAAATGGTCATCCCGTTTTCAATCTTTTTCTCTGTTTTCAACAGTGACGAGGTTGCCATATCGTGGTCGGCGACTAGGTCAACACACGGTTTCTTTAATCCCGCCTTCTTCTTTTAGATAATGGAGGTGGGCGAGGGGTAGAAACTCCTACTCCGTAATAAAAAAGAACCCAACGACCCAATTCTGAGACGATCCCAGGATTTCTTGGCCAAAGAAGATACAGAGATAGAAGAGAGAGAAAGGGAAGGGAAGGAAAAAACAAAAGAAGAATTTTAATAAAGCGATTTCTGCTTTCTGGCATCGGTAGGAAAAGATAAAATCGGATGCATATTGTTTGTGCCGAAATGTAAAATGGATGTTGACCCTCCCTGTTTTTATCTGGACAAAAGCCTTCGACTTGGCAACATGTATCAATCGAAGTCGACGGGACCATGGAACCCGGCAAGATCAGACCACACGACAGCTGACTATGACTGCACTTCCCTGCATCTGAACCTAAATAGGAGTTAGGACCGCCCTCCCCACCCAAAATGAACAAACTCAAAAGTCAGAGCAGAAGAAAACTTTGAACAAATAACGAATAATTGATTAAAAATAACCGCATGCCGAAGGACAAAAAGCTCGCAAGAAAAGAAACTTTCCACCATTTTTGTGCTAAGCTTCTTCCATCTCAATCTCTCCCACCGCCGACGGCGGTTCCGTTGCCGCCGCCAGTTTCAGAATTAAGGATCCTCGGATTCTTTAGTCCCACCCGAAGGACGAAACTTTGCTCTTGAAATTCCCAGCGACGACAAATCTTGAATTCCGCCCATTCAAATCCCTCTCTCTCTCTCTCTCTCTCTCTCTTCATGTGCAGATCAAGAAAATCCACAGACTCGATCCAACCCAGCCCGAAGAGCCGAAGAAGATTATCCAAATCCTCAAGAGCACCCTCTTCCTCCTCCAAAACCTCCTCAATTGACCCATCCTCGTCTTCCACCTTCTTCACCGCCACCTCCTCCTTCTTCAACAACCGCCACCACCCCCCCTCCCCCTCCGACTCGTCCTCCCTCCCCACCACCCCGTCCTACTCCCTCCCCGCCCGCCTCAAGCACCACCTCCACGACACCCCCCACATATACCCCCTCTCCGACCTCTCCTCCGCCACCGGCAACTTCCTCCTCCGCCGCCTCTCCCCCTCCTCCTCCGCCTGGCGCTGCTCCCTCCGCGGCCACGACGTCGCCGTCTTCCGCCGCAGGCTCCGTCGCCCCGTCGGGCTCCCCCGCCTCCGCGAGCTCCTCGCCTCGATCTGCAGGAGCCACCACAGCAGCGTCGCGAAGCTACTCGGCGCGTCACTCTCGGAGAGCGATGTCTATCTGGTTTACGAGTTCGTGAAGGGCGCGAATCTCTGCGATTGCCTCAGGAACCGGGTGAACCCGGACTACTCGGCGCTCGCGAGCTGGGCCTCGAGAATGCAGGTAGCGACGGACGTGGCTCACGGGTTGGAGTACATCCACCACTGCACCGGGATGAACGGGTCTGGTTTTATCCATAACCGGATCAAGAGCTCCAGCATCGTCGTCACCGAAGATTCGTTGAACGCCAAGATCTGTCACTTCGGTACGTTGACCCTCCCACACAAATCTTTTTCCTGGTTTTCCCATTTGCATATTCCCATGAAAAACAAATGGTATGAAAGTTCTTTTATTTATTTATTTAAATAATACATATGATATCTGAATTTTGGCTAAATATGCAATGTAATCCTTGAACTTAATTTGTGAACTGTATCTCACTATGCAATGTGGTCCAGAACTTTCAATTTGTTCAATGTGTTCACTAGACTTTTGGTAATATTCAATTTAGTCGTCGAACTTTACGAAAATGCTCAATACTATCCCTGAACTTGAATTAGTGGAAATGCAACATTGAACATTTTCATATAGTTCAAAAACAAAGTCGAATATGTACTATTGAACAAATTAAAAGTTTAGAGACTACATTACACTTTGGTCCAAAATTCATAGATATTTTTATCATTGTCCCATTTTATTTGAATACGTGTGATTTGAGAATTACTTTATTAACCTAGTACATTTACTAACTAATAGCTAGATTATCGAAAACGAGGGTTTCACGTGCATCCCCCCATATCTGAAGTTCAATATCAACTTAGTATAACATGAAAGTGATTGAATAATCTCTTGTATGTGGTAAAAGAACAGGAGATCCAAGAAGCCTTTCATATGCAGATTGGTATGCGTCTCTTGACATCTTATGAAGTTTGGTCATTTGGAAAAAGCATTATACGAGAGTACACGTAACATATATTTGTCACCAGTGACAGGCTGCGATTATGTTGTTCTGTCCTTTGGATATTTCGTTACTATAGTTACATGCTCAACCTTTGCATTTCGCTGAAGTACAAAGTTTATGAGCACAAAGAAAAACGATTGGTTACTTAACAATCATGACTCGAATGACGGTCTCCACTAGGTATGGCGGAGCTGTGCGGCGAAGTGGTGGAGGAGGACGAGCCTCTGTCGTCCCCAAACGCACCCAAATTGAAGAGAACCAATAGCGGTGCAATGAAGTTTGAGGGAACGAGAGGCTACATGTCACCGGAGTTCCGTTCCACAGGAACTCCGACCCGGAAGTCCGACGTCTATGCTTTCGGGGTCGTCGTACTTGAGTTGTTGTCCGGGGAAGAGCCGCTGAAGTACTCCATCAATAGAGAGAGCGGCGAGTGCAGGAGGACGAGCGTGATAGAGGGGGCAAGAGAGGCGGCGAGAGAGAGCGTGAGGCAGTGGGTGGACAAGAGGTTGAAGGACTCATACCCGGTGGAAGTTGCGAAAAAGATGGTGCAGCTGGGCTTGGAGTGTGTCGACGACGACCCAGAGAAGCGGCCAGATATGGGTCGGGTCGCGGGTAAGGTCTCAAAGTTGTATCTAGAGTCCAAGAAGTGGGGTGAGAGGTTTGCTCTGCCCCAGGATTTTTCGGTCTCCATGGCACCGAGATGACAATGATATGTTCGGCTTTATTGTTGGTCTGTCTTAACGATAGAATCTCGAACATTATATAGTTAGAGATTTGTGAATATGCACGATTTTTCACTGGGGTTTTTCCTTGCGGATTTTCCTTCTTAAGATGGAAATGCAAGAATATAAGAAATTGTTGAGAAATTGACTCCTAAGAAGCACATCTCCCCGGAAGTGATGTGTCTCTGCCAGTACCAGGTTGATTTGCGCTGCATGGTTTTCAAGACATTTTGGGTTTCGGTACTCCATATTATTTCTTCTGCGGACAAGATAAAAGTCAACTGAGAGCCACGGTTGACAAAAGAGGTTTTATTTTGGAAGGTAGAATTGTAGATTCACTAATTTCTTCTCTGTTTTTTCCTCATAGAAGAGACTGAATCTCTCTCTAGAAAATTTCCATTGTTCACAAATCTCACCCCAAACTGAAGACCAGAGAAAGACATTGACTCCATGGAATTTGATTTTGTATAGATTTTCCATGGATTAGGCTTTGAAGAAAGTCCAATCATCTATGTTGTCTTGTAAAATCATATATTCTTCAGCAAAACCATAGTTTTGATCGAAAGAAAGTGCGCATTTGTCAATCTAACAAAAATTCGCAATTTCAACCATTATGTAATGATAATTCATGTCCATAGCTAATTTATCGTTCGCAAGAATCCTCGAATAAATAGTGCCAGACTACAACGGGATTCATGATTAATAGTATTATTGCAATGTATTTGAAACATAGAAAGCTAAATTATAAGCATGAAATAACCTCATTATCAAGAAGAAGAAGAGAAGGGAAAATTCCAAATAAGGATTTTGAAGTTGACATTGTTTTAAATAATGACCTAAAGTGGCCAAATAATCTTAAATGAGAGCCTCAATTTAAGGGCATTTTAGTCATTCTACATTTTTTAAAAATAAAATAATATATTTAGAAAACACAAAAAAAAAGGCAAGCAAAGGCAGCCCTTAGCGTCGTCGCCCTCATCGCTGGAAAGTGCTAGCAGGGGTCGTAGCTCTCTCTACCCAGATTTGGGCGAGGGTTGTCGGCCCTCGCCCAGCAGTGGCAGCCCTCAGTAATGGCTCAACAAGGGTTGCCAAGTGTTGCCGAGGGCCACCAGCTTTGGGTGGAGGGCCAACGACCCTCCTTGGGTGGGGGGCCGTGAACTTCACCTAGATCTGGATGAGGGTTGATGAACCACGCCGATCCTTTCCAGCAGCAGAGGCAAGGGCGGCGGCGGCGACAAGCCTGCCCTTCCTTTTTTTTTGTGTTTTTTACAATATTTTATATTATTTAATAAAAAAGTGAAAAGACAAAAATGTCTTTAGGTTAAGTATTTATTTGAGACTATTTGTCCATTTCATATTCTTAATGGAAATAAGATGCACTTTATGTCCTTATTTTAAAAAAATGATCTTATTTAAAAATTTCCTAGAAAAGAATGGACAAATCTGTCAATTTTTTCAATTCGAGCACAATTTTATGAGAGCTCGAGTTGGAAATTTGAGGTTTTATCCAGCTCCGTTGAGCATTCAAGCTGCGCCGACTCAACCGGACAGGATCGTCCCCCCGATTGCCACCGTCGATCGGTTGAAGAAAACGAGTTTTGGGTGTTGGAGGTAGGAGGACCTCGGCTCCCCCCATGGCTGCTGCTGGCGTTGGGAAGATGTTGCAGAGGCGAATCCTGTCTCTGTTCGCCGCTAATCGTGCTCAGTATCTTCTTCCCACTGGTTAGTCTCCTCTCGCTCTCTGTGTTGTTCATGGACGCGCGACAGAAAGAACGACCCCATTCGCAGCCATGCCCGTCAAGCATCGATTCCTTCTCCCTCCTCGAGCGATTTGGGCGCGTGCGTTCGTTTCGCTTCTCCATTTCCTGTCGCGATGAGTCTTTTAGTTAGGTTTCGATGGGCTTAGATCTTTTCATCGTTTCGTTTGCGGAAATGGTTAGGCAAGAATCGCTTAAAGTCCGTCGCTTTTGTCCCGCTCTGGTTCCGTGCTTATATATCTCTTCCTCGGAACTGATGGGTCATGTTCAGCTGAGCTTAGATGAGAGTCGGTTTCCAATGCTTATATGATCATGTTCAACTGAAGGGTGATGAGAGTTTTACAGGACTCGGTTACCTTGCTCAGAGGATGTTCACATCGAGCTCTCTGATTACCTTTAGGAGAGGGAAGTGAGAATTTTTTAGGGAAAACGAAGCAGCAGTGGTGCCCCCTTGAACATGGCTGGGAAGTCCTTCCTGTTATTTTGAATAGTTTTGATCTGTTTATTTAAAATTTTGTCGGAGTTAGGGAGATTGAGAAGAATACTACTTTTTGAAATGAGAGTTGTCTTTACCTACTACCAGAGTAGTCGCTGAGGAGGGAGGGAGGAAGGAAGGAAGGATTCGGCATAGGTAATTTTCGATTAGGATTGAAAGCAAGACAGACGTAGCACTTCGTGGAAAGATTATCGGCGATGCTGTTCACTCAGATTAGAGGCCTATTTGACTACCCGCTTGTTGATGGAGAGGAAGACGCTTCTTGCATGTGCAATATTCTTGAGTTGCGGTACATATGCTTGTTGAAAAGACTAGATGAGTAGACCGTATTGACTGGACATCTGTTACTCTTACTTGATGCAAGCCAGCAAAATGAGGTGCTGCTATGGATATTACATTAGGGATTTGCCCCTGGTAACCTGCAGAGATGAGAGGTGTCGAATTGTTTGATTACTTTGGGAATCGAATGGCTATCTCACTCGTGAGTGGTCACATATATAAAAACGAACCAGGTTATGTAGAGGAAAACTTACTCCTTACATATGCATAAGATAAGCTCTTTCTTAGATCTTCTCTATAACTCTCTGATTGGATTAACCTGCAATGGATGTGAACCGTCAGCCTTCCCCCATTGATCTGCATATCCTTTAGCCATCCACCGACCACCCAGTATCAGTCTCCATTGCCTGACATATGGAATGCATGCTCAATCAATCTGCATCTGCAAGCTCTCACACACTAGATTTATGTTGTTTCGAATCATCCTTGAATGCAGTCCATGATTTCTTGATGCTCTTTTTGACTTCTGCTGTTGCTGCTACTTACACCACTTTCCCATTACAGAAGCCTCGCGACATATCCTTCCTTCTGCAAGTGCATTGTTCGGAAGACACAACCTTTATAAAAGAGGCTTGGAGACTCAAGCAGAGGCCAATGAGGACTTGAAAAACCAAGAAGTCGGCGAAAGGAAGCCCAACAATTCCCTTCCACATGAGCAGAAAAGCAATGACAATCCTGAAGTCAAGTACTCTGCCATATCCAACTTGAAAGCTTCTTCCAGGCATGATCTTGCCCTGGTCTTTACTTGCAAGGTCTGTGAAACGAGGTCAGTGAAGACGGCTTGTCGTGAATCGTATGAGAAAGGCGTAGTTGTGGTTAGATGCGGCGGTTGCAATAATCTACACCTGATAGCGGATCGGCTTGGGTGGTTTGGAGAGCCCGGGAGCATAGAGGATTTCTTGGCTGCTCAAGGAGAGGAAGTGAAGAAAGGCTCTGTCGATACCTTGAATTTGACTTTAGAGGATTTAGCTGGAACCAGAAACTGAGAATGCTTCCCAATATTTTTGCTCGTGTGAATCACAGATGTATTCCCTTTAGAAAATTTTTGGATCTTGATCATATCGCTTGTTGGCAGTTGCTTCAGGTTGTAAGGTAGAATTACTGAAGCCTCTTCAGTGCGTTTTTGCCGATAATTATGAGAATAGTAGCTTTGTAATTACCACCCTTGTCTCTCAACTCTCAATTCGCTATGCGATTCATTGATATATCAGTTCCAGGGAATGCGGGAGTCGTGAGAGCAATTCATGTGTGCGTCTAGATCATGCGAATATCATCCATTCCAACTGTCTAAATTTATCTTCGAATATTAATAGGGGAAATATGGAAAATATACACATGGGTATTCTCTCGAAGTAATATGGAAAATAAGCACTTATATTTTAGGGACTTTTTTTTTTATCAATTTCCATTGTCCGATCTGAATTGTGTGAACATAAAAAAAAAAAAAAGATAAAAAAAGGGATATTCAGCAAGGGGATGACATTGAAATTCAACTTATTTAATTGACAGATGATTCATAGACGAAATGAAAATGAAAGATTTAGTTGATTGAATAGGAATCAAATAGAAAAAAATACAAAAATTAAAAAGAAAGGATTTTTAACTCCGGAAATAAATATAAATATTAATTCTAATAAAAGAACTTATCCTATTAAACTATTAGCATCAATTAAAAACATTTGTACTGATATTAAGCAGCCACTATACATGAGAATCTGTCTATCTTACCAAACAAGAAAACTTTTTTAATTTTTTCTTTTTCAAAGATCAAGAGGAAGGCTCGTGGGTAATCCCAATCTTTTCGCCGTGCATAATCTGTCCTTGTTTTTTTTTCGGGGCTTCCTAGAAAGAGAAACGCACGCACGGTCCTGATGGACTCTCTCGGACACACTCTGTGCCTCGCCCCTTAGCAGAAGAGAAAGAAGGGGGGACGGTATGGCGACAGCTCCGTGTCTACCCTCCATTTCTTCACCTGCTTTTCGCAGACCCACCACAACCTCCATTGAACCCATCCATCCGCTTTCTCATCTTCCCAAAACGCTAAAACCGACGAACCCTTTTGGCAACAAGTTCGTCTCACTTTCCATCGCTGGAAAGACTCGGAGGAGTTCCTTTCGAGGTAATTCAATCGGTGCCCACTTCGCCGAATGCTCAAAAAACGGGTGGGCTTAATCAAGTTTTTCCATCTAAGTGATTCCTAATCGTTAATTCCCCTATTTTAGCTAAAAGAACCTTCCGCTTCTGTGTTTAGTTGGCTTATCGTAAGAACTGGTTGTGTTCCTGGAATTTTAATCTGCAAAGTTTGGATTTTTCTAATAGTTGTGTGGAGTTGACGGTTTTGTAGTTGTATTGGTTGCTGTACTTGTTGATAAGGAAAGACTGTGGAGGTTTGGTGCGCATTAACCAAGAAATTGGAAGAATGACAAGCTGGATATTTCTTTCATTCATCAAATTAATGAGCTAAAGAACTCCTTTTACTTTACTTGGCCAAAAGAAGGGATGCACTTAACTTTAAATTTTTCCTTTTCTTCTTAACTGAATGCCATATGCATCAAACGGGTACTCCATGGAAGTTGGTGTCCGCTTTATTGGCATACAACTTATTCTGCGTCTGTGCAAGATTCTTTCAATGTGATAATGAACTGGTACCGATTGTATAGTAAAATGTCCTCGAATGCATGGATGATTAATTCCGCTAACGTAATGCATAAGAATTTGATCTACAGATATTTGGGTATGTGAATCTGTATACTCATTATGAACGTGTAAAATAACTGGGAATTTTTTAATATTTTCACGAGTTACACAGTTAGATGAAGTACTTCCACACAAGGAGTACAGTCTATGAACATGTGAAGTGGTACATTGAAGATTAAACTATAAGAGGAAGAAAATTTGAATTTCTATATTTCTTAATTGTGTTCTTCCTCTGAAGTCCTTGAACTTTTCTTACTGAATGTCCAGATGGCATCAATTTTCAACTTTGGGTTGAATTTCATATCGGGTTCAGACCTAGTGAAGAAGGAGAATAGAATCTGTCTTCGCTTGATGGAAAGTTGTTGTCCTCAAGTCTGGGTATAATATCTAGGAAGATCACATACTCTCTCGATGGTGTTTGATACAAATAATTCTTGTAACCTCGTGTCCATAGGGAGAGGCATTTTCTCTGCATTGATGCTCTTCCGTTTCATCTTTCCTCTCTTTCTTCAGTGAGGGCAGTGGCAGCCCCTGCAGAAGGTGTTGCAGTGTTCGATGAGATGGTTTTGGGGACTCAGCGCAAGTATTACCTGCTCGGTGGGAAAGGAGGCGTTGGTAAGACGAGCTGTGCTGCATCACTTGCTGTGAAGTTTGCTAACAATGGACACCCCACTCTTGTTGTGTCAACTGATCCAGCCCACTCTTTGAGTGATTCGTTTGCGCAGGTTCAACCTATCGGTACTTTCTTAGTTTCTTTGCTGTTACTTTTTGCCAATTGTGCTAGTAGCTGATGCTGCATTTCTATCTATTTATGATATGTAGGATTTGACAGGCGGTGAGCTAGCACGTGTTGAAGGACCGGATTATCCACTTTTTGCTCTCGAGGTATGTAGCAACGGCATATGATTGGTGGAATATCCAATGGTCATGTTGTGTGTCCTAAGATGTGATCTAGTGTTCTATTAAAGTTAATTTTTTAATGCAGATAAATCCCGAAAAAGCTAGGGAAGAGTTCCGCAGTGCAAGTCAGAAAAATGGTGGAACTGGGGTTAAAGATTTTATGGATGGAATGGGCCTTGGAATGCTTGTAGAACAGGTAAGGATATTTTTCTGTACATTTTTTGCAGTTCCAAAAATTGCCATTTTCTATTTGGTTAGCCCAAGATAACTACTACCTTCACTTGTTTTTCCATTTGAGTTCAAGTTGATACAAGAGTATGGTTAATTGTTTCTTTGTTTAGAAGCCTCCTGATATAGTTCGAACGAATTGTTACTTCTTAATATTTGTGATATAATTACTTGATCGTTTGTATTTGGAGCTTCTTTTTGACAAAAGACCGATAGAAAATCAATGAAATTGTGTGATCTTGCAACTATAATGAGACTCTGTTGACCTTTTTCAAGCTTGGTGAGCTTAAGCTGGGAGAGCTGCTTGATACACCACCACCTGGACTGGATGAAGCAATTGCAATTTCGAAGGTTTTATCTCCTCTTTCGAAACTCCTTTGCACTATAGCTTAGTAATATCTATACTATATCCATCACATATATAATGATTTTGAAATTTAAAATGTTCCAGGTGATGCAATTCCTTGAATCACCAGAATATAGCATGTTTACGCGAATCATATTTGATACTGCACCCACGGTAGGGAAATTGAACAGCCAATGTTTCTCAATCACTAGATCTATTATCTTATTGGCAGTTTTTCAACAGGGTCATACACTGCGGCTGTTGTCTTTGCCTGACTTTTTGGATGCATCAATAGGCAAGATATTGAAGGTAAGAATTTGAATTAGTGAATGGCTCCCAGCTCCTTGGCGGTTCAATTTGAATCAGATTCATTTTGGTCAAATGAAAAAAAAAAAAAAAGGATGTGGAAGACCTTGCAATTAAACTAAGAACAACAAATAAGTGTGTTAATGTGTCTTGGTAAGTAGCTCTCATGAACAGGTTTTGGTGAATTAGATGGCTTGCGCCAAATACTTTTGGTTGTTCCTTCTTGATAACAACTCTTCCCCTGACTCTGTGATATCACTTTCATTATATCTGTAAGTCGCAGTTATAGTTGTTCACCAAGTATAGGAAGAACTCTGCATTAAAAATAAAGAGATTGATTATTAGGCTCTATAAAATTGATAGGTACTTGATCTATGTTTTATTGGGTCCCTTCTCAAATTTCTGTATTTCTTCTGCTACAGCTCAAGCAAAAAATTTCATCAGCTACCTCTGCCATCAAATCTGTTTTTGGCCAAGAAGAAAATAAGCAGCAGGATGCCGTAAGTGAGGAAATGCTTAATTTGGGACTATTTGTCTTTGCTGTGATATTTTAATAAGGATGATTCACAGTCATATCTTGTTATGCAGGCTAACAAGTTGGAGCGTCTAAGGGAAAGAATGTTGAAAGTGCGTGAGCTTTTTCGTGACACAGATTCGACAGAATTTGTCATAGTAACAATACCAACGGTAATGAGCTCTAAGAAGTCTACCCTACTTGTAGAATTCAATTGCAAAAAATAAAATAAAAAAACTAATTAGATCAGTTATTTAATTGCTGTTCTCTCTGGCTTATTCATAACTTAACATAGTCGGGTTGAAGTTTGTTCATACATCTCTTGGTTCTTTCTTTGTAGGTGATGGCAATTAGCGAGTCTTCCCGGTTGCATGCATCTCTGAAGAAAGAAAATGTTCCGGTCAAGAGGCTGGTTGTTAATCAGATTCTTCCTCCATCTGCCTCAGATTGCAAGTTTTGCGCGATGAAAAGGAAGGTAATCCGTTTGCTCAATTCCAGGAAATGCTTTCTTCTTAGTTGTTGTGTTATTAGTTGTGCAGTTCTCAAAGTTAGGCTTAGATGCCGACTAACAACTTCCTTGAATATTTCAGGATCAGCTGCGGGCTCTTGATATGATCCAAAATGATCCAGAACTCTCTGGCTTGAATCTAATTCCGGCACCTCTTGTTGATGTAGAGATAAGAGGTGTTCCAGCTCTTAAATTTATGGGTGATATCATCTGGAAATGACCATAGGTAATTGTAGGCCCTCTCCTTCTTGGATACTACTTTCTTCATACCAGTTTTAGTTCTCAAGAATATAAATGTAAAATGAGGAAAATTTTTGAAGCTTTAAAGGTAATATGTGATTAATCTTCCTGTAGTCTTGGTACCATGTTTAAATTTTCTTACATTTCGTCGTTTGAGGATCACTCGACTTAGAATCTAGTATATTTTTTCCTTTTCAGAATCTAGTATTGAGAGGGCCTAGTTTCATATGTCTAGATGTTGAGACCATTGCTTCGACTTTGATGTGCCTCCTTGTTTTTTTTAAGTCTGACATATGCCTGATGAGCAGAGACCGTCTTTTCTGTCGATTTCCACATTCAGATTCAGATGCCATGTCATGCCGCAAGCACCAAGTCTCGAAAGACTTGTGGAGACGTTCTGGTTACAGGCCTACTTTTGCCTCATCGGTTCGGTTTTCTTGGTCCAAATGTCTCAAAACTTCATAACCAATTGGGATGATCATCCGTTGGAGCCCTTTCACATAGTAAGTTCGAGCTTCTCAAGGCATGTTCCTGTGGATTGCGCAGCAAGGATGTCTCTCGTATTTTGGCCTTTGATATATGATGTATGACTTTCACTTCTTGTTTTACTGGACCGGTCGGTTTTTGTACCCAAAAAGGTCAAGGGAAGAGCACACCACTGTACAGAAAACATTTTAAATGCCATCGCTGATAGAAATTTCATGCTGCGGATGCATGGTTTTGTGCGAAGATCGAATATTTGCTGGCGGAATTTGAACTTCAACGTGCAGAAATATGAACTACGAAATAGAAAAGGAAAAAAAAAAAAAAAACAACAGCTGACTCTGCTTTACACTGCCAACGTTGGTACTATTATAGCATCACCACTCTAGGACTTGAATTTCTTGAATTATAGAAAGTTGCATAAAGAGATCCATATGTTTCACTGGTATCTGTCTTTCTTTATAAATTAAATGGGTTCGTGAAAATTATTTTTGCATCCTTTAAAGCCAAATTATCTACTGTAGCTCATCATCGATGGTGGCCATCTATTTTTCCTGACTGAGATTGCATATTTAATCACGCATAAGCATCCTTAAATCGAAGATTTGAATATTTATTATTCCTTGGGCTAGATTTTTGTGATGCCAAAGAAACTTGAATTTTGCCAAAATGGATGCAGTAGTAAGGTTTCATGTTCCAGAATTGAGATCCTGCAACTCCATTGCACTAGTCAACACTGTATAGAATATCAAAGGGGTGTATGTATGGTACGTACTGTATCAGAACAATTTTTTCTTAAGATTTTGAGTACAGAATGGCTGAGCAGTAACTTTCCCCAAATCAGATAAAGAATGTGGATGGAACCAATTTGCCGAGGATGGCCAACCTCATATGCTCGGCATAGAAATAGATGAAGCAATTCTGAGAAAGCTAATGATCCATAGAAACCCTCTCTCTCCTAAGGGTTGCACATTTCTAAATATTTGGCCTGATTGAAACTACTCAAAGCTGCGAATGCTTCTGTGCACAGGATGGGGAGGTTATCTGCTTGAACTTACCTCTTTTGGAAGATCAACATGCCGAAGAAGGCCATGGCACGGCCAAGTACGCCGATGAAGATTAGGATAAATATACATGTACCCCAGTTATTAAGATCGTAGCCACTTTTGAAAAGCGCACCACACCTTGTAATAAGCCACACTCCGTAGTATCTGCAGTGGAAAAATAAGCGATACGATTAACATTTCTGTCTAGGTCTTTTCTTAATATGATCAAGTCAATGTCTAAACCAATTTGTGAGGATGTTTGCTACCGTTGGGTGAGATCTAATGGGCTCTCCGCATTGTTGGACCTTGAAATAGCTCGGTGAGGATAATATGCGTCTATATTAAAGGATAAATGAACAGTGCATCAGTTAACCATTACCTTTCAGCATTTGCAATCACAAATGCTTGCAGAGCCCACTTCGGGTAGCAAAAGTCAGATATGATTTTCAAAATAGAACCACCGTTCTGTGTTGCGATGAGAGTCAAAATCACAGGAAGAAGAACTGACCACTGCAATCATCAGGAGCACGTGTGACAAATCAGAAGTAAAACAGGCAATATTGGCATACATTATAGAGCTTCCCGTTACTGAAAAAAAGAAAAAAAACCCAAGATACAAATATTCTGAATATTACTTACCAACTGGGCCGTGCCGGCTTCAAAGAAGGTGGCCAAGGCATAGGCAATACCAGTCACGGAGTATACAAGGCATAGAAGAACACTATAATTGTCAGCAAAGGAAGATCTCGGATTGGTGAAGAAATAGAACGTCGACAAATACACCACTGGCTTGATCACTGTATTGAAGTGGTCAATTGTGTCCTTTGCGAGAAAATAAGCCAAGCTGCTCATCCCAGAAGAACTTTCTCTCCAGTACTGCAACTTATCTAGAGAAAATGACCTCAAAGCCGAGATTTTGCACAGAAGGGCTGAAAGACAAACAACAATTGCCTTCAGTGACAAACACAATGCAGAAACATGCGATATAACGCGTACGATCAAGAGCTTACATAAGGAACCTCACAAATGTTCTTGAAGGTAGAGTCATCGGGTCAATATTAACAATCACAAAGTCAAATAAAGATAGACATATAATGAAATGAATGGTCAAGAAACTTCCAACTTACAGACAGCAATTATGGTATAAGTATAACCAGCAGCTCCAAATGATTCATCACCCGCATTAGAAAGTGTTCCTAAGCAGGCTCCAGCAAGTAATAAGATTAGATAGTCTGCTGCTTGTATTCTAGCATCACGTAATCTTTGTTTACCAACCCTGGAAATGTCAACAACATAGAAATGAGAAAGACTCCGCAGCTATTGTACAAGCCTTCCACTAAACCAAAAAGGTGATGATTATGAAAACACATGATTTCCCTGACAAGCCTTGAATTGAAAGTAAAATAAAATCATTATGATTTGGGTTCTTTGCTCAGTAAAGCCATCTTGAACTATGCAAGCAGAAGCTTCGAGTTCACAATACGCATTTAACTCGTATACCATCCTTTTGACTTGTGTAGAAGAATCATACAACTATAACTTTTTTTGCCGATTAATATTTCTTACCTCCCAAGAAAGTATCTGTACTGCGAGATTATGCCTGCAGTTTTCCGATGGGATAAGTCCTTGGACCTCAAGAAATTGAGACGTATCTTATCCCGCTGCCTCTCAACATTGCTCCTCACATCTTGCCATATTTCACCGGCAAAAGATTGCTCCTCGGTTCCAACTCTGGGGGCATTAAGTCCAACAACTATACCTGCGCCTCCACTGGACAAAATGGCTCCAGCATCCTTCTTCATATCTGGAGGTATCGGATACCCATTGTGAATCATCCACCTGATAGGAAGGTCTTTATAATTCATGCTGGAGCTTGTGCTTGGAGTCACGATGCCTTCTAAAATGTCAATAAAGTGATCTGGAGGGTTCACTCGCTCTGGCACATTTATGCCAATTCCTGCAAAGTAATTCTCAACTTTCTTCGCTGGACCATGATAGACAATTAGGCCCCCTTTTGCCAGCAGTATCAAATCATCAAACATCCTGAACAGTGAGTAGCTGCACCCAAAAATGTTGTTCAGTTACCAGCAAGATTTTTTTTTTAATGTATAGAACAACGCAAGAAAAGACTTCTTTGTTAGAACATTCCTAATGATAGTTGCAGCTTCACTAGGTATCCTTATGAACACTGCAAATCATAGATCTTCATGAAAATGGTTATGCATGATAATTTGATGATTCTCGCAGATACTTGCCTCGGTTGATGAACCACCATGCAGATGTTAACCCCTTCCAGTGCTTCGTGTCGAAGTGCTCTCAGGAGCAGCTGTGAGGATGCACTGTCCAGACCGGATGTTGGTTCGTCTAGAATTAGAAGTGAAGGTTCCATCACCATTTCTAAGCCAACATTTACTCTCTTTCTCTGGCCTCCGGAGATCCCTCTCTTCTCGACTGTTCCAACCAGCGAATCTCGCACTGATTGCAACCCCAAGGACT
The DNA here is from genome assembly GCA_001662345.2 of Metrosideros polymorpha var. glaberrima. Lineage (NCBI taxonomy): Eukaryota > Viridiplantae > Streptophyta > Magnoliopsida > Myrtales > Myrtaceae > Metrosideros > Metrosideros polymorpha. The sequence goes on along the minus strand of BCNH02000007.1, from coordinate 10,690,754 downwards.
CAATAACTCTCTCAACAACGAGCACTTTATCTGCCTTTGGCATCTTAGCAGGAAGTCTTCAGGTTTTACATGAAAATATAGAAAGAACTACCAGTTCATGAGTGTTGCGACCAGAGCTTAGCATAAAATTAAGGGTCGATGCAGCAAAGTAGTATGAAAGATCACATTCACACGTTAAAAATGGACATTTTCCAACAACAATTCTCTGCATAATCCTAGACTAAGAAATGCATCAAAATTTAAGAAATTTCTTTGCCTTTTTATTTTCCAAAATAGTAGATGCATGATGAGGTATGAAGAGTATGTTCTTGGTCCAAGCTAAAACTCAATCTGAATAGGGACCAAAGAACCACAAGCTCTTAGTTTCTTTGAATGGTCTAGTTTCTAGCAAACATTTTACAAGCATGTGTTCCTATAATGTATGTTGAAGGCATTCTTTTGAAGTAAATAGTAGCAAATTAACTGGACTGTACCTGCATTTTGCACTAAACCAGAGATTCTCTTCCACAGTCAAGTTTCCATGGACAATATCGTCTTGTGGAACAAAACCGGTAATTTTCTTGTACGAGTGAATTGATTCGTTCTTCCCATTGATCAGGATTACACCAGTAGTTGAGCAACCAATAGCTTTTCCAGCCAATGCAGATAGGAATGATGTTTTTCCAGCCCCTGATGGACCCATGACTGCCGCAATGCGCCCGGGCCTTAGTTTTCCAGTAACACATCTTAAAAGATGCTTCTTTTTGCCTTTCAAAGTGAGGGTTAGGTCCTTAAATGATACTTCAATTAGTGGCCTTTTCCTGATTTCAGAATTAGTGGCCATCGAAATTACTCCAGAAAAGGTAAGATCTTTGTTCTGCTGTTCCTGAGCTCTCTCTTTCTCAAGTTGAGAATATGCATAGTTAAAAATTTGGCTATGAGTATGCATATTTTTAGCCTTGTTTATATCCTCTTTTTTATTCTTATCCATGCTACCCGGATCGTAATCTTCAAGATTATGAGAACTATCTTCTTCAATCTCATGCATTGTCTGCATGAGTTCGATATTCTCCCTCTTTCTTTGATTCGGTGGCAAAGTTGAATTCCTTGCATGATTAGCTGGCGAAAAATCATAAGCTTCATCTGGACTATCCTGATTTAAGATTTGGAATTGCTCGGCATCTGTTCTCCTGGAAAATGTCTGTGATAAATGAGATTGCAACTCACTCGCGTGCTTCTTTGCAGCATTTTTTGCAGCTTTCCATCTCTGACGTGCTTTGGCAGTCTCTCTTGCACTTCTTGCAGCTGCTTCCCTGGATTTGGCTAGTCTTTTAGCTCTAGTAGTGAGTAATTGGTCGGAACAATTGTAGATGATGAGTAGGAAAGTACTCAAAGCAGCCTGCATGAGCATAGCCAGAAACTTCAACTCCTAAATAGTTGGTTGCAAATATAATACCTTGAAAGAATAAAATACAAAACCAACATTCGGCAAAAGTAAAAGATCTGGAGATTGCAAAAGTGAATGACCCGATAATATTCGAGATGACACATTTCACAAAAGAGAAGACATTATGATCGTACATCTGGCGTTATCTAAAATTTGAGGAAAAGAGATGCTTAAGATGTGTATAGAAACTTACAATAAGCAAAATCCCATAAGCACGAATGTTTTGATTCACGGTGTTCGAATTACAAGAAACCATCTTGTAGCATGCTGCAATAGAATACAGATATCAAGAAGTGTGTAAACCCACAACACAACAAAGTTAAAGTTCCTAATGCCGAATATTCAATTTTGAAAGCTTAATTTCCATCAATCAATTCAGTTCCATTAAGAACTTACGTTGCTCAGATGTAGATCCCAGCCGGCAATAGTGTCTGCAGTAATGTGAAAAATGAAAGAAAATAAGAAATAGGCCATCACTTAAAATGGGAGATCAATACTAGAAAACGAAAATACAGATGAATCAGATTCACATCCAATTGAAGGTAGAGAGCATTGTGGAGGTAATCCTGAAAATGAAAATAAGCACTGGAATAAAATTAAATACCCACTACCACAAGTGACTTTGTCCACCGTAGTTGGACAGTAAGATCCTGATGAACAGAAAATCTCCCTGCTCCTACCAACATCGGCCCAAATATTTGCTCCTCCACAAGTATGATTTGGCCTCCCTGGGGGTAGTTGGTAGGTATAGCTGCAAATTATAGCAGCATAAAGTTCTATTGGCACCTTGGGCAGCACAAAGATGAAAATGAGAAATGCTGCTAACTAGGTCAAACTTACGGTTCACATATGCCAGTCGATGTATTGAGTGTTGCGAGTGGGCAGTGAGCTCCAAGTGGGCAGGCTGTAAGAGTCGATAAAGCTTATAAGTGTGAGAAAAATACTTTTTTAATCACAGAATTTATACAACCAAACTAGTCATGAAATAAATTTAAATTGTATCATAAATGAGAAGCTAACTAATTTTATGTTCAACAGAAGAAACCGATATTGTATTTCTGTCTCGTGGGTTCCAGGATTGTCAAGTAGCTCAAACATACATACGTTATGGATTATGGGTGTATACCATAGTCAATTCTATGGACATGCTTCCTGTGGGGAAAAAAATTAGGGGTCAACGTCATATTATCCTATTTCAATAAGGAGAAACTACATGAAAAGTCAATCAGGTAAAAGTGAGAGGCCAGATAATTGGCATTCCATCTTATGATAGTAAATTTTGCTAAAGATTGCGATAGGCCTAGGATACTTACGGATCATGCATGTAAGACCATGAGGACAGAAGAATCCCTCACAGCAAGCCTGACAACTATCGGTTCTCGTGGGGATTTCTTGTGCATTTTTCAGATCGACTGGTTGATTCAGACCAACACTGCAAGCCCATCCAGGCTCACAACCAGAAATCCAGGTGGTGAGATTACAATTTTGGTTAGGCTCCAGATAATTACTGCTCACTGAATTTTGAAATAGGTAATTGAAGTAGAACTTCAGTTCTGCTGCTGTACACAAACGGCGAGTGATATCTCCTATAGAATCAAGCGGGAGCATCATGTCAGATGAGGAAAAGAAAAATTGTTCTGACAGGAAAATGTCAGTAGATTCTCGGATCCAGCAACTAAGCGGCAAATGGAATGTTAATACCCTATCATTGGACAACCATCGGTATTTAGAGCAATTTTGTCTATGTAACATAGTTACACAAGCTGAATTTTACGAGAAAAAATTATCTTCAACCGAGATATGATATCCCAAAAGATGAAACTAGAAAACCTCAGTTATTACAACAATCAAACTCAACTTAATAGCAAAAGGTGCTAAATTAAGAATCATAAAAAAAAAAAAAAAAAAACAGTAGACTTGCCAATTTCTCTCTATGGTAAAATAAATGGTATTATACCTCTAGTTTGCTTAATGCAAGAGGACAAGAAGTCCAAATTAGATGAAAAATTGAAAGCTTTGTTCCAATCATCTGACCTGAAATATGGAAACATTGCCATGTTAAACGGGTTAAACATAAACCGGTTACAGGTCTACTTCCAAGAAAGATAATTTTGTTTAGAAAGAACATGAAAACAAACCGTCCCAACAATCTGACAAATCAACATCAGAACTTCTGCAATTGCATTCAGAACAATCAAACATTTTTCACGCAGTTAAACATACTTATCTAAGAACAGTTCACCTAAATTGAAGTAAACAGGGTCCGCGACACAGCATAATAAAGCCCATTCGAGAATTGTCAAAAGTCCTAATTTGCTCAGAAAAAAGCACACGCAAAATCACAGTTTTAACTTCACAGAAATCCTAAACCAGAAAAGATCACACATTTTTAACTTTTCTACATTTCTCACAATCCTCATTTGACAAACAGCAAGAAGAGCGAGCGGGCGAGAGAGTACTGACGGATTCTTAATGCAGAAGCTGGACCGGTTATTGATCTCATACTGAAGATTGGTGGTGACATTTGAAATTCGGGCATAAACGAGTTGAGTAATGAGGGGCAGAAGAGCAGGGTTGTCGATTTGGTCGTAGTCACTCAAATCTTGACACTGCACAAATCGCGCACAGCTCAAAACAAGAACACCCACTAAGAAAAACGACACAGACTCGACGATTCTGAGCTTCTCCGAGCTCATCTTCCTTCTGGGGGTCGTGGGTCTGAGTAGTAATCTCGAGATCAAGAAGCAGGTGCAGAGCAAAGGAAAGGTATATGAGATGGTGCGAGATTTAGCGCGTTGGCTATATGGTGTTGCAAGAACTGGTCTTGAAAGAGACGGGTTTCTGCAGAGGAAGGAGAGGTTCGACTCCAGAGGAAGAAGAAAAACAGAGGGAGAGAGAGTCAAGGTTGATTAGTGGGATTCTCAGGTAGTACCACGTCGCGACAACAACTAGGACAATTTGCCGGCATTCGGACATTTTTTTTTGGTGGACTCCCATTTTCATTTGGTTTGTCTATTCATCCGTTTCTTCGGCATGTTTTCGAAGAACAAATATTCTGATACACACGATTATACATGGAGCCTTCCTAGCATAATAGTTTTTGAGTCACTATGAAATGACAATTTATAATTTATAATTTATTATTTTTGATGATTCATAATAAGTTGTTATTCTCACGGTAAATTAAAAATAGTGACTCAAAAACTATTATGCTACCTTATACATATTATTCACATGCCATAAGTAATTCTTTCGAACCCGTCATAGAGAATAATCACGCATTCTATAAATAAAGAAATAAACTAGTCAGATTTCTCTTTCGATATTTCTTAATTCAATCGGACCGAATCGAGAACTTGAAGTTTCATGCTATTGCGCTTCCTTCGATGTTTGACAATCTTCATAAGATTACGAATGTGAGGTCCATGGAGCTCTAACGTCGATGAATTAATTCGTGGCATTGATCTTATGTGAGAAGGATGGAAATATCACCAGAACAATGCAGTCCTTGATTAAGCTATCTTAAAAACTACTAATCAAGAACTGACACGTAGGATGTTCATGCATAATTAGTGATCAATCAACATACAACTCACATAAAATAGGTCCGGTCCGATGAAAAAGGGCAAAGAAGCGACATAAAAAAGAGAGCACTACAAAGAGGCGGGTTCAAATTCAAATGACTTGGTGAACCGAACAAGATCTCCCCTACAGACAGAGATCCTTGAAGAGGCAACCTAGTATTAATTAACCTAAAACGTAGTATTAATTTAATCTCTACCCACATTGATTACGTCCGAATATATTGAATTCCCCCCCTTATTTTTTTGCCTTTTGACTTTGCTCATCGCACGCAATCATTTTCACTTATAAAAATACCCTTTACTTTTAATACATGCCTGGAGAAAAAAGAAATCACTCTTTGCCCCGCATCAATCTAACAGATCCAATGAACGTTGAAAAGGGCTGGTGAGATTCTTTCAAATCTCACAAATTTTTTCATTATGGAGAATACATGATCAGCATTGTGAAACCATGCCATGTGTTCTTCTGACCAACGCAATTCACGGCGCTTGCACCAGTAGCTTCCGCCTGTCCTGTCGTGCTGTCGCTGTTGAGGGGCATATGACTCAATACAAAACTCTTATTATTACACTACATTACATTCTTTTTTATTGATTTTCTGACCAGGGATAGTATGAATTGTTTGGTAGAGAAAGAGAGAGAGAGAGAGAGAGAGAGAGAAAAGAGGCGCACATTTTCATCACTCGCGGTTGAATTGAAACAAAACCAGATATGAACCCTTTGATTGATAATAAATCAAGGAATTGAATGAGCCACATCCCCATTGAGAAAGAGTCCCAATCATTGCCATTTCGTACTTCTGCTTGGACGGATGCATTTGAATCTCCAATCGGTTATCCTCCATCATGAAATATAAGATTCAGAAATCTAAGGGCTTTGCACATGGCAAAGTGTCACAGCGCATGAAAAATTGTGTATCGCAAAAAGAAATTTGCTAACGAGTGCCTAGAAGCACTTGTGAAGTGATTTTCATGCATTAACTATTCCGATGAATTGTGAAATCAGTGCGTTGGAGATTGCGACTTTTTTGCAGCATGCTCAACTAATGCCCTAAGGGCGCTCGTTAACAAGATCCATACAAAGATTTTCATATCTTATGCCACTCATTGCATTAAATAATAAAGCGTGAATATGTGATAACAAAAAGAATAGCTTGATGTACAAGTAAAGAATATTGATAGCAGCGATACCTGCAACAGCAGGCGTCACATTTCGACCACTTTACACAGTATAAGAATTGTCATTCTGCGTGTCTGCCGACGTTCTTATATGGCAAGTCCGTCCTTCAAGATTGTATGCATCCGAGTAGACAGGCTTGAGGTCATGGAACTCCACTTTCTGCCACAATTCTTCAACGATGTTCCAACTCCGGACGTGAAGAACAATTGAATAGGTTGGCCAATAATCTTGTTTCATGTTGTCTGCCTCGCATCATGTGCAATGCGGAAGCTGATACCGTCCTTTAAATGGCTTACTGCTGTTGGGAGTAACCATTTTAGCATGTTTGGGCCAAGGACCTAAAACAAGTGAGAAGAGCTCCTCGATTACACTCAATCCTTTTATTGAATCTTGATCAGATTGACACAAATATAAACAATCATTAAACAATGAGAGAGAGAGACAGAGAGAGTACCGATGTCGCGTTTCTGTAACCACCAAGGTTGAATGGATGACGATAGCTCTGCCCAGATTTTCTTGCCAGCCATCGTGCTCGTACTCCTTCATAATACTGATGAAGTGTCCAGTAGCATAATTCTAAAATTAATTGGAGGGAGAACATAACTCTCTACATTGTATGCTCAATGAATTAACAAGCACCTCTATGGTTGTCATGTTATTGGCCATGAGGTAGATATGCCAGCACAACAAAGAACCTAGTGTTATACTCAGGCCAAGCACAGACATTCCACATGTGACCTGAGAAAAGTATAATTTCTCGTTAAATTCCCAAAATCCACATCCAGCACGAGAAGAATTTTGCAAAGCAGAGACTACGACGATGGTCACAATGCACACACCCCAGAAAGAGCATGGAGCACCATAGAATGAAATCCATCATCTATTTATTGAACAATGCTAAGGAGAAACATTCTATCAAGTGCCAATGAAAGTCCCTATGGTCACAGTGCACACACACAACGGGGTTTATGTCACTGAGGCAGTATGAAGAAAAATAACTTCAAGTACTTACAGAAAAGAGCAATAGTTGCAGTGGATACATAAACCATGTTAGGATAAGGACCTAATGGTTTTTCATTGGGAAAAGAGATCTTACAACTATACCTAAAATTCCACGTATACCTCATCAACAGCAAGATATATGCACCATGTAGATGAATGTGAACTCCACTGGTGAAACAAGGATCTAATCAAGCTCTGTTTAACTTGAGAATTTATCATGATGAACTGACTAATACTATTACTCAACGCATAACCATGCAACGACACTTGCAGATAGCTTCTAACTTACATAAAGAGCCTTGAAGTGAGATCGTCCCCAAACTTCCCAGTCCTTTTGGCGAGCACATGCTATAAAGATGACCTAAGCAAACAGAAAGCGTGGATGAGAATTTCAGGAAGCTTATTTGCATCAGTGATTGAGGAGGCCTACTTAAATTGTCCCATAAAAATGTGAAGTAGAATATACCGTTGAATAGATGCTTGCGACAGTTGCAAATAAGACAAGTATAAAAAAGGCCTTGTAGTTCCAATAACCAACACAGTTGTTTATCCATCGACAGTGATGATCCTGCAGACAAGGATACGTTGAAAGGAACAAAAATTTACAAATATCATCAAACATAGAATCTGTAGAAAAATTTTTTATGTCACTGATTTTTCAGAAGAAATTACATAACCCACTCTTACCATCCTCAAAACACACCTTCTGCAGGTTCTGCAATGATGACATCTTCGAGGCTTGTATGTAGAGCAAATCTCACATTTCCTTTGATGCGTAACCTATAAGTATTTGAACATCTTTCAACAATTTAGTACCACAAGTAAAAATTTGTGCTGCTAAATTGACCAAAAGGCAAATTGACATTTTCTTCCCATAAAAGATACAGTATCTCGCCGAAATATCCACAAGAGTTGAGCTAATGGAAATAGGGATATGCTTTATCATCTATCAACTGCACTGAATTCAATGTATACCACAGAAAATGTCCCCATAAACGACCACACGAGCTCATGTATGACAAAGAAAGTCATGACGCATATTTTCTACAAATGAACCATTACAACAAATCCTTTTTGGGCTCAAAACCCATCATCTCGTGATCCTAAGACGTCATTAGTAAAGAAATTAAGAGGACATATTCCCTATACCAAGTGACTCTGAAGGGGAAGCCTCTCATATGCAAAAATCATGACAACCCTAGATTAATTACCCTCCCACTCAGGGCATTCACACATCAAGCTTTACCCTCCCACTACACCAGAAGGGGAGAATATAGAGGCCATAGATCATGCTAAGCAGACTAACACTCTTTGACTGATACAAAGTTATAACCCTACCTTCATAATTTTTTTCATGGAACTTCAAAAGTAAATTTTGCATCATCCATGCATGTTTGTTAACCTGGTATAAGCTTGATATGAAACACATAGGCACATCTATATACATGAATATGTTACGTACAAGCCAACATACACCTCCACGCACTTATATCTGTATATGCAGTGTATGAATATGTATGTACACATATCTTGGACTGGATGAACGAGGAAAATTGTCATCCCGATTGGGTGAAATAGATTGACATAATAACAGTATTCGATCGCTAGCTCTCTAGAAAGATTACACAATCATGCATATTTTCAAGCTAACAAATAAGGCCTTCAAAATGCCATAGAAAAAGGAACGCGCAGGGCAAAATTCTTTTAGAGAGTTTACAAGAATCGATACAGGAGCAAAGCAAAACAAGGCCTAATACAATGAGCTCTACAGGCATATAACCCACATCCAATGGCAATGTTCACTTACCATACACCAATTCAAAATTTGATCTTATGGGTCATCCAATGTGTAGCATAAGCATATACGTATCTGTATCTGGTACTCCCATTCTCGAACTACATACGAAACCTCAGTTTCATATGCAGGACGCATAAGTCGAAAAGCTAATCTGCTCAACCAATTACGTCACCGAAACCGAACAAGATACACCAATAGTGATGACAACAGAAACTCACATTTCTCCTGAATTCTTGATCTGAGAGGTCCCTATCTTCAACATCGGGGACATAAGAAGAAGGAACGTGTCCCGGGTCAGTGAGCACGCAGACGAAGAACGAGAAAAGAGTGTAGATGGCCAAGAAACTGAAGACTAATGCGTGAAACGATCCATCCGAGCTCTGCAAACCGACCCAATCTTCAACGGAAATGAACAAGGTGATGTAATAAACAGAACCCATCAGAAGAAACACAGCAAATATCGGGATCGATAGAAATCTCTCCCACTTCATCGCGGGAGACGATGTTTGTCAGAAGATAAGCTCGGGTCGAAGGAATTCGAGTTTATTTTGCAACAGAAGGAAGCGACTCGTTTGACCAGATGGGTGAGCAAAGAAGCTGTTTTAACAGTTTGCTTGGGCTAAGGCTGTTCTTCTTGAGGATGGACTTGGCCTTTGCCATATGAGATGTGGGCTTGGGCTACTACTTAGCTCGTTGTTCTTCTTGCATCGGGCGAGAGAATTCGAATTCCCATGGCTTCAAATCAATTGCTAATCAAAGAAGAATGTGGTTTTCAAATTATTACACCATGCCAAAGCTGGTTCAAGAAAGTGGTTTATGAAGATGTAAACCAGGATGTTTGAACACGGATCACTTGTTTATGATCTCTGTTTCTCAATTACATTTCCCATTGCTCCCTCCACATGCAAACGAGGCCTGAAAATCGAACCACATGACATGTACGTACCCATGTCCGTCGGCGCAGCTCGAAAGAATCACATGGAAGACAGAAAAATGGACAGGATAAGCAAAGGTATTCAGATGTCGACTCTTGATCTGTCCTCTGGTATCGTGGTCGAGTTCAATTACCACTGCTCTAAAAAAACTTAGAAATGTAAGGAGGTGCGCACACAATTTGTGCAGTATCTCTACAAGACTCCAACAATCAATGGCCGCGGTCGGTCCGACCCAAACGAGTGGAGAAATGGGTAAAAGGAAAACGCGAGGATCTGTCCCAATCCCAAGCAACGTACCCAGAAGTGGTCGATGCGTTAACTAGGATCAATCGATCAACCGAAAAAGCAAAGCAGGGTACAACGATGGTCTCTCGGCGGACGTGCTCGTGTGGCCCGAACTAAAACCCGCAAAAGGGGGCATCGTTCTTGAATAAGCCGTTGAGAGACGGGGGAGATCTTGGGGGTGGGGCCGAATCATTCGACCTCGTACGTCCATCCCCATCGTGCATCACTGCTCTTGTCCGCGCGGACCCACCCTTCGATCCATTCGATCAACCTCCCGCGGTGATTAACTTTAATCCCGGCCGTAAATCAATTCCATCTCAATTTCCTCTCTCTTTCTCTCCTCTCAAGAGAAAAGTCGAAGCATTGTACGAGAGAGCCAAGATCACAAAAGGGAGACGGGAAAAAGGACAATAAATTGCAGATGGGGACCTTCGATCTTTTGTCATAAATGGTACACATCAACGTGAAAAGGAAAGAAAGGCATAAAGGGGGCTTCTTCGTCATTGAGCCAAAACTAGCGGTACAGATTGGATCTTGCATGCAGAACGAGGGTGTGCAATTAACCCAAGAGAAAGGGTTAATCAGCAAGATAATTAGTATGTATGGTTGATGACGGTTCGATCAATCTGGCCTTGTTCCTAACGTAGAACCCTTCTCGTCTGTGACCTACGTATTCGTATGCATGCAATTCCGTCATGCTTGCTCTTTCTCTTGTAGGGTTTTTAGGAAGGTTCAGTTCAGGGAAAAGAGAGAGCCATACAACACAGTTAGGAACTTAGGACGTGGCAAGTTGATTGCAAACATACTCTTGGAGATGAGCAGCTTCCTGTGAGGAACCATGGAGATGTAGCAGGAGAGGACCACTTTCTTCCCATCGGATACTATAATTCCATCTGTAGATAGTATTTTCGCCTGCAATAATATTTATCAGATGAGATGCACGAGAGAAACTTTGTCAAAAGTCTCAGAAGACCTGCTGCTGAATAATTTGACCCAGGAGAAAACAGCATGAATTAGTCTTGTTACAATAGCAAATGCTACAGCCCGACTGCTCAGCCTCGAGGAAGAAATTTCTCGCAAACATCCTACTTTCTGGCGTGAACGGACCGCCTTGGACTGGACAAGGGCGAGCAAGAAGCTCACCCGAGGGTACTGGCTAAAAGAAGGTACTCCGACAATATGGCATGCTAATCTCCTGACCAAATCGGTTTAAATAAAAAACGTACCTCGGACAAGAACAAAGAACAACAGATGCCAACGTCCCAAAACCTGGACCACAAGAACGCACACAGTACAGTAGCAAAAAATGTAAGACGGCCTTTGTGTTTTTTTCCCCCTCGAAAATCGAGATCGTTAAGCTAATTACATTTATAACCACTTTAGGTTTAATAAGTCGATGGGAGCTGGATAGAATAAGAAAGCGATTAATCGATAAATCAAGTACGCTAAGGCGAAAATCTTCTACAGTCCTGATTTTGAAAACCCTAACTCAAAGTTAATTAACAAGCAGAGATAGCACACGCTACACCATTAATTTGCATAATAGTAGTCTTGTACCCCAGTTAAAAGGCTGGTTTTCAGAACATCTCCAAATTTCACATGACGGTATATGTAGATGATATTCTAGTGCAAAAACATGAGGCGTCAATCATCGGAAGAGAACTAGTTTTTTCACATCATATATGGGAATATACACCGTCACGTAAAATCATTTCAGGAGAATCGATGAAATACAAAGAAGTAATGACACATCCGCGAAAAGTCACGAGAATCAAAGTTTCCACAAAAATCCACGCATACATAATTTCTAAAAGTACACAGAAAAATATCTCCCTGTCTTGCACTAATTCTCTGGTGTGATCTCTCAATTGTACTCCATTATTGCCTTTTCTTTCTCCCACCATGTGAATTGTGGACCTCAAGCAAGGGGGAAGATTTCATCTGTCAATTGCCACAAAAAGAGGACTTTTCTTCTTCTTCTCCTTCTTTCCCCCTTCACAAAAGCTAGTGCCCCCCAAAATATGCCATTGACGCAAAAATTACATCTTAAATTTGTTTCTTGAAATCCATTGTTTTTCTTACCCCATTCTCATTAAAAGATTATTTCAATTAATTCTTCTTAGCTTCACCTTTCTAATATAAAAGAGTGGCATATGATACTAGTTAGCTCTTGGCTAAGAATACTCTTAATGCAACATTGGCTAAGCGAGCTCCAATAAGATAAGCTTTTTCAAGAAATCCAGCATGTGCGATGAAAATCTTATCCGACATACAAATAATACACACGACTCTAGAATCAGAATGCATAAACTTTCGACAGGTTAGTCAGAATTAGATATGTCAATCGAGAAATTAGGTTGCAAGAATCGCAAGCAAAAACTTTCTAATCTTGATAAATTATTGTTAATTGGCTCTAAAAGATGAGAAACACCGCAATTCGGTGCCAAGTTCCCTCATTCTTTTGGCTCATCTTCTATGCAGGTGAACAATACCTCATTTATCTATGTAGAAGACAGTTGCTGAATATTGTCTATACAATAGTATGCTACCACACTTAACATTGATTTAAAGATATAGAAGTAGGCAGCTGCAAAGCTGGAGGCAAAAGAAATAAGTTGAGCTACTTGTGTGAGATCTTTCAAATCCTATCTACTAGCAAAAACAATCTTGTTTCGAACAAGCTTTTAATGTGCTCGATAAACATTGCCATCAATAGGAAGAAATGAAGCATCATAAGGAATGGCTCCACCTAATCATATGTGGCGGAACGAGCCAATCGAATTTAATCGAGATGATGATCATGTTATTTTGCAATTCAAAACTCAATTTGGTCCATGCTTCAACCACTTGCAGTTGCACATCCTAAAATCAGTAATTGAGTGCTCAAAACCACATTTTTCTCATCTTTTATATGCATACAATATAAAAACCAAAAGTTTCGCTGAGGCACTGAATTTGTTTGACAGATTATGTGCAACATGGGTTAATTAATCTATATTACTGCTCACAGATTATAAAGGATAGTAAGTATCTTACCTTTTATGACAAAGAAACTTCAGTTTTACTTGATGGCTGAGCACTTCCTCCTTCTGTGTATACACACGCTAGCTGCTTTGGCGTCGCTGCAATTAATTAGCGAATGTACAAAACATCCCACTAATTCAATTAATCAATTAAAAAGGAAAAAAAAAATATACATATAAACACATAGTTACAGTCCAATAAGGCTTTATATCCTGAGATACTAGTCATTGATTGCTGATGCAGCATCATCAAGATTCTCAATACTAAACCTCTGTCGGCGAAATCCATGTCTATGCCGTGAAATCGTGTGTGAATCTTCATGATGCTGCACCTGCAAACAAATGACTGTGCGCAGCTGCTTGCGGATCATTTGACAAACCTTCTAGAGCGAAATATTTGGCCCTCTGAAGATGGAAAATGAAAGTTTGCCAAAAAAAAGAGAGAGAGATAAAGCCATATGGAATAAGAGCGAAAAACAAAAAAAAGTAAAAGTAAGAACTGGGGTCCGGAATATCGTCAAGAACAGGAAATCAAAAGGGAATAGCTTCAAAGATTCCTTATGTCAATGTCTTAGATGTTGTAACTAAACCCTAGCTAATGAAAACTCCATCCCAAAACTTTTAGCAGGAAAAAATGGGATAACGTAAAAGGGAAAAAGGACAACAATGGATCAATGGAAGCAAAGATATGGCAAAAAGATTTGTCCAAGAACAAAATCCATGTAATAAAACACCCACTGACGGTGATTCCTAGCAAAGAATGATCTCTCTTTTCCTGGCCTCCATTGAGGGGAAAAAACTTTGAGCAAGAAGAAGAATATTGAGGATGTGGGAGTGGGGGAGGCGGCGGCGGCGACAGGGATGAAAGAGAGAACAGGAACATGAGAGGCGGCGGCGGTGGCGACGACAGAGATGAGGGAGAGAACAGGAACGGGAGAGAGGAGGAGCATCAGTATAGAGAGAGAGAGAGAGAGAGAGAGGGGATGATGAGGACAGAGAAGGGTGGTGGTGAAGAAGAGTAAAGATACACAGTTGCCTATATACGCACAACTATATCATTTATGTTTTCTTTTTTTTTTCCCTTTCTTGTTCTTGCATGAGGATCAACAGTCTCATATTATGAAAGAGCATTTTTAATTTCGGTTTACTAAGAATGAAAAACCAATTACAACCTGAGCGTGACATTTTCTTTACATTATCTATTTAGGTACTTTTATTATTCCCATGTGATTAAGAAAATAATATTTTTTTTAGAAAAAACTGCAACTGGATTATGTAAAACTAGCATTGCTTTTCCTTCTAAATTTGGGAAGACGGCCGCTTGGAACGAAACTTCGCTATACATTTTAGGGAAATAGAATAGTGTACTTACAAAAAAATTTTAAAAAATAATGTTTGCATGGTCCACCAGATTTAGTTCTTATTAGGGCATCTTCATGTTCATGATTTGTGTGGTCCACTGTCTACGCATTGGACTCTCGATTTACCTTCACCTGCATATCTCCTCCAATCACATATATAAATTGACAACGTGAAATTAGAAAAGTATGTGGCCAGCATAAACTGATCAGCTATCATAAATTAGCTCTAATACAATGTAATTAATGCACAAATATACGCCGTTGTAACAAAGCAAAAAGAAAAAGAGAACTACCCCTAGAAATGATAATCTTTATGCGCAAAACCGGAATTTTGAAGAATATCCATCTTATTCTATCAAAGCACGATGGAGCAAAGGGTCATTCCTTTAAATTTCCAAGCCCAAAATACACCATTAAGCAAATCCACTTTGGGATTCTGTTGGGCGCTAATCCTAGAGATGAGATTAAGGGTGTGTTTGTTTAGCGAAAAACGAACGATTTGAAATATATTCTCGTTAAAAATGATCGCTTGTATCTCTTGAAATGATTAGTCAATGAAAAACGTTTTTATTACCGACAACAATTTATGTTCGTTCATTCATTTTTGTGAGTGACACAAACGATCATATTTAAGAAAATGTTTTCTAAATTATTCATTTCTCGCGAGATAAACGAAGCTTAAAGATCAAAACATAAGAAGAACTAATATCATCCCTTATTCACAAAGTCTAATTCTTTTATAGTTATTTAAATCATTCATTTTTTATGAACCATTTCTCTTTTCCTCACATGGCTCGTACAAATATATGATCCTGGTATAGCAAAAATATTGAAAATATTGAAATTGCGATACTATACATCATAAGTCGCACGAAATGAAGTAAAAACAAGGTAATAAATTCTCAAGTTGTATTTAAATTTTACTCCAACAAGAAATAGAAAGGAAACTCGAACAAGTTTAGTTCAGTAAAGCGGTTTAAAAAAATGTTGAGATGTGGTTCATACTCTCCATGGACAGGAACGGATGCCATAGGCTTTTATAGTTTGAGCCCGTATTTTATTGGCCGTTTGGGTTTAGACCCATCAATAGTTACTGTTCTATATAACATCTTTCTCTTGTAATTGAAAATTATAACAGAGATGTTGGGAGTGGTAATTATAATGAAATTCACTGCTGAATGAAGCATTAGTTTAAGGATAAATCAAGATAAAGCTTGTATCTCGATTTCTTTTTCTCGTTTTTTCTCTCTCTATACACGTCGAAACTCCACTTCGAAAAAGGTAAAATCGATTTGGGACACGCAAAGGGCATAGAAATTACGGATCGATAAAATTAGGATACAAGACGAAATTCGCCCGTCAAATGTACGATCATTCAACCGCTTTCAAAGCTCTTCAGCAATGTCATTATCGAGATAATGAATTTGTAGGAGGCGAGCTAGTTGATGAGATTGGCATATAATTTGTCATTCTTTTGGAGAAGTGAGGATGAAAGTAAGACTGCTCATGATGATCGTTTTTGTCCAAGAGCGGCCTCCATTCCTCGACTGATGTTTGACATGCTTGGCTGAGAATTCATAGCAAACCTATAAATAAGCCATTCCTACTTTCGCCTCAGATTCCCCCCTAGGACATCATCAACTCATCATTCTGCCATCATGGTCGTACTCAACAACACAAAGTGTAATTAGCCCCGAGAAGCCTCTTTGATTGCTGCTCAACCAAGAGGGCTAGTTATAACTTATAAGATGGTGCCGATAAGTGCTAGACTTCACGGATCCTTTTATTATTATTCAGATCTCCAGTCGGTATAAAAGAATTTTTGTATGCTTTATTACCAAATGATCAAACATGTATACCTGGAGATAGTTAGGTAACTTGTATCTTCTGTATGTCAATCATCTATCAGTGAATGTGTAGTTACTTACAATTTTTTTTTATTTATGTATTTTTGGTTTCTTTTTTATATGTAAAACTCTTCAATAAAATGACCACATTAGGTCTCTCTCTCTCTCTCTCTCTCTCTCTCTCTCTCTCTCTCTCAGAGCTAGATAAGTTAGAAATTAATCGAGCAAAATCCTTAAGAAGCTTAGAAATATTTGCCATTTTAGAAATGAAGAAGATCATGTTAGTCTATTTTCAAGTGCTTTGGCGTGTAGCCACTTCTATTTTGGGGTCTTTTTTTTTTTTATCTGAACGATCAATGATGTCATGATTGCGCGATTGATTATCTCCCTTTGTCCATATATCAATATTCTAATGAAATGACCGCCGATGACTGTGTCTAAAATTTCTAAGTTCATATTAAGGACCCGCAATTTGTCACTATCAATTGTTGAGATAATTTGCCCCCCCATTCCATTGTCAAAGAATTTGCAATCATGGTGCATGATGAGCAAAGAATAATGACACAAGAAGCAAAGCATATCGGGAGCTTGTGTGATCAAGTAAGTGATCTAACCATAAGATTGGATCTCTCGCCATTTAATAATAATAATAATAATAACTATTAGGCATTGTCTCTCATCTATTGATCAGGTTACCTGTTATTCTTAGTAAAAGCTACTTATACTTAGTAAACATATCTATCGTAAGTAAATGACCGCCATTTGTGGTAGAATATTTTATATTTAGTAATAACATTTGTTCGTAGTAAAACATGTTGTTTCTAGTAATATCTCCTTTTGCTTTTTTTTGTTCTTTTTTTTTTTATAGTTTTTTTAACTTATGTATCTTGTTTTTGGCTTTTCTTAATGTCATTTGGTTTGGTTGATTAATTTTCGCCAATATTACACTCGTGGCCGACCTTTGCTCACCGCCAAAGAGGGTAGTACGCCCTGCCCTCTCAAGAGCCGGCAAGGGTCCACGACGACCCTTGCCACTGCTCCGATGGGGTCCCCGACCTTGGCAAGAGCTATTGATGGTGCCACTGTCCAACCACCTTTCCATTTCTCCACTTTTTTAATATAGAAAATATTGCATAATTTGATTATTCTATTAACATTAATTAGAATGAAAATTTTTACTGAAATCAAATGAAGCTCATTACGAACGAATATAATTCGTTACTGATGGTTCATTGTTTTTAAAACTATTTACTAAAAATGTGAAGATTTATCGTGAATAACTAAAATTTACTACAATCAACAATTTCTATTAACAAATTGGACTCCTGTTAAAGAATGTGATATTCCACAAAATAGGTGAAATAATTGGTAACGGCTACATTATACTGCACAAGATAGTTCATCCTCCTTTTGAAAACAAAAGATTTTAGAAAAGATGAGGCCCAACTTACTTTTGAAGAAGATTGGCGAGATCTGACGATAGATACGTGTCAAGAAATAATTATTGGGTCAGAGAGATTCCTCACGTCCCCACCTCTCCATTGGAGATGGGGACCGTCCGTACAATTCGATGTGGCTGCGTCTAACTTTTCCTTTTTTTCATATCTTTCTCTCTTTCTTTCTTTCTTTTTTCCTTTTTTCTCCATTTTTTTAATTTTATTTTTTCTAGGTTCTCCTTTTTCATTTCTTTCGGAAAAGACTGCGACCACACTTGCACTGGCAATTTCCCTTTTACCATAATTCTCCAGAGCAATAGAGAAGGTCAGACACTATACATACGTTTTTCTGTTGAAGAATTCGACTAGAAATTGAATGATGACAACTTGAATTTCTTTTTTCTTTGTGATTCAAATCTTCATGTCATATGGTGTACTACATCTTGGCCATCTTGTCATGTTAAGTGGCCTACGATCATTACAGCATTTTCGAAGAAATATACATTCTCATGTGTATATATGTATTTATACTTTGCACGGACTCGCCAACTATAAAATTAACTGGTTAACTACTTATTTTATTTATTTGACATTAAATATTAATCTTAAGCGCAATTCAATCTCCTTGAAATTCAAGAGATTATTTAAGAAGGAAATATTCCAGTTTCCTTGAAAGTAACCTTTTCAAGGTTTCTCGTATTATTGATTTATCCATTAACGATGATGCAACTTTACAACTGTTGTTCATAGATTTTGCAATAAAGAAGTGGCGTGACGTGTACGGGATGATTTTTTGACTACTTTAAACGCATAAGGGATGATGATTGGGGAAAACAAGATAAGAGAGGGGTTCTCCAAAGAAAGAAACTACTTATTAACATCATTTATGGGTACACCACTTGCAAAGATGGTGCCTTTTTAAGATGTCATTTTTGACGATGACTTAGCCCATCGCGTCGTTGAGAATGAATGGATTCAAAGGTTACCCAAAATTCTCTGCTCTCACTTCCTATTAATGCATTATTACCTAATTTTGATTCCATCCATCATGGAGAAAAACTATTAACCCTCCTTTTTCTTCTTTCCTTTTGTCCATGGTTTCTATTTTCTCTTGATATGAAACTCACTACTTTGAGGATTTTCTAAATAACTTATGTGTCCTTTGGTTTGATTATATTATTTTTTTCTCATTTATATATAGCGAAATCATTTAACTTGTTTTTCGTGTATTTAAATATTTCTTGATAAGAGAAGTGTTTGATTATGTCAAATAATAATGTCTATTTATATTACTAGCATTAAACAATATTTCTCATGTGCGAATGCTAGTTAAACACTTTTTTTTTTCCAATACTTAACATATTTCATTCATGATATAGTCAAATAAATATTAATTAGCTGGAACTAACAAAAGTAGCACATTTATTTCTTCATAACATAAAAGAAGTATTCTCAATTCAAAGTAATGTGACGGACAATAGATAATTTTAATTATTAAAAGAGGAACAAAAATTACAAAGATGTTAATAGCTCTTATGACATGAATCCTCATATGAGACGAATCACCATTAATGGTAATGATATATGCTGAATTTTTCATTTTATTCCTCACAAAAATACCAAAGGCACAAAAAGCTCTCAGCAATTTTTATTTTTTTTTGGGGTGGGGAGGAAGATTTACGGGCATTCCCCGCTATTAATCTAAAATTTGATTTTTTATTGTTCCGGTTTTGAAAAACATTTTTTTTCTTTCGAAATAATGAGTTCTATTGAATTTTTTCTTTAATAACCGATTTTATCCATAACTATCTAGACTGCATTTCATATGACAAACCCTTTTTTTTTTTTTTTGCTTTAATAGTATGCATATCGAATTTTCCTTTGAATTCAAAATTCCCTCGTGACAATTTACTTCTTCAAATGTGTTAAGTAGCAAAACAATCTCCACCCCACTAGTAATCGCTTCATCCAAGTTAACTGCCCTAATTTTAGATCGAATCATAATCAACCAAAAACCTTCTCTCCGTCATCAAATAAATCATTCTCGTTCAAGAGAACGATCTTCTAGTTCAAGATCTTCCACCTTTCCCATGGAAATTCAAAAGCTTTAGCTTCTTACCAATCGTCACCATGCCTTGACTTCTTGTTCATCATCTCATTTGATTCCATAGAATCAATAATTTAGTGGTTCATTTGTACCTTGTGAAAGCACCATTTCTTCATTTGTCTTCGAAAGCATCGTCGATTGATGTTTTCAGATGCCAAAGTTGGTGTACTCGGGTTGCAAACTTGCAAGATACTCGTATCAATAATTTAGTGGTTCGGCATTGTTACTTGGTTCCAAAAGACTAAAAAGAGAAATACCCCACTCTTGTTGATTTGTAGCTATCTTTTCATTCGTGGTGGAATGCCTGCCCTACTCATGGCCAACAACCTTGTACTGCTTTAGCATCTCTTTGATAGATCTTTTAAGGCCCCTATAATTCCTCCTCTTTTTCCATCGAGGAAATCACAATCTTCGACCTTGCAAATAGTGCTATTTTGCATAGAAATCACGAGTATGATGTGTTTCATGGATTGGAAGAACAAAATATCAAAGAAGGTATCTTTATCACGTCTTTTAAGGCACATGAGAGTGTCGGGATTCTTTCGGCACTAGGCTAGTTCTTATAGGGTATGCTGTGGCCCCCTCGTTGCATGCACCCCGAACGATTTTCGGAACATATAGGTCCATGTTCCATGGGTGGCCTTGATTAAGAGAATTCACGAGAGCATGTCAATTGCAACAACCTAGATGTTGGGCGTGGAAGACTACATACTTATTGCTTGAGCAACCTCAGCACTAGGGTTTTGCACAATGTTTTCCTAATTAGATATGGTTGGCATTGTATAGGATTTTACTAGACGAAATCTTTAAGATAGATATACCGTTCTTCTTCCGATAGATCACATGATTGTGCACCCAATCTTAGTCCAATACGATCAGCCAATGATCGAGCGAAAGGCCTGTGGATGACTCTAAGGTTTCATTCGATTGTTATGAAGAGACACTCGAATTAAAATAAGGACTGCATCTCCGATTGGTGCGTTAAAAGTACCAAACACCTCACCCGTATACAAACTTAACTAGACATAAATGCTGGCGATGTCCGAATTTATAGCCCACCACTCAAAAGACCGGTTGAAGGAAGCTTCATCTAACCAAGACGTAGGAGAACAATGGTCATTAAGATAACACAAATGGAAACGAAAGAGGGAGGTAACTGATTGGCCAGTGCATAAAGTTGAATGAGAAGAAAGACTCCACGAGAGAGGGAGGTGTTATGCAGTGAAGGAACAAGTGACGTGCGATGACCCGCGAGATTGGAATAATTAGTCTCCTAATTAGTGGGTAAAGCAGTCATTAGGAGATTGATTAATTTTTTTGTTTTGGTAGAACTGATAAGACAAAATACATGTCAATCTTTTCAAAGTTGAATCGATGACAACATAGAGTTGGATCGATGGATCTACATCTCCTAAGCTCGTGCCTTGTTGATCTCATCTAGGGTTTTATCTTAATTGGCCATGACGAATCTCCACATTGGTTGACGAAATTACTTGATTGTGGCGCTGAAAGGTTTTCGTTGCGCAATAGATGATGGACACACAGAAACATCCACGTATGGTTCCAGATTTTCATGTTTTTCTCGAATCTTGCGATCAAATTAGACCTAGGAAGTAGCGCAAACGAAAGATTACGTGTAAATCTTAAATTAATTCACACGCGTGGTCTCCTCATTGGATCAAGTTTTCTTTTTGGTGAGGTAATATTTGGGATTGTTTAATCCTGCCCAGTAGCTACATTCGTGCCCGAATATTTTACGATAATATTTTGGGGGGG
>BCNH02000007.1:10639007-10658953 GCA_001662345.2 Metrosideros polymorpha var. glaberrima | reverse complement strand
ACACACACACACACACACACACACACTCCTAGTCCCTCTTCACCCCCACCCAAAAAACATAGATATGCTGTTAAGAAATTCCATCAACTCCAGAAAGAAGGCATAGAGATGCTATTAGATGGTATGCATGTGAGTTGCACTATATGTTTCTCTTAGCTCAGAAGCTCGCAATAGCATTTATCTTCAATGCTAAAAAATATAGCCTTCAACTACTCCTGATGTCATTAACCTCCTTATCATATCTGCAGCTTGTACTACTAGGGGATTCTGGTGTTGGGAAAAGTTGCATTGTACTTCGCTTTGTCCGTGGTCAGTTTGATCCAACATCCAAGGCAAGGGATTTCATACTTTTCCTAATTTGCCCATTTCAGTTGGTTCAGGCTTCAGGCAATTTCGTTCTTTATTTTTTTGGAGCTCCTAATTGTGCTCTATGGGTATTAGCTTTCTTAACCATTTACCTTGATTTCCGAAATTGTGATTTGTAATATTCAGGTTTTCTGGGTCTTATTTGCAGGTAACTATTGGAGCATCGTTCTTGTCACAGACCATAGCTTTGCAAGATTCTACAACAGTTAAGTTTGAAATATGGGACACTGCTGGTCAAGAGAGGTATTAAATTGTGCAATATATGTTCTTTTTAAATTTTCATATTTTAAGAAGTGGAGTGACAGAAACTTCCTTCAACCATTTATCTACCACAAACACAGAGAGAAGAATTTACTGGTTTTCCTTATACAGGTATGCTGCCCTGGCCCCACTTTACTATCGTGGTGCTGCGGTTGCAGTAGTGGTTTATGATATAACAAGCCCAGAATCGTTTCAAAAAGCTCAGTACTGGGTAAAGGTAGGGGCTCGGGGATTGCAGCAGTTATATTATAATACATACTTTCCTGTTTACCTCTTTCTATAAAGTGACTTTTGATGGAAGTTGTTGGAGAGTGATCCTCAAAAACCTTGCAGGGATGAATTAACACTGAGTGGGTTTTAAAGTGAACAGCTAGTACCACCTTTGATGTTTTTGACAGAATCATGTATGGTATGAAAAGAAAGAAGGATTTGTATTCTCTGTGGTGGAAGCCAAGTCTTGGGTTTTCTGTCTTCGTAGGTATATTATGTCAAGATTGTTGAAGTTCCATACGACCCCTTTTCATGGAATATCGATGTGGTCTTTGTGATGATGATACGATTTAGGTTGTTCTAGTGAGTTTCTGCACCAATTTGAGTGCATCTAGAGTTGATAATTGTGAACAATTTCTACCAGCTATTGGAAGAAAACCATGTATTAGATCCAGTCAACTTTGAAAAATATTTAATGTAACAGAGTAGATATAGTAGCAGATCAATATAGCTAAAAAATATAACAAAAGATTTGCAAACTGCTGTCTTTCTGAACAGCTAACTTTTAGTGGAATGGCTGCAGGACTTCCGTTTTCTCTATATCTATGGTTTATAGGCAATATATATTGCACTGAAGCGTGGCTTCCAAGTGAAAAGCATGGAAACTAACTTTGAAAAAAAAATAAAGAGGAAGAAAAGCATGGAATGGAAATTAAGGATATACTCCGGAACATTAAAAAACATTGAGATAGAATGCCAGGCAAATATAATCAGAAGTTAGGTAGCTTGGTATTTTCACATTTAGAGTATGGTTAAATTAAGTGGAAAACTGGGCGCTACTGATGCTGCTCGGTCCACTGTGCTATTTGTTGATGCGATAAATACACACACGCACATAATCCGTGAGCCTGAAATACTAGTGAACCATTATAGCAATATCACTTTGTACTCTCAATATCAAATGACTTGATATTTCCTCTCCTCTTTCAATATGGAGTTTGATCTTCCTCGCTTAATATCTCATGATATTCACCGTGTGCCTGAGATACTAGTGTACCATTACAGTAACCATCACTGCGTACTCTTAATATCTCAATGACCTGATATTTCTTCTCTTTCCTTTCAGTATGGTGTTTTATGTTGATCTATTTGATGAAGATTGTATTCATGTACAATGTATAGTTTTGTTTAATAGGAGCTTCAAAAACATGGAAGCCCTGATATGGTTATGGCTCTGGTTGGAAATAAAGCCGACCTTCAGGAGAATAGAGAAGTGACGGTCCAAGTGAGTGTGACACTCTGCAATTGGTTATATTCTGGACTATATGTCTATAGGGATTCTTCTTCCACAAATGTAACGGCTGACATGGGAAATTGTTGTCATTGTTCCTGTAGGATGGAATTGACTATGCTGAGAAGAATGGCATGTTTTTCATTGAGACATCTGCTAAAACTGCAGATAATATAAATCAGCTGTTTGAGGTATATATGTCTGACATATAAGAATTATGGCATGGTATTAATTGAAAATTTACCTTGTGTTCATAGAATTTTCATAACCTTCTAGCAGTTCTAATTAAAGAACATGGTTTTGTTCTATATTCATCTTTGATGTGATTTGCCCCCATTAGCATTGCTCTCATTCCATTATATGGTAGTCGTTGTTGCTGTTATTGAACTTGAAGTTCTGATAGATTTGTTCCTTTGCTTCGCTCAGCTCCAATCTTGATTCGAGTTTCGTTACAGAACATTCAGAAGGAATGTTGAAGTAATGATTGATGTAGTCGATTAAATTCTTTGAATATTAATAAAACTAATCAATCCCTATTTGGTTTGTAGTGGCGATATTGTTTTCGCAAAAACCTGGTGGAGTACTGCTGTCACTTTTCTTTCATCCATCAAGCGATTATAATAATTGTGATGAGATGTTCCTCTTGAGCGCAAATCATGCATTCACTAAACTCTGCTGTTGTTTTAGTATTGTAGCAGTTCCTATGTACTATATGTTGAAATTGTTCTTTTCCTCTCAGGAAATTGCCAAGCGGCTTCCACGTCCAACCCCGTCATGATCGGGAAGCTCATACCGCGTTTAAAGCCACATATGATGTTATGGGAGTCTTCCGTGGCTGTGATGTATATCTATCTCAATGTGTATCTCCTGTCCTGGAATTCTTTGGGTGACAGTTACTTTCATTTGTCCATGAAATCATTCCACATAAGTTGTAACATGATCAATCCCCAATTGTACCAGAGAGAGTTTGTGAAACATGACATGGAAAAGAAACCCAGTGGATTCAGGCCGACGCGGCCATCATTTTGCTTGGCAAACTCGAACTTCATAATGATCTTTACTGGCCCGATTATTATTCAAACTTGCTACATTTTGCGTTTCGTCGTTTCTGAATTTGTTAAATACAATAGGAGTTCCATGAGTAATCGTTCCCTCTTTCGAAGTATCGATGTGATAGGAGGATTAAGATATGCCTCTAGTATGCAACAACCGCACGAAAATGAAATCTTCCTGTCTTATTGTATTTCATTCCACGAAACGTCACTACCTTTTCCTAAAGTTCCTTCTTCTTTTTTTCCTCTTACAATGGTCGCTCTCCGTTTAATGCAAAGGGTGGCCAGTTGAATTTCCGATAACGAACTCTTTCCATTCCCAAAAGTACCAAGAGGGGCAGTGTCACCACATGGCAGCAACTTGCAATAGCTTTCTAACCCTCGAATCCAATCTCGTTATGCTTTTGCTTTCGAGTGCGATTGTGGACTAATTAATGTCATGCTTTTGCCACCCGGCACCTTCACCTACCTTCTCATCTAAATAATGGGACTGGCCAGAGACCATGGTCACAGCCTAGACTAATATGCCTACGCGTCTAAGTCCCTTTCCCATTGTCTATTCGAAGCAAAATTTAGGATCCACCTAATCTTAAGGCTAAATCTCATGTACTTCCATAAACTTGTGTTCGATGGCCAGCTGTAACTACACCAACCAATCTTGCCCGCCACATCTTCTCTCCTCTTGTGTCATTGCGCTTGTGTGACTTTCTCCTCCTTTGTTCTTTCCAATCACTCGAATGATGAGGCCCGCCTTATTACTTGCGTTGGTTTGCTATGTCTTAAGGAGATAAGAGAAGAAATACTAGGTGGACCGACGAGCGCACGCCGTGAATTCTTCTTGAATCTAATATGTCCTTTTCGTATACCCTCGTGATGAAATGAATAGTGCGGTTGAAATGTACGGTTCATATATGTTTAAACACGCGCAATTCATGCTAGAGATCACGTTGAAACCAACTACTCTAGTGGGTATCATGGTCGCACCTTAGGTTTTGGTCATCCTTTAGTTGTTTGATTTCAATAGAAATAATCTTTTGGTAGTTGATGGGCATTTTCGGGAGAAAATGCGAATGATTCTCGTGCGTGGAAGGACCTATTTTACCAACTCCAATAGATTCTTTCTTTTTAATTAAAATTAATCAACAGGGCAATAAAATGATGGGTCCCAGCGATCTTTTGGCCGCCGTCCATGTCACGGCACCTCATTGGACTGGACTTGGTCCGACATCACCGCCACGACGACATTGTCTCTGTCTACGTGTGCGCCGGCCGCTTCACACCTCGCCACGCGGCTCCATTCTCCTCCTCCTTCTTCGAAAGCCCCAACATTTTGGATTGTTCTTTTCTTTTTCTCACCTTTTATTATAATGATTTTTTGTGAAAGACATGGAGGAAAGATTAAGTTGACTTCTATTTCTAGGATAACTGTCGCTGGGCAACGTTTTCGATAAGCACAATTCTTAATTCCATCTAGTTATGGCAATCATATCTCGTACTTATCTTGCTATCGGTGGAAAAGAAAAGAAAAACCATTCTTATAGAATATACGAATTATTGTTTTCTATTTTTTTTTTCTTACCACATAACTTATTAACACCTAGTATGGGTATTGTCTGAATTTATGATAGCATCGTGTTAAAGGGTTAGTGAATATTTTCTATTCATATGATATTTTCACATGCATTTCTCAACCATCTAAGTTATTATTGTATTCATCTACAAATCTAAAAGAGAATTATATCATGACTTGAAGTGCATTTTTCATCCATAAAAAAAAAAAGTTTACGGCCTGTCTATCATTACTAATCAAGTCTATGCAATTCCTAATTATTTTTTCATATCTTATTCGTGACCCAATAAATCGAGAGCAATTTAAAAGATATGTAGCACTTGATTGGTTACGATTAACTCGACGCAGTTTTACAAGTCGTGTTTAGCACCTACCAATGGAAATATATGGATGAGTGATTTGCGTGTTAGGATGTTGTGCAAAATAAAAGTAAAAAATAAAAAAATAAACATAAAAAGGCATAAAAACTTTTCTGAGAGGGGAAAAATAGGAATTCCATTTATTCATGGGGCTAATATGTAAATTGACTACAAAAGCTTCCGTCACAGGTGACGTCATCATCATCATCTTCATATCTCTCTCCAAGTCACGATCCTACCAACAGTCAAAACAGCCGAAAGAACAAACAAGGAGACTCGGTAATCATTTCAAGCCATGACGCTTCCTCCTCTCCTTCCTCCTCTTCTTCTTCATCCACTTTTCCAAATCCAAATTCAAACCCGCTCATCGAATTCCTCCCGTCTGATTCTCTCTCGTTGACCTCGGATTCGTTGCTTCGAGCTCGCCTCGCCGACTGATTCGCTGCTGCTGCTGCTGCTGCTGCTGTGCTCTTGGTCCTTTTGCCGCCGATGGAGACGGAGGACCAGCGAAGTGACGAGCCGTCGCCGAGCCGGCTCGTGGAGTCGATCAAGGAGATCGCGGGCTTGCCGGAGTGCAGGAACTGTTGCCGGAAGATGTACGGCAATCTGGTGCGCAGGGTAAAGCTGCTGAGCCCCCTGTTCGAGGAGCTGAAGGACGGCGGCGGAGGGGCTGGGGAGGGAGATCGGAGAGGGTTCGAGATGCTGGGGGCTGCTCTGGATTCTGCCGTGGCGGTGCTGAAATCGGTTAATCAAGGGAGCAAGCTGTACCAGGTAACGGTCGTCGTTCCCGAGTGATGTTGTTGAGGGCTTGTTCCAAACGGATGAATTGGCTTCGTTCGCGATGGGGTTTGGCTGGTGAATTTTGAGTTTTGATTGATTTGGAAGCGTGGGATGTGAATTTTAGCTTTATTGAGCTTTCGCGAGCAGCTGTGCAAGGCTTAGTTCTGTGATTCTTGATTGCAGTTTGTGTGCTTCGAGGGTGTGTGGTGATGCTTATCTTTGTGGATGAGAACCCCATTGAACTTTTGAACCTTAATTCCTTTATCTCTGAGGCTAAGGAAGAATTTTGGTGCGCAATTTCATGATGATTATAGTAAAATACTTGAGTTATATACGAAATGAAATGTTCAGTTGATGTAGGTTGTTCTTTCTCACTAAGCATTTTTCTTTTTTATATATCATGCTCCAGGCTTTTCAAATTGACAAGAACGCCGCGAAGTTCCATCGGTTGACAGGACAAATCGAAGCTGCTTTGAGTATGATCCCTTATGAGAGTCTAGATATATCAGGGGAAGTTCGAGAACAGGTAAGATTTCCGACTATAACAAATGAAGTAAAGCATTTCTTCCATGAATTGGACATGTGATTGAGTCGTACAGCACACTGATTTTCAATGCTTGGGCTAAAATGGAGGGAAAGGTGTAGCATTCCCCCAACTGATGTGATGCAAATTGGAAAACTGGGAATGATTGTGCAAAAAGTCATCTGATGACATATGTTGATTTATAGAATTTTAGAGCGAAGTTCCTTTGACATTGTGCAGATTGAACTGGTGCATGCCCAATTTAAAAGGGCAAATGGAAGAATGGATTCGCCTGATTTACAGCTGGTGATGGACTTAGATATAGTTCAAAAGGAAAAGGAGCCAGACCTAGCAGTACTGAAACGGCTCTCAGAAAAGCTTCAACTGAAGACTATAAATGATCTAAAGAAAGAATCGCTTGCTATCCATGAACTGGTTATTTCAAGTAGTGGTGAGCCAGCAGACTACTTTGAGAAGATGGCATGGCTGCTTAGAAAGTTGAAGGACTCCATTATCAGGGAAAATCCTGAAGTGGATGCCTTTGAGAGTGAGAAGAGCTTGATAAAGCACAGATCCCCTGTTATTCCAGATGATTTCCGGTGTCCAATATCTCTTGAGTTGATGAAAGATCCGGTTATAGTATCCACCGGACAGGTACATCATGGTTACCGTTTGCATTTCAATAATTTCATGCCATTCTAGTTCATCTCTTTGTAGTCATCACATAGATTCTCTTATTTTGCAGACATATGAAAGATCGTGCATCCAGAGGTGGCTTGATGCAGGGCATAAGACGTGTCCCAAAACCCAGCAGACACTACTGCACACAGCCTTAACACCTAATTATGTTTTGAAGAGTTTGATTGCTTTGTGGTGTGAGAGCAATGGCGTCGAGCTTCCAGAAAAGCAGGGGAAATGCAGAAGCAAAAGATCTGGTCGTGTTGCATCTGAATGCGATCGGGCCGCTATCGATGCCTTGTTAGAGAAACTAGCCAATGGCAATCCGGAGCAACAAAGAGGGACTGCGGGGGAGCTCCGATTGCTTGCAAAGAGGAATGCTGATAATAGAGTGTGCATTGCGGAGGCGGGAGCGATTCCACTCCTTGTTGATCTATTATCCTCACCAGATTCCCGAACCCAGGAGCACGTGGTTACTGCCCTGCTCAATCTTTCTATAAACGATAGTAACAAAGGGACAATAGTAAATGCAGGGGCTATACCTGACATTGTGGATGTGCTGAAAAACGGAAGCATGGAGGCAAGAGAAAATGCTGCAGCCACCCTTTTCAGCTTATCGGTAATTGATGAGAACAAGGTGGCCATTGGAGCAGCCGGGGCTATCCCTGCCCTTATAAGATTGCTATGCGAAGGCACTCCCCGAGGAAAGAAGGATGCTGCTACTGCAATCTTTAATCTTTCAATCTATCAGGGGAACAAGGCAAGGGCCATAAAGGCTGGTATCGTGGGTCCGCTCATGAGACTGCTGAAGGATGCCGGGGGAGGGATGGTGGATGAAGCATTGGCGATTCTGGCGATCCTCGCGAGTCATCAAGAAGGAAAGATGGCAATCAGTCAAGCTGAGCCCATCCCTGTGTTGGTGGAGGTTGTAAGGACCGGTTCACCCCGGAATCGGGAGAATGCAGCAGCAGTGCTTTGGTCTCTGTGCTCAGGCGATCTAGAGCAGCTAAAATTTGCAAAAGATCTCGGAGCAGAGGAGGTACTGAAGGAACTAATGGAGAGCGGCACTGACCGTGCCAAGAGAAAAGCCGGGACTCTACTGGAGCTTATCCAGCGAGTCGAGACTGCTCCTGATTTGTGACATATGTTGCTGGTGAGAGAGGTTTTGGAGTTGTTTAAAGAAACGTAAGGTACAGGGAAAGAATGTCAGGCGAAGAAAGATTCTTACACGTATTATTTCTGTTTCATTACGTACATAATTGATACACGCACGGCAGTGTGCATCACAGGTTCGGTCCACGATTTTTCTACCCTCGCTATGAACTTTCCCGGCCCCTCTTAGGTAGTCAAAAGACGTTTTACTTGTCCATGTACCTCCGCGACTGCCGCTTGCGTGAGAAGGTAAAAAGTCTATTTTCGTCAGGACAAAAACTTTTGCACTTGTTGATTTCGACATGCCTGGACAGAACAGGGATAATTGTCCAAAAAGTCCTAAATCTATTGTACAACAACTAATTCAGTTCTAAACTTTTCAATTATGTCAATTTAGTCATAAATCTTTTGACGGTTTGTCAATTTTGTCCTAAATCTTCTGAAATTTTTTTAATTTAGTCTTAAATCTTTCAATTGTGCCAATTTAATTATAAACCTTTTGAAGTTTTGCCAATTTAATCCTTAACATTTTGAAATTTTGTCACTTTAGTCGTAAACATATTATATAGATAATTGATCGAAATAACAAAATTGACAAATCGTACAAAGATTTAAGATCAAATTAGCACAATTGAAAGGTTTAGTACTAAATTGTCAAATCTTCAAAAGATTTAGAATTAAATTGACATAATTGAAAGATTTAGGACTGAATTGACCGCTGTATAATTAATTGAAGACTTTTTGGACAAATTTCCCAATAGGACACATTCAAGGTGACTGAGGTGGTCATTACACCAGGGAGAAGGCATCTCAAGAACTGTCGGACGTGTAAAATCCATCATTCTCGTATAATGCTAATGAAACAAAGATGCGTTTCGCTCCAGTTCCCTTTCCCTTCGTCGAGCATAACCCAAAAATGATAGATGAGAGAACGAAACTATATCTATTCGATACTTGAGAATCTCCGAGTCAACCCTCTTGAATGAGCAACCGGCGACCGTTCCGAGAAAACTTCATTTTCTATTTTAGCACCCCCTCTTTTGTCAAATGTATGTAAGGACAACAGAATCTTATTCCACTCGCCTAATTTTATACCAAAAGGTAGAGAGCGCGTTGTAGGACGGGTTCATTGGTAAGATGAGTAGTGGCGAGGCCGGATAAGGGGTAAGTTGAAAATCAGAGACGGGATGGGAGTGCATGACGCCTTTATGCCTGTACCACACCTCAACTGAAAGATATAGTCCTTCAGTCAAGAGGTGCATTCCATATGTCAGCGACTCGTGATACTATTATTGCACGAAATGGTGCGACAGATTCACACAAGCTGTAATATAAAGCAAAGAATCATGGCATCTACTTGGGCTTACAACGGGGATTGAATCACATTCGAAGATCAGAGTAGCTCCCAATTGTTTCTGTGCCCGAGATTCTCAACCTCCACTCGTATTAGCGCGTGGAGTTCTCGGTTGTGACAACTTTGGCGGTCCAGTCTCTTTGAAGAGAAGGTTAACATTGTTTTCTCCTCACATAATCAGATGAAAGCTGACGGGACAGAAGATAGATAAATTACAATCTCGAAAACCGCTCAATCACGAAATCTCATATCACCTGCACAATACAAAATTGCAAATCTCTACTCAAGAGTATGACTGGACATCAGCGGAGAAAAGAATCATCGGTCAACCCATGCTCTGGACGAATGTTTCGGTCAGGGTTTGGCCGCTGACTACTTTTGTAGTGCCCACGATTATATCATATGCCATCCCCTCCTGCAGGCAAGATGGGAAATATTTATTGTAATGAAATCATCATGAAGACATTGCATGACTTATAGCCAACTTAATACTTCCATCTTTAATGTTCCAACCACAAATTAAAAAGCCACAGAAAGAACTAAGTGACCTAAACTAATAAGAATTGACAAAACAGCTCTTTCGTGCACTAGAATCTGCATTAAGTTTTACAACTAGCAGCTTCAAGTGCACCAATCTGACCCACTAAACAGCCAGCGATTACAATTTTAAAAAGAATTGCACAGGTTATCTGTACAACCTGCAAGAAAATACTAAAAAACAAATTTGAGAACAAGCACCTGAGCACTGAGGAATCGTAGAGCAGAAATCTCTGCGAATGTTACCCCTCCCACGAAAACAACAAGTACCAAGGAGCGCCTTCCTCCAGTCACTCTGGCAAATTACAAGAAGGTTCATAAGAACTATAGTTGCGCCAGGATATCATAAATTGAAAGTTATAGCATTAATTGTGGAGCAATTCTAAAGAAAGTACCACTTGCATATGTTTACTCTTTATCATTAGAATGGTCATGAAACTGTCTCATGGTGGACAGAGGCAAAAGAAACTTGGAAAAGAAACAAACGACAAACTCTCCATACAGGATTCTTTGTAAACAACCAGACTATTCTGATCAAGAAGATACCTTCTCCAGCATCATTAAACTTTCCACTAAAGGAAAGGGGAAAATGAGTTTTAATTTTAACTCATCTCTTAATTGATTGGAGTAGACATGATTTTTCAGTTCCGCTAATTATCTAGTCCTTTGATGATATACTAGCCTCCTTCTTCTTCGAGTGAAAAGTTCATCCTTAAGTTTACAAAAATAAAACAACTATGAGATCAACTTATTTTGCTAGCTAAAGTAGTAATCATACTGCAAACTTAGTCAGAATAGTAGTTCAACTAAGCTAACCATTCAAAAAGAAATCAAACAGAAATGCTAAGTATTATTTCACCAAAATCCCAAACTACATGCTATATGGAAAATAATAAAATTTTACCTCAAATATGACACCAAAGTTTATCTTGTGGCAACAAATTGGGAAAAGGAATATAAAGAAAACATGCCAACTTAAGCAGAGCCATATAGTTTGAAAATAAAAGGAAATTACTTGTCAACCGAAGAATCTTGCAACGAATCATATGATTGACTGCTTGCAAACCTACTCTGCAGACGTAGCAGAAAGAATATGAGACAAACTAACATGACCACACAAGCCCTCAATAGTTGACCATCAAATAAATTTCAAGTAGACCGACGAAATTGCACAAAGATACAGGACTAGCATCCACATGTTACTGATGATGCAAATGCACACAGTCTCTTAGGATAAGAACTACGAAATGAGCCAAAGAAATCATCCAATAACAGCTAGAGTATGAAGCATGAACATAGTCACTGAGAGAAAAATGAAGTGAACAAATAGCAGTATGCAAGAAACTTGGCAGAGAAATGATAAACGTAAAACAATACTTACTCTCTTCGATTCTGAATGGGGTCCTGGTAGCATTCTCAAGATCTCTTCAATGGGACGCCTACAAGTCATAATTATTGAAGTTCAAAGATTTCTCAGAAGGTATCAAAGCAAGTAGGCACTTTTGCACACCATGCATAAAAGAAATTGTTGAGTAAGAAGTGGTTGAAGTGAGCTTCCGGAAAATATTATAACATATAATACTTGGGAAATGATGGGCTGGGCCTTTGGTTTTGGGATGTTAAAGCATACAAGTAATTGTTTACAACCAATTCAATGTGATCACTGAGTAAAAAAGACATTATCAGCTAGTATATAATGACTAGCATTTATACCAGGACAACGATATTCACTATTTCCTAATACTAAAACCTTAACCTCGTGCATGACAATAAAAAGGCTGCTAGTAACAAGGTAATAACAATTAAATGACATACTAAGCAAATTTACATGTTTATTTATGTGTGAACTGGACAGCATTAACAAGAGCATAGTCAGATCGAATTATTTGAAATGACCATGTGAAAATTTTCAATTTCTGACACCAGAAATGCTATTTCTCACGGACCTACCCAAGCATGAAGCTCAAAGAATTTCAATGGAATTAAAAAACAAGAATGAAATCCTTAAATTTTGTTTACTACTCATGTGAAATGTCGTTAGAATCCACAGAAAAATTATTCCAAGCTAACAACCCAACAGGGCCACCATGCATCTATTGACTTTGACTTGCAAGCAAAACTGAGAAAGGCTCGTGCAGATTTCTTTCTGTTTATTTGGGCTGTCAAGGCTTATGTAGATTAAAGCAAGAAATTTATGGTATTTCTGGCATGGATATAACAGAAGCTAAAAAAGTAATCCAGCTCACCGAATACAAAATATATGTGAGATTCATTAGATAAAGACTCACCAACCAGATCGAATAGCATTCTGCACAAGCCGAATGCTAAGCGGCGCATATCCAGAGAATACATAGGCAATATCATTGGGACTGCAGAATAGAGTAACTTCAAAACTCAGTCACAAGTGCAACGAGACGATCATGAAAAGAAAAGGGAGGATAGCTAAGAAGTACAAATCAATGGTACAGCATAACATGTTCAATGTGAAAAATTAGAAGCAGAGAGAGAGCTGAAGAGTGATAGTACTTGGCTGTGTCAGTATCATCAACTACGAGCTGCAGAGCACGTTTTATTGTCAGCCAATTGCTCTTTGACTCCTGCAGTATTGGAGAAGACAAACCAATCAATATTTTTGAATTGAATACCTTGTTAGAGGTAAAAGCACTTGGTGAAGGCATCATGCCTGCTTTTTCAGCAGTCCAGCTTTTTCCAAATTGTTCAGTGTAGCCATGTGCTCAAAACCATAGCTATGAAGTAGCTCCCTCCTGAAAGAAGATATATGATAGTTCCAAACTTAAATATGGGAATACTAAGGCTCTGTTTGAAAAGTGAGAGGGAGGGAAGGAAATTTAAAATTTTATCCTCAAATTTTCTTTCCCCACCCTTTCTCTATTCTTTCCCCACCCTTTCTCTAGCTTCCCAACCATAGTGTAAGGAACAAAGAACTCAAAATTGGTAAAAGAGTGTCATACTTGCCTTAAATAATCAAAATGCTTCTTAGGCAGCCCCGCATTTGTAATGGAGAACAGTATGAGCATTCGTAGGACATTGATAAGAGGTTCCTGTTTATGGATCATTTCTTCAATGTACTCAAAGCAACTGCATTTGAATATTATTTAACGGATAGCAAAAAAGAAAGCTTATGAGAAAACTCTGGCAGCAAGTAAACAAAAAGAAATCTAAAGGAGAAAAAAGAATCAGTCATAAAAAATCAATTTATTCCTCTTCAAACCGATGAAATTCTTGCACTTCAATCCAGTAACTATCTATGGTTGTACATGTAGGGGAAAAAACCAGTCCTACCAATTTATTCTATTGGAATAGGAAGCCAATGGAAGAACTTCGATCACTCAGAAATTATGTCTAATGGAATAATATCAACAGCCATACATCCTCCACGGTAATTAAATTCAGAGTATATGACATCAAAACAAAAAAGAGAAGATGAATATATGAGGATGCAAATGTATGGGGGCAGAGGGGGACCTTGGACTTGAGAGTATTGTCAGAGCAAGTCAGGAGCAAAGATGTCATTTTTCCTTGCCTCAAGAGGAATACTTAGGGTGGGCTTGGTTCAGTTTTGCAAATGCTGAAAGCTTAATCCTAGCCCCTCTAGCATTGGGTTTCAGCATTCCCAAGGCCAGAATTTGGCCGAAAGCTACTTGCCAAACACCCCAGCATTTCCTCGAAAAGCTTTGGAGGCCGAAAGCTCCTTGAGAATGCTAAACCAAACCCAGCCTTAGCCACTAAAACCCACTAAAACTGAGCGAAATGCAACTTTCGTTACAAGGGGATCTACACCTTTATAAAATAATAACTTATGCGAAAGAAGGCACATGCTAGGTTTATGATAAGAGGTACATTCAAAGAATTAGCTTACATGTCATAACTCTGAGCCTCAACCATTGTGTGTTCCATGTCAAGTCGCGCAAGAAATGATGGCTTAGATGTGAAAGTGGATAAATGCTGAGCAAGATTTATGTGCCTCTGAAAAGAGAAAGAAAAGCACAATAATATAATTGAATTCGAGCAATTAGCAAATGAGCAAAGGCCAAAATAAAGGCAACAGTACTTACAGTCATTTCAGGTAGTGAATTCAGCTTCTTTACAAAATCCTTCAACTCTGAAACTGTTTGAGTCTGTATACAGTGTGAGAAAACTTTTTAGATCATCTCTCAATCTGTTCACAGGAGTATTAGAATGCCCCGAACACATTCAGTTGCAATCTAAAATTTTTACCCTATGCAATTAGTTTTATGCCATTCAAGCTACACGAACTAAATGCTTAGTGACGGACAATTACAGCTATAAAATGTATACAGGAAGGCTATCGCATTCTGTCAGCGGAAAAAGGAACTAGAAGTTGAAGATCCCTGAGGCCAGTGAAACATAGGCACATGCGATCAGAACCAAGTTGACTTACGGTAGTTGTCATCTCCGTATAATCTTGCTTCATTGATGTTGCTTTTTGACGTAAAACCTGCAAGCAAACTGCAGTTGGAACTAAGACATGGAACATCCAAGGACATGACTTCAAAGCAAAGATAGTATAATCATAGTACAAGGCAACATAAAGAACAAGATGATAAGTCAACCTGGACAACAACTTCGAAGTTGAGATCTCGTATCTCCTTGAAAAGCTTGTCACTAAAGTTCAAAACAGAAACAGTTGTCACTGGATCAAGGAATACTGAAAAGGAGGATGGATAAACCATCGACATTACCGAGCAAAAGAGAAGTGAAAACCAACAAACACATGAATGCAACATAATTGATTTCTTTTTTTTTTTCCCTGCTAAGTATGAACAAGGAACATTGAAGTAACTACCCTTCACAACATACAGGCAATGTATAAGCAGTTATATGAACTACAAGCAAGTGGATCACATGAAAAGTGCTTCTCAAAAGTGAGCCACACAAAACAAATGCTAGGATGGCATAGTCTCATCAAAACAGTATCTATCAGCTGAGGATATAACAGCAGCAGCAGTGGTAATATCTTACCTAGAATTAAGTGGAACTTTCATTTTTTTGCCATCTTGTTGAACACCCATGATAGATGCATCAAGCTCCGCTGAACCATTGTTCACATGTAAAAACTGCCAAAATCAGAAGTATTAGAGATAACTTACAGATATGAAAATAAAGGGAAAACAGCACTTGCCTTCTGAATGTGTTCACAAAGCTATTATAGTACATTTGCTAGTATACGATGCTCTAAATGTCCATGGTCAACCATTAGATGGTCAAACAACTCAGGTTTTGGCAAATACCGAGAAAATATTTCAAAAAAGAAATATAGAGCACAACCAACTGCAACTACTTCCTCTAAATCACAATAGAGCTCATTAACATTCTTTTGGATAAACCAATCTGAAATATCAACAATAGTTTCAGCCTAAGTTTTTCTGAGAAATTTTCTGACATCGTATATGCACTTAATTCTTCAGGAAAAATCAATTAGTGGTCATTGTACTTTGATGCAGCCTGCAACTGGATTCTTGATTTTTTATTTATCTGACCAAATGCATTTAACTTTACTTGATTTGCAATTGATGCACTACATATTCGAGAAATCATTGACTACAACTAAAATATAATAAAAGTGAAGGGACTGTGTATACAACTAAGTTGAACTATAGTGGCTAATTACGCATCTAAATCAAAGTAAGGTGTTGAACCCTATTAGAGACTCTCTTTTTTTGGGTCGAAACCCTATTAGAGACTGCAAAAGTACCAAATACGTCAATTTACCTCATCCAACAGGCCTTCATAGGTTAACTGAGAACACATAGGAGTAACCATGTCAACCTGCAACCAAAAAGTTAAGCTTTTAATCACACTTCCAGTATCAATCAGACATTGGTGTCACATTTAAATGGAATTCATGAAACCGCATGATCTTGCAGTCAATGTCACGTGAACTCTGATGAGGATGCCCTTAGCAAAATAATTGCCCCCCCCCCGGTGGACAGTTTGTGTAGCAAATTCAGGAGCACATTTTACTAAACAGAAGACAATTCATCTTCCATAAACCTAAAATTTGAGTTAAAATAGTCTGATCTGATTCCTAAATCCTTACAAGTCTGCCAGAGCTGATTTTCCCAAGTTAGTGGAATATATGTGTCCTTGCACTACATAATGCTTCGCCCTCAAAAGAACAGAAATTAAACTCAGAACCATAATTACCTCCCTATCAAGAAGAATAAGAGTGTTTATCTCTGGCACCACAATCTGCAATAATAGTCGAGAAGAAAAGTACACGGAATTAAACGGATGGTATGGCTAAAGTACCACTAAGCTTACAAAAGCTATGCATTATTACATCAGATGAATTGACTGGTTCCTCTGCTTGCATCCGATTAAGTATGTCTGCGACTCGTACTGAGGCTTTGCCCTTAGCTCTGACATTCGGTATCACCCCGAAAGCAAACTGTCAATAAAATTACTCAACATCACAACAGGTTCAGAAATCATCACAAGAGGATCAAACCATTTCCAATGCAACCAGTACAAGGAAGGAGCAAAGTAAATGCTTAAGCTCAAAATCTTCTTATAATAGT
Source organism: Metrosideros polymorpha var. glaberrima (assembly GCA_001662345.2). NCBI lineage: Eukaryota > Viridiplantae > Streptophyta > Magnoliopsida > Myrtales > Myrtaceae > Metrosideros > Metrosideros polymorpha. Next base: position 10,642,257 of record BCNH02000007.1, on the reverse strand, counting down.
ATATATAATAATTGCACCTCAAGCTTGTGAATGGCTTTCGCAATTTGCCAGAGTGAGCTTGTATCACCATCGACTAGGCTCTCCTATCGAAGAGGAAAAATGAGAAAAAGGGGGTAAGTAGACAATCTTACTGGAAGGAATTCTATTCCAGGACTGGTACACATCAGCTAATGAACTAGAGTTTAACAATACTTTATAAGCAAGGTCCAGTTCGAATGATAGGACATCCTCGTCCAAAGGAATGAGGTATAATGGGTAGTCCCCTATGGTCAACAACTGATGAACTTTTTCCTCCTCAAAAATCTGCACAGTGAATGAGATGATTGAACAAACTTTACCAGATACTCAGAAGATAATATCACTTGCAGCCGTTTCATCCCTTGTGCATGGCAAAGATGGCGAATTTTCATACCTTCTCACAAGCTACGGCCCGGCGAGGAACGAAATAAACATAGTACTCCCTCTGAAACCCTTTGGATTGATCGCTGTGAATGTGCGAGCATATAAATTTCATAAGATCAAGTTGAGCCCAAACGAGGTACACAACTTTGGTGCATTCGGTTTGAATTGGTTCAGCCGAAAGATGCCTCAACTCCACGCCATGTTCCTGTCACCAACAACCATCCAAGAACTGAGCTCCAAGCAAACCAAAACGGGATACATCTTTCGCAAGGAACTCAGCAAGTCAGAGCAGAGCAAAATGAATACAAGCCATATACTCTTCTTAGTTTCTCCAGACATCGTAAGCCTTGATTCGAACGACGAATTCATTATCTGTAGTCATTAACCATGAACTATGCAACATCCTTGCCTTGAGAAGTGAAGTTTGGATGATTAGAGACAGCGAGCCACTGAGCTTCTGATCGACAACCAGGCACTTCCTCCCCCGGATCTGAGAAAACACCAAACTCCGACAAGTCATTACACAAACGAAAGCTCCAATCTCAAACACAAGCAAGCGCGACGCTAAGGAGCCAGAAAGTGGACACGAGCTGGACGCGGTTCAATGCCAGAAACAGCTCAATTCGCAGAGAAAAAAGCAGTCTGCTCCCCGATCGAGCTCAACGCGACGAGCTCGAGACAAGAGGACTCACGTTTTTTAGGATGGTTAGGAGCTCCTTCTGCGACTGATCCCTGATTCCGACGAGCGAAGCGGGGATTAGAAAAATACACAAAACCGATTAGCAAAGTCGATCAAAAGACGAAGAAATCGACGATGAGTCGGGATAGCGATGTGTGCCTGATCGACGCGAGATTGATAGGAGCATTGTCCAAGCTCGGTATCTGCGCCATTGGAGCCGGGGAGAGAGATTCGAGTCGCCTCTGTGCACCCGCGTAGCCTCGTCGGAGAAGAGATGATCATCAGAGAGAGGAGAGAGAGGGAGGGGGAAGACGACGACGGTCATCCCAAGCCTCTTCGGGCTTGTAACGGGCCTGGGCTTGTTCCTGTTGCCTTGACGGGCTGGACTCGCTCCTCCTTTTGGGCCTCTTTCGGGTTGCCCATAAGCAGGCCACCGTTATGATATTCTTGCGCTCTTTTTTTTTGTTGACTCATGGATCCTTCTATCATATTTGATTCGTTGAGTGTCGTTAGGGGTGTACATCTATACCAGTCCAACTCGGGAATTAGCCGATTCTGGATGATTGGTACCGAATCGATTCCTGATTCCACAAATTAGGGACTGAAAATAATCGGTCCCGTTCCCAATTCCTTGTGTTAAACCGACTCATGGTATGCTTTGATTGTTTTTTTTTTCTTTGTGGCATGGACAAATAGTATCATAGTCAGCTAATTGTTTCAACATGTCTCACTCAACTCGTGTGTATATCCATTATATGCTGGCATCCTGATTCCACAAATTAGGGACTGAAAACAACCGATCATGTTCCTAGTTCCTTGTGCGAAACTGAGCCATAATACGCCTTGATTGTTTTTTTCTTTGTGGCATGGACAAATTGTCTCATAGCAAGCTTATTGTTTCAACATGTCTTATTCAACTCACATATATATCCATCGGATGCTGGCAGAAAGCCTACAAACACTGCAAATCGATCATGTGTTTTTGTTTGCTATTTAACTATCTATGGTTATCAATGAATAAGATGGAAAAATTCATATGATGAATGAATCGAATTTGGCTATTATGTTTTAAGTCGCTAACTTGAGAAAGAGGCTGCATAATAAAAGAATCGATAACATAATAAATAAATAAATAAAAGAACGATATTCGTTCCCAAGTGGATAGGGTCGACTCCTAATTCTACAAACTGAAAACCAATCCTGTCCAGTCGGATTCTAGGCTGTTAATTTCATCATGTGTGTGTGATTGTTGAATTCACATTAAGGCCACGGACGGTGACCAGTGGAACCCGGCACAAGGAGAGAGGTTACGCATTCAACGCCGGACCGCCCATTTTCAGAGTAATAATTAAAAAGAGGGTGGGTGGCGGCGGCGGTGGGTGACTCTCGAGCCATGGCCCCGTGACCCATTCAATTCCCCCCGCTGGAGCCTTGTCCACCGCCTTTCTTTTTTCTAAGCAACAGCTCCAGTTCTTTTTCTAGCAAATCCTGCATCAGTCATTCCTTTTTCATCCTTTGTTCCCCTTTCACCAGTACCTTGACCTATACAATTAACCTTTCGCTCATCGGGAATTTCGCAGAGCTCACGCTTCAAAATTTTATTTTAACTCGAAACACTCGAAGCCTCATAACGCACGTTAAGAAACTGACATGTACTATTGCGCATAATCCAGTCATGTTCTTTTCAATTTCGTAATATTTCATATTTTTCAAATTTTGGAGGAAAACTCAAAAGTGAAAAAAAATATAGAAGTAGGCAGTAAATATAAGCCGAAACAAGCTCTTGAGATCTTGAGAGAGATTTATGGGTGCACCTAATTTAGGCAAACCCAATCTCAATTGATCATTATACCTTACGAAACAATTTTAGGACTTACTTAGGTCCAATGGAGCTCCTATGCACAGTTTGGGAAACAAATCAGTTTATGGGAAGAAGGTGAAGTCAAGGAAAATTTGTTTGCAGGACTTTGGATAAAGTTTAATCCCCATGGCTTTTGGTAAGTCATCCGAAATGGAAAGAGCTAAGGCAGAAATTATCATTTTGCATTTTTGGCAGATATAAGTTCCCTTTTATCAATTCTCAAATTCGGTAAATGTGCATTAGAGATATTTTCTAGCAATTTTGGTTTGTGCTTGCATTTTGACCTGGAACCAACCTAAAGCCAACTT
>BCNH02000007.1:10577431-10638732 GCA_001662345.2 Metrosideros polymorpha var. glaberrima | reverse complement strand
CATTCCACAAGATCTGCCAAAGGATCCGATTCCCGAGGCAAAAGTCCTCATCTCCCACCATAACTGATTCTTTTGCTGCTGCCACCACCACACTGCTCCGCTCCCCGATGGCCACCACCGGCACTCGCCTCCGCCGCCTCGCCGGCATCGCCACCGTCGCCGCCACCGCTGCCGCCTGCACCTCCCTGACTCCATCGATCGCGTCCTCCGATCGCGGCGGCGGACCGGCCCTCGACGCCGTGAGGCGGAGGATCGTTGATCCCAACGCCGCAGTCCCGCCGCGAGCCGTCCAGGAATCGGTCCTCATCGGCTCCAGCACCGCCAATCCGCTCGACATTCTTGTGATCGGCGGCGGCGCCACCGGCTGCGGCGTCGCTCTCGACGCCACCACTCGCGGCCTACGCGTTGGACTCGTTGAGAGAGAGGATTTCTCGTCCGGCACTTCTTCTCGGTCGACGAAGCTGATCCATGGAGGTACTGAATCCAAACTAAGACGAAATTGGATGCGTGCACCGATCACGAATATTTGCACCTAGGAATTGAGCGCGTTAAGATTGGTGTGAAGCTGAATTTTGTTCGCTTTAAGGTTGTAGACTATGGAAGAGAATGGAATCCTTTAAATCGCATCATACGTTCTGTTCAGCTCATCGTTCATTCCCCTGTTCTTGTCCTACTTCCAGTATTGAAATTCTTTTAACGAAGCTTTGATCTTCGTTTCAATTTTTTTATTACGACTCATAATGATCTTGTTTTCTAGGGGTTCGATACCTTGAAAAGGCTGTGTTCAATCTTGACTATGGGCAACTGAAGCTAGTTTTCCATGCACTCGAGGAGCGAAAACAGGTCATTGAGAATGCGCCACACCTGTGCCATGCTTTACCCTGCATGACGCCGTGCTTTAACTGGTTTGAGGTTGTATACTTCTGGATGGGCTTGAAACTATACGATTTGGTAGCAGGAGCGCGCCTTTTGCACTTATCTAGATATTATTCTGCACAAGAATCAGTGGAACTTTTCCCAACTCTTGCAAGGAAAGGCAAGGATCAAGTACTGAAGGGCACGGTGGTATACTATGATGGGCAAATGAATGACTCGAGGCTCAATGTTGGATTAGCATGTACGGCCGCCTTAGCTGGCGCGGCAGTTCTCAACCATGCAGAAGTGGTTTCCTTTCTTAAGGATGAAGTCAGTGAACGAATAATTGGTGCGAGGATTCGAGACAATATATCAGGTACAATAATGACATTTTGTTGTGTCCTTTGAAGTAAGTAATTTACCAGAGTTTAGATCCAGATTCTTCCAATTAACAAATTCCTTATGTTTTCCATTATTCCAGTTTGTTTTTTTAATCAATCTTTTTCTTTAGTAATTGTTCCTTCAGTATCATATTGATTTTCCCTCATAGTTCTAGTCCTTTCATAATGTAATGACTTGCTGACTACTGTACTTAGGTCAAGAGTTTGACACATATGCAAAAGTTGTTGTCAATGCTGCCGGCCCATTTTGTGACTCTGTGAGGAAGTTGGCTAAAGCAGATGTACAGCCAATGATCTGTCCTAGCAGTGGTGTACATATTGTCCTCCCTGACTACTACTCTCCAGAAGGCATGGGCTTGATTGTTCCTAAAACTAAAGATGGAAGAGTTGTTTTCATGCTTCCGTGGTTGGGGAGAACTGTTGCGGGCACTACAGACTCTAACACTACAATCACAATGCTACCTGAACCTCATGAAGACGAGATTCAGTTTATACTCGATGCCATCTGTGATTACCTCAATGTCAAGGTTGAGTTATATCACCTGTTTCAGTTTTTGCATCTTAATGAAATGTTGTTCGTGAATTTCCTGGGAATTAAGTTTGTTTAATTGATCCTTTACTTATGATGGTTGACATACGTCAATAATATTACGAAATGGAGCTTTTTCTTGGACATCATTTCATCAGCTTTCCCCCTGCAGAAAGTGGATCCATAACTTTCGGTTGTGTGAGATCTGATTTCAGTTTTAGGAGGTGAAGATTATAGGCTGTACTGGAATTTTACCAAAATCTTTTTGTTTGTTCAGAAGTACATGATTTATATTAAGTGTTTTTGTGGTCTAAACTTTCATAATTGGGTTGGTAATGCGTGGCAGTATTGATTGAACTAATAATAAATGTGTCAAAAGCTGAGCGAATATCTAGGCATAGTAATCACTACTTGTCGCTGAGAATTTCATTGATTGATCTTAGAAAGCATGAGGATACTATTGATTTTTAAGCACTCTGGTTCTTTTCCATTTATTTTACTTGTTTCTGGGATGTGAAGGATTTTTGCCTAATTTAGGTAAGACGCACGGATGTTCTATCTGCATGGAGTGGTATCCGCCCATTGGCAACGGATCCCTCGGCCAAAAACACTGAGAGCATATCTAGAGATCATGTTGTGTGTGAAGATTACCCTGGTTTAGTCACCATCACAGGTGGAAAGTGGACTACATATCGGAGGTACCTTTTTTAGTTTCATGGTTCTTTTCGTGGTTATACCAACTAATGGCAAAGTTATATACTAGCTGCAGAACCTTAACTATCCTCGTTAGATTCAGCTAATGTACTTTGTTGATGCTGTTGCGGAGCGTATTTTTATTGATGTAATGAGTTTCAGCATGGCAGAAGATGCAGTTAATGCAGCTATCCGGTCTGGAAAGCTAAAGCCGACTAATGAATGTCTTACTAACAACTTTCGACTGGTTGGGGGAGAGGGATGGGATCCTGCATCTTTTACAGTGCTTGCTCAGCAATATGTGCGAATGAAAAGGACATATGGTGGTAAAGTTGTTCCTGGGGTGATGGACACCGCTGCAGCCAAGCATTTGTCTCGTGCATATGGAACTTTTGCTGAAAGAGTGGCAGCTATAGCTCAGGTTTAACTTCTTGCCAAGATTCAGTTTAGAATCATGTCTACCTATTAATACCAGAAGACTTTAATCCTTGTACATGCTGGTACCTCCATCATCTGTGATGTCTAGAAGTTTTATTAACATAGTTAGGACTAACAGCCTTTTAGTTGGTTAAAAAAATTGACCAGAAGAAAAGAAGTATACACTACTGCTTTAATGCACGTGGTTTGAGACAACTGTTGTTGTGTCTACAACAATGTTTGAAGGATGATAATGCGAAGACTATCAATATTTGCTGGCAATATCTTATGGAAGTCTGAATAATAAATCCTTGATCTTGTTTTGAGCCACAACTCTAGCAAACATGGAGGTTCTTGTGGTAATATTGTTTGGTAGTGGCGAAACCTGATGCTTGGCACTAAAGATACTAGGAATAGCCCAAAAGCTAGTTGGTGGATTGTGTGGCTATAATTTGACACCTGCCACATCAAGGGCTTTGCAGTGCTGATTATGGCTTTAAGCTGAAAAAATTTGAATACTTTCTGGTCTTATGTTAGTTTACAGTTGTTTGGTTTTGGTTTCTTGCAGGTATGCTGTTTAGTTGGCTTCATCATATTGAAGAACATATGTACAGCATTTGAAACTCATGATTTTTGCAACTAAACTTTGTTGGAATCCAGTAATTTCTTCTGCAGTTTTATCTTTGCCTTTTTTTATGGAAGCCAGTGTAAAAATGTTTTCGAGCATAGCCTATTCTGATATTTTTTGTACTGATTCTCGATCTCAACACTCGAAATCTTCAACTACCTCATTATATCGGGTGTTTGACCTTCAGCTATGTGGATCGTTCTCACATTATTCTCTTCTGCCTACTTTTAGGATGAAGGTTTGGGCAAGAGGCTGGCACATGGATATCCTTTTCTAGAGGCTGAAGTTGCGTACTGTGCTCGGTACGAGTACTGTGAATCTGCCATTGATTTCATCGCCAGGAGATCAAGACTCGCGTTCCTCGACACCGATGCAGCCGGCCGGGCACTGCCTCGAGTCATCGAGATACTCGCGACGGAGCACCAATGGGACAGGTCGAGGAAGAAGCAAGAGCTACAGAGGGCAAAGGAATTTTTGGAAACTTTCAAGTCATCGAGAAACGCTCAATTTCATGACGGGAAACACAAGTAACAAGTGTTCGACAAAAAAAATAAAAAAAACACAAGTAACAGGTGCATTTCTTTGCGTTTGTCACTTCAGTTTTTCGAATTTCTTACGGGTTTACGGGGTTAGATCAAGGCTGATGGATTGAATTGCCCCTATCGTTTCAGGATTGTGACAGACTGGGGGTTAATGCGGGTTTGACTTTACCGCGGTTCATGACAAATTGAGAAGGATATATTTATTTTTTCTTTTGTGATTTATTTATTTCTTTGTAATCAGCTTCTCGATTCATAAGAAAGCCAGAACCATAATTCTGATTCTATTTGTTTTTGTAAATTGGGGCTTCACTGTGGGAAAAGATAGTGACTTTCCTCCTGCAGTCTCGACGTTATCGTTCACAAATCCGTGATTTACCGACGCGATTTGAAGGTAACTAATGGAAAAGGAAAAATGAAACTTACTGATAAAATCATCAATGCATTTGAAAAATTACTACCACCTCTTAAAATTTACCAAATAAATACATTTAGAGAATTAGTGACTTCAGCTCAAGAGCTTTTAGGATTTCCATAATGCTAGTTAACGGGATCTGAACAAATGGGTCATGAAGAAATACCACAAATAATTTTCTTTTTCATGTATTCATGGTATTATAAAAAGTGGAAAAGAAAAATGGCTTCTTAAATCTTTGTTTAGTATACTATTGTGTAATGCAAATATATATCCACATTCTAGAAATAAGACGGTCACGAATTCGGTGGAGGATATAAGGCATAAACATCATAAGCTAGGAAAATCCTTCCTCGGACCCAATTCATGAGACCCATATAATAAATAATCATTACCCATCCCAGCTTCAAGATTCCATGAGTAACTTAGGATGCGCATGACAAAATTTCTGTTCCAGAAGTCAATTTTTGGAAAGAAATTGATTTTTTTTATTTATGTTCTAAAAATCAATTTCTAAGCAGAGAAACGCGTTTGATAATAATACAAAATTTCTATTCTCAAAACAGAAATTTGTTTGATAACGACATAAAATTTATATTTCTCTAATGGTACCGAATGGTGATGGACGGTGAAGATCAGTGGGTGGCAGACGGTGGCGGCCGACGAATGGTGGCAACGACCGGCGACAAAAGGTGGGTGGCGATTGGCGACGGCGGTTGTCGGACGGGTGGGCGGGCGGCGACGAGCAAGCGGGCAACGGTGGGTGGCGGGTGGCAACCGATAGCGATTAGAGGGCGGGCAGCGGTGGTGGGGGGGGGCAAGTGAGCAACATTGGCAATCGGTGGGCGGTGACGGCAGGGAGTTGGGAGAGAGAAGAGAGTGAGTCGTGAAAAGAGAGAGAGGAGAGAGAAAATTTATAATTTCTAGAATATAAATTAAGAAGTTGAAAATTTTGACTTCTAATTTCTGTTTTAGAATGATTTTTGGAACAAAAATTTGTTCTAGAAATAGAAAAATGAAATTGCGTTACCAAACGGATTTCTGTTCTAAACTTGTTTCAGAAATCATTATGGAACAAAAATTGTAAAATAGAAATGTTGTCATGTGCAACTTTAATACCCCTCGAAATTATTGAAAAATAAATGGTATTTGTAAAAATCACAAGGTCAATTCTTACTATTAAATAAGTTGAAAAAAAAATGTCACGTTAACAACAATTGTCATATATTAAAAATCAGAAAAACAAGATATGGAAAATATGGGGAAATCAACACACAAGTCCAAAGTGCAATCATTTTTTCAAATAAAGGTACAAAGTAGATCTTGTTTAAAAAAAAAAAATGCTTGAAGTGATCTTGGCAATTTCAAATAATGACTTAAAATAACCATGGCATTTTAAAATAAGGGCCTGAACTCGATTAGCTAAATGTTCCGGCCAATCGATGACATTTTCATAAAGACATTTTTAACCTAAATTTTAGTTAAATTAGATTAAAAATTAAGAAAGCTAAAAGTTTTTAAAAAGGAAAAAAAACTAAAAAATATAGGTGGGAGGGCTGTGGCTGCCAGCGATGGCCGACGAAACCCTAGCAGCCATAGGTGGAGGGCTTGGGTTTTTTCTTTTTTGTGTTTTTCTTTTTTAAGTTTGAGACTTTTATTTTTGAGTTTGTCTCTTTTGGAAAAAAAAAATTGGATCTTTCAACATAATTTAATTTAAGATTTTGTGTAAAAATTAAAATTTGGATCAAAACGACGTTGTTTTAGTGATTTAGTTAACCTTAACACCATGTAGGAAAGAAAAAGTATTAAAAAAAATTATGTCAACATTTTTCATGAGTCAAATTGGACGAAATTTGTGAAAAGACTCGATTTTTACACAAAATCAAGTCTTGGGCGAAGGAGGGTTGCCTCGCCCAGGTCCTCATTGGCCGTGGGTGAGGCGATCCTTGCCCAAATTTGGCTAGGCCTATGGCCGGTAAGGGTCGCCTAGGCAAGATCGACCCTCGCCAGATCGGTGATCCTTGCTTGGCCCTCTTTAGGCATCGCCACCAATGAAAAGGAAAGAAAAAAAGAAAAAAAAGTATAGGACGAAAAGTGCCATTCATCAGTCGGCGAGGTCAGATCCATTTTTGAGATTGACAATAAGATTTACTCCAGATTCTTATTTGAAAAAATATGGCATTTTAAGTCATTATTTAAAAATTTTCCGAAAAATAGTGATGAAAACTTGTATGATTAGTGGGAACAAAATCCAAATGGAAATGCTAACGATATCGATTGCACTAGATAGCTGATAGCCCACTCCCTGACCCTCCTCCTCCTCCGGTCGATCCAGCACCGTGGTCTCTCTCTCTCTCGGTGGTAGAAGCTGACCTCTCGGAAATCCTTCGCAACCCGACCACGGACAATAATGGCGGCAACACTGTCGTGGTCATCCCTCTCTAAGTCCTTCCATTTCCCAAGACACCCTGTCCGTTCCCTCTCTCTCTCGCCTCACATCACTTGCTCCTCCTCTCCCTCTTCCCCTCCCTTACAGTTCGACATCTCCTTCGCTCCGCCCAAGCCCAGTCCGAAGCCGACGTCCAGACCCGACTCCGACTCCGACTCCGGCTCCCGCGACTGCAACTTCGTCTCCGGCGCGGGCCAGCAGCTCTTCATCCCCTGGATAGTCCGCGGCGAGGACGGCCAGCTTAAGCTCCAGTCTCACCCTCCCGCGCGTCTCATCCACTCTCTCGCCCACGCCGACACCAAGGAGAAGAGGGCGAAGACGAAGGATAAGCCAAAGGGGACTGCGGCGGCCGCTGGGGAACCCAAGTTCTCCAAGACGGCGGCCACTGGGGAGCCCAAGTACTCCAAGGCGGCGCGCCGGTTTTACAACGAGAATTTCAGGGATCCCCCGCAGCGCCTCAGCAAGGTTCTCGCTGCTGCCGGGGGTAATTCAAACAATTTTTTTGGTTTTCTTGACTCTGGTGTACACCGCTCTGGCTCAAGTGTCACTAATGTGTTTGCGAATATGCGTGTGAAAGCTCTTGGTTGAAAAATGTCTTCGTGGAGATATCTGTTTTTCATTTTTCGTTTTTTTTTTCCTTTGTTGATTCTTCATGAAATGGATTGTGCCTTCTAGTGGAAAGACGCTGAGATGTTTTGATCATTTTGGAATTTACGCAATGTTGTTGTCGACAGTGGCATCGAGACGGAGCAGTGAGGAGCTCATTTTTGAAGGCAAGGTCACTGTTAATGGCTCTTTGTGTAATACCCCTCAGGTCAGCTCCTACTGTTAGTGTTTGTTTACAATTTTCCTCTTTCCTTTTAAAAAGAATTGCCTTGTTGTTTCTAGAATTATGTCATTCGTGCATGAGTTGGTCTTGAGAGAACATTTTTTGCAACTGCGACTGAACTTGATAATAGCTTTAGTTCGTAAGAAAGGCTTTCATGCTCTCCCCACCAACAAGAAGGGGAAAAGGAAGAACAAAAGGGGTGTTAATTTTCTGGGTCCTCGTAGTTGTTCCAAGAGTGGAGAAAAAGGAAATTGAAGAGAAGTGCTAGAACCTTCCTGTGATGACATGTTGTCAATGTGGTTTTGCAAAATGAGGGGCAAAAGTTATCATAATCAAAGTCAAAACTTGGCTATGGAGATAACTTCATCTTCAACAATTTGTTTATTCCCGCTGTTGAAATAATTTTACTGATGCAGACTCGAGTTGATCCTACGAAGGATGTCATTTATGTTAATGGGAACCGCCTGCCCAAAAAGTTGCCGCCAAAGGTCTACCTTGCTCTGAACAAGCCAAAAGGGTTTGCAGCTAACGCTAAATACCATAGCTTATTCTGGAACATTTTATTAGGTTGTTTATCTCCTTTCTTTTGGCATAAGCTAATGCTGAAAATACTGACAGGTACATTTGCTCTGCTGGGGAGAAGCAGTCTAAATCCGTGTTGGAGCTGTTTGACGACTATCTGAAGATCTTGGTACCGTATATCCATACTTGACAGAGTGCCATTCTCTACTGATTAATCATTTATGTACTCTATCTTCCCTATATTTCTGCCTAAAAGAAAATACTCATAGCTCTGTCCAAATGTCAATGTGGAAGGGTCCTGTCTTGTTCTCTGCGACTTGAAGGATTTTCCTAGACATTTTGTGTATCTGCAGAGACTTATTTATTGGGAGCTTCGAGTACTTATAAAATCTGTGACTTATAGCATATCTGTTCATTTTTGCAAGCTAAGGAAAAACTGTCCTTTCATTTTAGGGCAAGAAAAATCCTGGACTACCCAAACCCCGACTATTCACTGTTGGCCGCCTCGATGTTGCCACAGCTGGCTTGATCATTGTGACTAATGATGGTATGATAGCTATGGAGATGCTGCAACAGATTACTCTTATGTGAACATGAAGCTTCTTTGAGTTTAAGTGGCCATGGATTATGTTAAACTTTTCCTTGTGCTATGTTCTGCAGGAGATTTTGCTCAAAAAATTTCACATCCTTCTGCAAATTTAACTAAGGAGTAAGTGTTTTACACGATTTTTTCTTCAGTGCAGCTTCTGAAACTATCAAAAGAAGAAAATTGCGTGATGCTATGGATATAGTTCTCAATCTTTGGGGTTTGCATTCCAAATCTGTGGAATTTCTCTTCCATGTGCTTGTTTTAAAGAAAGATATATATCATGTGGGTGAGAATTATAATAGTTTAAGTTGTTACTTCTTCATTTCACCATACTGGAGAGTTGACCTTGGTTTTGTTTCTAAATTGCAGATACATTGCAGCAATAGGTGGCGAGGTGCACAAGCGACATTTATTGGCCATCAGTCAGGGAACAGTTGTCGATGGAATTCACTGCATCCCAGACTCTGTGGAGTTATTGCCAAGGCAGCCAGATAATTCAAGACCTCGTCTTCGGATTGTGGTACCTTTTGTCTCTTTAAAAAAGCATCGTGACAAAACTACATTATTTGGCTCCAAACATATGTCTTTTTTTTATATTCTCCAAACATATGTCTAGCAGAGAGAAAATGAGTGAGAATTTTCAGTCTCTTTCAGTTTTTTTGTGGTCCTGATGTCAAAGTATTTGAAGTTGTTTATTCATGTCCGGAAGCAATCTGTATGTGTCAAAAGAATAGACAGAGGAAAAACACTTTAGATCAACTGAATCAATGACACCAACAGCTGAAATAGAAGTACTCATCCTCTCATCTTCAGTGCTGAAAATGCAAGATCAATTTGGTTTCTTTTTCTGACTTCTTTCGCATTATTTGCCACATCATGGCGAGATGAAAATTGCAGAGTATTGGCATGTGTAGGAACACTCTGACGATGACAATAGGAGAAAACTCAAATAATTTAAATTGTCTTTTGTCTTTATAAGACATCTTCTTTTCATTGCCTTGATGTAGCTTTCATGTCATATAACATTATCTACCTTTTTGGGCATCTCCAGGTCCATGAAGGGAGGAACCAAGAAGTCAGAGAGCTTATAAAAAATGCTGGACTTGAGGTTAGATTGGTTGATTGGGGAACAAACTCATTTTTGCAGATGCGGCTATGGTCTGTAGACCAAGCGCATCTAGACTGTTGATCGTGTGGGCCTGACGGTGGAACCCACATGATTAATGGTTCAAATGACCTCGATCCACTTGGTCTATAGACCATATAATAATTTCTCCACAGATGCTGACATATTTTATGGAAAAGAACTTACCTCTCGTTTGCTTTTCCAGATTTATTCATTAAAGCGAATCCGAATCGGTGGTTTCAGACTTCCAACAGATCTTGGGTAACTCCTTTTAAGTCTACCCCTTTGTCATCTCTGTGTCCAGTTTACACTTTTTCATTCTTGATGCATTTCATGCACGAGCACAATTATGAATGCTTGTTTTGCATGAGATGATACTTTCTTACCAGTCATTGCTGATAGCTCTAACTTATGCTATAGCACATTCTACGGGGAAATGAAGTTATGTTATCACTTCATTTAACTACCTTCCAGGTAGTGAAATTCATTGGAACTTCTTTGTCTGATTTGTTATCATTTCAGGCTCGGGAAATATGTTGAATTGAAACCAGCTGACCTTCAGGCACTGGGTTGGAAGAGCTGAGAAGTCACTGCTCATGCTGGACTTTCTCTGAACTTGCTCCTGCAAGAGCAGTCAGATGACAAATGGGAAAAGATGTCCATTGCCAAGGAGAATTTGAGTATTTGCTTCCTGCCCTCTGAGTTGCTGGTTGAACTACTATTTATTACCTGAAGATTAATACCAAGGGAGGCAGTTACAGTCGATCGACATTCATACCAGAGATGGAAAATTGTAAGACCCGGTAGAGTCATCTCTGTTGCAGCATTTCTGGCTGAGTGTATATTTAGGAGAATAGGAACCTCATGGTCATCAATTTTTATTGCAAGAACTTTTAGCTTCGTTTGGAGGACTTAAGAAATTAAATTTTTCTGTCCATTTTTCGTGGGAACAGGCTCTGCTAAGATCTGCACATAATGCAATCGAAATTTATTTATAGAATCATAGACTTGAATTGGACACAAGATCATATCTTTACACCATCTATAAAAATTTTCTTGTACCAGAGTGTACATTGATTTTGTAGGGCTTCTTTATCCACTTACCCATATTCCCTTTTTAAAGTTTTGCTAGTATTTTAATTTGTGATTTCCAGTTGATTCCTGGGTTTTTAATTCTACTTTCTTCTCCTCCTCTTTTGCCAACCATTGTGCATGAGCCTGTGTCATGTCTTGGTCTGGTCGTGCCTATCACGCATCCAATGTCTACTGCAAGCAGGTAATGCACAAGGATGTTCTTGGCTTATCAATTATAAAGATCTCATTCTGCCCTGATAAAGCTTTTCAATCTATTCTTGTTTTATGAACAACACAGTGTAAGTAGGTACTTTGTCTTTTAAGTGTAAGTGAGGTTGGTAATCTTGAATCTGGATAAGAGAGTTTCATGTTGAGCTCTGCAGAAGATGGAAGTATTGCTGCCAGTCTTTGGAATGGGTCGGTGGCAAAAGAAAAATATCTGCTCACGAAAGAGAGAGAAGGACTTTTGAGTATGGAACAAATGTAGACATTGATTTGATGACGAGAAGATAAAGAAAGATGAATAAAAGTGCATATTTAACAACTCTTACATTGGAAGGGAACCTAATGATCCGTGTGCATTTTGATCCAATTAAACTTCAGAAGAATATAACAAAACATGAACTGCGGGCGTAATTTGGCCCGGGACCTAACCGGATGTAATTAACGTTTTATCGATGGCCATTTACAAGAAATACATTAACTGGACCCCATCAACTGAAAACGAAAGTTCAAGCCCATCAAAACGTCTAATTGGACTCGGCTTCACTCGAAATCCAGTTCGATATCCGATACCGTCTTCCCAACACCTTCAAATGAATATTTTTGGAAAAAAAAAAAGGAAAAAAGAAAAATAAGCTGATCGCATTACCACACTCGGGGGGCACGTGCGTATCGTGCGTGGCTTGCGCTTGGACCGAGAGCCTCGGTTGTCGATTTCTACCTTTTGAGCGCGCATTCGGCTCTGGATTTTAACGGACTTAACGACTAAAACCGTTCAAATGTTGTCTCCGCGACCGATCACACAGAAAGAAAAACCCACCTTCGTCGCTCTCCCCTCAGTCGTCAGTTCTCACTCACTCTCGTCTCTCTCATTTCTTCTTCTAAAAACCCTACTGCTCTGCTCTCTCTCTCAAATAGCAGCGAGACAGAGCCGCGAAAATGGAGCCTCCGAGCGATTCCCCCGACCCATTCGCTGAATTCCCTCCCCTCGAGTTCTACCCCTTCGAGCCCCTCCCAAACCCTAGCCCTAGCCCCCTCCCTGCCCTCCCTGCCCCGCCTCCCAATCCTCCATCCCCTCAAAACCCTAATTCCGCCTCTGCCTCCGCCTCAGGCTCCGGCTACAATCCCTTCCTCTCCTTCACCGTCCCCAAGAAGCGTAGGCGAGGCCGGTCGCAGCGGAATGTCGCCCCCTTCCAGCTCCCTCCCTTGCCCTCTGGTAATCCTAGTTCCGTACCCGCATCCGTATCTGCATCAGCCTCTTCGTCTGCTCTGGTGGCTGCTGTTTCGAGTAAGTCTGCTCCGGAAAACCCTAGTTCTGTCTCTGATGCTTCTGATGAGATAATTGTGATCAATAGGGAGTCCACGGCTGAGGCCTTGATTGCGCTCACGGCCGGGTTCCCAGCCGACTCGCTCACCGACGAAGAGATTGATTTCGGCGTTGTGCCGGTGATCGGCGGGATCGAACAGGTCAACTATATTTTGATTAGGAACCACATCATTGCGAAATGGCGTGAGAATGTGTCCAATTGGGTTACGAAGGAGATTTTTGTGGATGTTATTCCTAAACAGTGCACTTCTCTACTGGACTCTGCTTATGATTACTTGGTTTCTCATGGGTATGTTAATTTTGGGGTTGCACCCGCAATTAAAGAGAAGATTTCAGCAGAGCCGAGCAGACATAGCGTGGTTATTGTCGGCGCTGGGCTTGCAGGATTGGCTGCAGCACGGCAATTGATGCGGTTAGGTCTTAAGGTGACAGTATTGGAGGGTAGGAAGAGAGCAGGTGGGAGGGTGTATACAAAGAAGATGGAAGGTGGAAACAAGTTATCTGCTGCTGCCGATTTAGGGGGAAGTGTATTGACAGGGACATTGGGGAACCCCCTCGGGATTGTTGCTCGGCAGCTAGGGCATCCACTTCACAAGGTGAGGGATAAGTGCCCTCTTTATAGGGTGGATGGGAAGCCGGTTGACCCTGACATCGACATGAAGGTTGAGACTGCTTTTAACCGTCTCTTGGATAAGGCTAGCAGGCTTAGGCAGTCGATGGGAGAGGTGTCCATGGATGTTTCGCTTGGATCCGCACTGGAAACATTTAGGCCAGTTTATGGGGATGCTGTAAATGCTGAGGAAATGAACTTGTTCAATTGGCATCTTGCCAATTTGGAATATGCTAATGCAGGTTTGCTCTCAAAGCTTTCCCTTGCATTTTGGGACCAGGATGATCCTTATGATATGGGAGGTGATCACTGTTTTTTGCATGGAGGGAATGGAAGGCTGGTTCAGGCTTTGGCTGAGAATGTACCGATTTTGTATGAGAGAACTGTGCATACTATCAGATATGGCAATGATGGTGTGCAAGTCATTGCAGGTAACCAGGTTTTTGAGGGTGATATGGCACTTTGTACTGTTCCTCTTGGTGTTCTGAAAAGTGGGTCTATCAAGTTTATTCCTGAGTTGCCTCAGAGAAAGCTTGACGGGATAAAGAGGCTGGGATTTGGGCTGCTAAATAAGGTTGCAATGCTTTTTCCTCATGTGTTTTGGGGCACCGATCTTGACACCTTTGGACACCTAAAAGACGATCCAAGCCGCCGTGGGGAGTTCTTTTTGTTCTATAGCTATGCAACAGTTGCAGGTGGTCCTCTCTTGATTGCATTAGTAGCTGGTGAAGCTGCACATAAGTTTGAGAGCATGCCCCCTACTGATGCGGTGACACGGGTTCTTCAAATTCTTAAGGGTAACAGCCTTTAATTAAAATAAACTGTTCTGCTTTATTTACAAGAGTGTGATAAATTTATTAATGGCCACTTAATGAGTGCAAAAACTTGCTTTATAAAAAGAGTGGAAAAAGTGGAACACGTAATTGATCCTTCATAATTGCGAAAACAATATCATGGACTTTTAGTGTAGTTATTGTCAGAATATTTGAGTTATAGATATGTTTTCTACCCAAAATATATGATTGTCCTTAGAATAGAGCAATCTGACTATATCGACTTAGATTCTGTTTTCTTTTTTTCTTTTTCCTTTTAAACTTATGGACCTTCCCATCCCTTAGTTTACCTGATTTACTCTCGTCTGATTTTTTAGGACCATTAGATCACCCAAAATATCACATGCGCAGAAGAGAATGCATGAATGAATGAGTCGACAAAGAAGGTGCATGGGCATTTTTTAGGCGACTAGTAAATGTATTGCCGGACCAAAATAACTGCAGAAGATGTATTACTTGTCGTACAAAAAAAAAGAAAAGAATATGTAGAACTTATGGCGTGCAATGTGCAAACACTATGTCTAATATTTGGACTTGATATATTATGTAGTTAATGGACTGTATCGGATGTCAGAGGTTACTGTATGCATTATGGCCGCATTTAAATATCATGCTGCCTAGAATGATGGGTATCATAGCATGCAAAATTGGATAAATTATGGCTCAGATTTGATGTTGACATATTAAGTAGTTTTAGATTTTAATATGACTCAGAAAACTTATTTAGCCTATAGTCTGTTTTGAAGTGTAAGAAATTTATGGCATGGCTTAAAGAGCATAATTCAGCTACTCATTACTTGCTGGCCTATCATAGTATCTTCAGGAAGCACTTGCAAGTTTGTTGTAAGTCACTTGGGATAGATAATGAGTGTATTGAGGTTGAATTCTCTAATCAATGAATATTTATTCACACGACTAGGTTCCTTTGCACTACGATGGTTGATATGATAGTTAAATAATGTTGGTTGGTTCATTCTCTTTTATTGTATGACACTCGCATGTTTAGCCTGTTTGTTGTTGTAGTTATTGTCCCTGCGAAATATTATTGCTAATATTGGTGATATCTTAGTATGAGTGAAGTATCTGCTGCTCTTACCCCCTTCCATGTAAACTAAGAGAGCAAGTCATCAACAACGTCCAGTGGCCACCATTTCTAGCTTTTCGTCTGCCTTGATCCTGTTTTTATTAGTCTTTTGGAGTTTTTAGATCAAAGACAAAGTCTGGGTTTGGGGAGGGCAGTTAGTGTACTGTGGCTGGTTTCTTGGGCTGTTCATGCAATGAAGTCGAATTGTTGTGTAGATAATTATCCGTAACTGTTCACTTATTGTTAAGATCTGGGAGTGCAGGTATCTATGAACCTCAGGGTATTAAGGTACCAGATCCTATCCAAACTGTCTGCACCAGGTGGGGTGGTGATCCTTTTAGCCTTGGTTCCTACTCTAATGTGGCGGTAGGGGCCTCTGGAGATGACTATGATATTTTAGCTGAAAGTGTGGGAGATGGAAGGCTCTTCTTTGCTGGGGAGGCAACTACCAGAAGGTATCCTGCAACTATGCATGGGGCCTTTCTGACTGGGCTGAGAGAAGCTGCTAATATGGTTCATCATGCTAATGCTCGTGCTTCAAAGAAAAAGATTGACCAGACTCCATCGAAGAATGCCCATTCCTGTGCTTCCATTCTAGCTGACTTATTCAGGGAACCTGATTTGGAATTTGGGAGCTTTGCTGTCATTTATGAGAAGAACTCTGATCCCAGTTCTGGTGCAATTTTGAGAGTGACTTTTAGTGAGTCTCGTAAAAAAGCTCACGATGGCCTGAAATCAGACCAGCATTCCAATAAACTACTATTTCAACAGCTTCAGTCACATTTTAATCAGCAACAACAACTTCACATTTACACGCTGTTGTCAAAGCAACAGGTGCTTGAGCTGAGAGAAGTGAGAGGAGGTGATGAGATGAGGTTTTATCATCTTTCTGAAAAGCTTGGGATAAAACTGGTAGGGAGGAAAGGTTTAGGACCTGCTGCTGATTCTGTGATTGCTTCCATTAAAGCTGAAAGGGGCAAGCGCAAACCTGCTTCAGTTTCTTTGGCTACTAAATCAGGTGAGGCATCGGACCTTTATCAAAAGATTAGTGATTTTCGTATAAAAATCTGGTGGTGAAACCTATTTTGATTGTTGGAAGGTACATTGATGAATAAAAGAGGTGCTCCGAAGCAAAAAGTTGTCAGGTACAACACTTAGACCTAGCTCAAGTTCCAATTGCTTTTATGTTGCTAGATATAGCTAAATCTGTCTAGTAATTCCAATCTTTCTGTTCAAAATACCTCAGAAAAGCTAAAATAGTGGGCAAAAGTGGAGGTCTGGGAGCTCTTCCTGGTTTAAATGCTGAAAGCAGTAAGGTTGCACATGATGTTAGGAGCACAAATCAAGCCACTCCTGGCCCATCTGAGACAGGTAGACGTAGATCATCGCGGGCTAAACAGTCTGTGGCTCGAAAATAGATCTTCTATTTGTGCATTTAACATCCTTTTCAATTATTTCATTCGGCACATTCACCATGTGACTAAACCTCATTCCTATCTGGGAAAATAAGTGGCTTAAACTTCTTGCATTTGTATGCAACAAGAATTGTTTAACTTTGGTTGGTAACGTTTCTTCAGTAATCTTCTGTTTTTGGTTCCTAATTTCAGCTATTTACTGGGTTGATGGGTGCACTATACATGAAGTTTATTAGCACTTGTCTATTTCTGTATCAGCTTGTCGATTCGCAAACTTCTGTTTTCATGAAATGCTAAGATCGAAAGGATATATATCTTTACTTGGTTGTTATCCATTGACAATTTCTCCATTCCATTCATCTTTGGTTCTTGGGAATTGGATAAACTGAATGCAAGGAGATTGGAATTGGCAATATGGAATTGTGTGTGCGCGCTTGAGAGAGAGAAAGTGAGGTTAGACAATGACCGTGTGTCCATTATGGAGAAATGTCATTTTCCTTTCTAGTATTTATCAATTCCATTTGCTAATTTCTTCTCATAATCCCACCACCTAGAAGAAATTAGCAAATGGAATTATCTTCTTTCCTCTTCATTTTCTGTCACTAAATGTTAGGGGAGTGATATTAAAATCCTTAATGCCGTTCCAATGGTTTTGCTCTTGGTAACCAAACAAGGGAGTAGGGTTTTCATCTATCTTGAACCCTCACCGACCTCATGCTTTGGTCATATGTGGAAGAACGATATCTCAATTTTGTCAAGAACCTAAAAGTTAACTTGCCTGATGCATTTTGCTTATATTTGTGAGGCCGAATAAGGGGAAGTGTCTCTTATAGTCATTTTAATTGACAAAGCAACATGACTCATTTGGCTAAGAGTTGTATCTATAATATGCGTCGTATGATTTCTTTCCTAGCAGAGAAAAGTCGCGATGTTGATAAAGTGCAATCTTGCTAAGACATTCAAAAAAGCAATACAGAACTAAAAAAGGAAAAGATCAAATTATCAAATTAGTGGAATAAAGTAAACTAAAAATATAGGGAATTAATTGAGCAACAAAACCATTGGAATGAACACATTTGAGCTGACATAACATGATAAAGGGACGAAAGACGACTTGAATCAAGAATAAAGGTTGAGATGTGTGTTCAAGTCCCCTGCTAGAAGGTGTGACTCTCAACTTTCCTTTATAAATGTTTCAAAGGTAAACTAGTCATTGTATTATAAATCCAGGAAATAGCGACGGATAGAATTGGATGTCATTTTTCACTCCACAATTTTGTTGATTGCTCTTCGTAGCTTTCTTGTCAAAACAGCAGGGCTCTTTTTTTTCCTAGTCAATATTCATTACCAGTAGGCTCATGGTCTTGTGGGATGATTAGATTAAAGGATTTTAGCTGTATAGTTTGTTTTAGTGTAATATTTTGGTTATAGATTGAGGAACAATTATTGTCAAGAAGGCATATGTATGGCATTTCAAGAATCGGTTAGAAAAGGAAATAGTAACTTATAGTCGGGACTCAGGGGGCTTGTTTAAGACTTACTTTAATAATTAGTCAACAGAAAATAAGATATTTTGTTTCGTCTCATTGTGGTAGAGATAGGAAAAGAGAGATTTTATTGCTCGTGTATCACTCACATTGCATAATAGCATATCTTTCCGTGGCACCAGGAATGAAATTATTATTAAGTGTTATAGATAATTTCCTTGGCTACCTACATGTTGTAGATTCATAGGCTTAGTTAATGCTAGGAGTCAATTATTATTCTACATACTATAGATGTTGGGATTTATCGTTTTGTTGCACTAGTTCCCTTCTCTTTATAATTCCTTTTTTTTTTTGCTCCTTTAGTGGGGATGGATGTGTGACCGATACAACCAAGTAGCCACTTTTTGAAAAATCAATGTCTTGCGATCGGCAGCTTTCTTTTGGCACAGAGACAGACTAGCAGTTTAGCTGTTTGAATTGGTGGTTCGAGTTTTGTTAAATATCATTAATTTTTTTAGCAATTGCTACGCTTGTCTTGCTAATGAAAGGAGTGCCAAGTACACATAAAAACCCTTTTTGTTGCAAATAACGCCTAGACTTATTCTTTCATATTAGTGATTGTAGGCTTCTGCCTTGATAACTCTAGGAAAAATCTAATTGCTTCAGTTTGACCAGTTAAACCGGGTCACCATTTCAAACGCTTCTGCCCATACACGGTCAGTGGTTTAGTGGGACATGACTTTGGATTGGTTCATGGTTCAACAGGTTGAATTGACCGGTTCATTATGGGTTTGAAAACAATGAATACGAGAGGATTGTTTCATTATAGTATAAGGTTCATTGTATATGGCATACTTATATTTTTTTTATTATTGTAACTGAATATCTGAAGAATATTGTTCTTTTGTAGGGCAAGTTCATGATGACATAACGAAGCAATTAGAAGAAAGTGTACACCTCACAGACAGGTGAATGGTGAGATCACACATTTATATGTTCACATTTAGATGGCTTTGGAACTTCGCTTTCATTATTCATTTTGGTAATGATAGTTACTAACAATTTTCACTTATGGCCGTTTGATGTTGTTCCTGATTTCATTATCTAACAATCCGAATGCTTCAGGAATTAAAAGTCTGATATACTTGCCCTGGAAAGTCCCATAGCTGTGTGGGCTCTTTCATAAATGTTGTTAATTCAATGATAAGCTTTTTCTAGCAAAATAGCTGATGAACAGAGTTTATGGTATGAATTGTAGGATTTATGGAGACCCTACGATTTCTATCTAGGATTTTTCTTTCTCCACTTTCTAGGCGATCTGGTGGAGTTTATAATTTACTGAGTTATTCTTCGTCACACTATTTTAATCACTCAGTTTGCAATAGTTACTCATTCCCTTAATCAAGTATTAGCACACGGTGTTTGCATTTATTTTAATTGGTGGCTCTTCCTTGCCTGCATGATTTAATATGAATCTTCCTACTTACCAAGAATTAGTCCCTAAATTGAGTATTATCACATGGTGTGTGCGTTTAAATTTGAGTGGGTGGCTCTTCATTGCTTGCATGTCGTAATATGAATATTGCAACTTACCGAGACTTAGTTGGCTTTTGAGCGATGGTTATTGATTGTTGGCTTAGAACTGAACTTGAAATCCTGGCTTACCTTGGCTTTTCTTTGTTAAATCTGTTATCGTTCTTCTTCTCTACCACATTTTTTTCCTGTCGAGAGGTCAAAGGCACCGTTTCGTCAGAAAGCTTTTAAAGATTTGTGTGTATACTGAACCATTTAAATAGCATAAATTCTTGAGAGACACAAATCAAATATAGTGGAGCCCTTACCTTGCTTCTCCCTTTCTATGAAAGGAAATGCAAAAGAAACTAACTGACTTTGAATTGCAGTTCAGACTATGATCTTCCCAACATAAGGGCTGAGCCTGCATATTCCTGTCAAGAAGTTAACATACATCGATGACCAATTAGTTGTGAAGTTTTGGGCAGGTATTTACTTCTTTCTATATTGAGAACAGATAAATTTGGTGAATGTTGATTCTATCTTATGGCCTCCTTGATTTGGTCTTGAACTTAGTTATCTGTTCTTCTGCATGATCTTCCATTCTACCTTCGACCGTGCTTACGCAAATTTAGTAAAAAATCGATTTTCAGTTGCTCTAGGAACCAGCCTCTTCACAGTTTAACTTCATGGCCCCCATGTTGTTGATCTTTTCATTTAAAACGTAAGGAAATAAGTGCCAAAAGGAGACAGCACCTAGACAACGTGTTAGCCACCCTGCATGTGTGGATACATCGTCAAGTTAATGGGCCTGTCTGGAATTTATGTGGAAAACATAGAGAAAACCTAGATGCAAAATGCCGTTGTACGGTCGGGATTCATTGGTTCTACTCAGAAGGATCATAGTATTGATAAATTTAGCATTTTCAGTCTAGTCAGGTTCATTTAATACTAATTTTTGTTTGTCACAAATTCAAACGTTGACTCTCTGCGGGAAAAGGTTTGGGGTTGGATAGTTTGACAGATTCTGACTAGGCTCTTTATCTTGCCTTCTTTCTTATTGCAAGAATGGATCCTCATTTCCTCAAAATCTCTCTACAGGTTGTGCCTGCTGCTGTCCCTTGAGCTGTATAATGTTGGTTATCGTTGGTTAATCATCATGGATCATTAACATTTGCATGATTAAATGCAAGCTCCAAATGGATTGTGGCTAGGCTTTGTGAACTAGCAGATGAAAAAGTGTGAAAAAAAATCATTCTGAAGCAAGAGCTGGTGAACCAGTTTCCTCCCCTCCACCTCCATGCTAAGAAAATGTCTTCCATGAAGGCCTGTAATTCGTTGTCGTACGGGCAATATTCGAATGTGGCATCTCTTATTGCCGCTGATCATACTGACTGCTGCCAATCATGTGATGGAGTGAGATTACCCTTTACTACCTCAAGGAAGCAGGACTTAGATTTTACTTATTTTCGTTGAGGCCATCACAATCGTGCTATTTTTTGGAAAAACTTTATGGTAGATGATCAAAGAACTTTTGATGATTCCAAAGTGTTCATTGGTGAAATTCAGCTATAACCCCCGAGGTTCAAAGATTCCTGTAGGTGTAACAGAAAGGACACTCCATTTTCTTTTGTGAAATTCCAGATACAAGTGTAAATACATCAGATACTTAGTTCAATATAGGCAGATGTCAGTATGGAAATTGTTATGGAATTCGCATGGGTTTTTTGTGGAATTCTGCATAAGATCTTTTCTTGACTTTGAAATGTGATTGTTAGTTAAACCAAAGGGACATGTTCTTGTGTTTTATCAGGTGCCGAATCGTACCTTTTCCGGGGGGGTCATGTGTGCAGAACAATTTCCATCCCTCAGCCAGATGTAGCTGGAGGGCAAGGCAGAATAATTTCGTGGAGGGCAAGAGCGTTTGGTTTGTTGGGCCATCAGAGCAGAGTTACAACGAAAATAGAAGGCAAACCTAGCCGAATTGATTGGGTCGCGTAGGTGCAACTGCAGAGCTGTCGATATGGGTTGCAAACTCACATCTTAATTCATATTTATGGAGATGGGTTGAAAATAGGTCAGCTTAAACCTGAAATATGGGTAAAAATGGGTTTTAAAGCAAAACGCAAAAAGGGGATAAAAAGTGGGTCAAGTAACAAACCCACTTTCATCTCATACTAAAGTTGATGTCAATTGATTTGGTTTCTTAATCTAATGTTTAGACAATAGTTTATCACCGTGTTTTCTTGAATTTGATGTCCTACTTCCTAAAAATTAGGCCGTGCCTCGGTGTCGCTCTTGCTCTAGACCAGAGTCAGTGGAATATTTGTTGTGATCCCGTTAATTCATGATTTCCACAAAATTAGTTGTAAGTATTGACGGTAATGGATCTTACATGAGGTGTACATGATTTAACGGTTGCAATAATGTCCAAGCATGGAATCAATCCTAGTATCCTACGAGATGCTTTAGTTGAGCGGATAACACTAGATTTAGAAAAGTCTACATATCAGCATATAACAAGAAATTGGCATAAAACATAAAGATATCAGCATAGAAGGGATTTCCTTTCATTGTGATGCTAGGAAGACCGGCACGACATAATAGACCGCTAACTAAAGCTTAATCTTACAAAAAAGCGAGTAATGCTCCGTTTGTTTTGGGAAAAACGACAAATTTGTTTATAAATAAATGTCCCTGTTAATCTATCTCAATTTTGTATTTAGCCATACAATGGGATATATTGCATTCTTTTAATTAAAACAAGCATTCCTTACACCAACCGTTTAAAAATTTCCTTTTTTTTTTTTATCGAAAACCTAATTTAGGAAGCAAAAATAATAAAATAAAGAGGCGGGATCCATTATGTGACATCGCGTCAATGATAGATGTGGGCGTGGGTTTTCCAGTTTTTTTTTTCATACGAAATATGAAAAACTGATTATCAAGAATGTGGAACTTTCAAAACTGTTATTTTAAATAGAGACACTCCTATTAATAAGATATTATCATCCTACACTCCTCAATGTCTTCTTCTTTTTCTTTTTTCTTTTTATGGTTTTAATCGCACAATAATGAAAAAAAAAACACGTTTCTAAGACCAAATCTAACGAAGGCAATACAATTTGAGGACACTCTCTTTCACTGCTGGTGGCTATGCCCCTTCCTTCTTCTTCTTCTTATTTTATTTTTTTTATGTTTCCCTTTGTTTTTTGAGTTTTTTTCTTCTTTTTTTTCTTTATTAAGTTCTTAACACAATGGTCGACATAATTTGATAAATCATAAAGTGGGTTGATGACGGGAAAAAAAAATTATTGAGGATAAATTGAAACTTTAATG
Source organism: Metrosideros polymorpha var. glaberrima (assembly GCA_001662345.2). NCBI lineage: Eukaryota > Viridiplantae > Streptophyta > Magnoliopsida > Myrtales > Myrtaceae > Metrosideros > Metrosideros polymorpha. The sequence continues at coordinate 10,615,837 of BCNH02000007.1, read as the reverse complement.
ATCCGAAATTAAAATTTTGAGTTATTACTCTTTGCTTATCGATAGAAAGGAAAAAGAAGAAGAAGAAGATAGAATTTGAGCACTTAAGATGTAACTTGATTGAATTTGCCTCCACTTTTCTCTGGTCAACCACACCACCAAAAGTGAGATCAAATTCACCCCAAATTTAGCATTACAGTAGATATTTTAAACGAGTCATGTTATGAATGTCTGAAGATATATAAAACGGTCGAGTTTTTCAAACCTATTGGCTTGCCTTAGATAACATTGTCTCTAGACAATTAATTTGCTTACAACCACATGTTGGATTCAAAGTATGAATATTGAATATCTTAATAGAAACAAATACATCAAAAAAGGCAACTTTTTACTACTGATTACCTAAGAAGTGCATAGCATTTTGTAAGTATCTATTTATGAAAATTCAATTAGATTATGTCATCCGGAAAAATTATCCAAAAAGTCAAGCTCATCCGGGAAAATCCAATTGAATTTGCCGATGAATTACGAGAGGAAGTTTCTGTTCATCTAATATATCAATTTAATCCCAAATTCCTTATTAAATCGTGATCAAGAATTGTGACTGAGTCTCTAGTTTTCGGTACACGTGTGCCTAGTTAGTTCTTCGGCTTCTTGTTCATATGCAAACCCACGTTTTAATTCATATATTTATGGAGATCATAAATGGATCAGCTTAAACCTGAAAAACAGGTAAAATTGGATGATAACCCACTTTCAACTGAAAAATAAGTCCAACTCTTTCCTTCTCTCTTCTCACTCCCTCCGTAGACGACGAAGCACTGAAGCAGCACACAGCCCTAACGCTGCTCGCCTCTCTCTCTCTCCCCTCGAATCTCGCCGCCCCTCTTTGCTTTTTCCGTCCCTCCGCGTCTCCCAGTTCCACTCGTCGCCGCGCCGCCGCGAGACTTCGTTCCCGATCGGACCCTGGCAAGGCTGCCTCATGACTCTATTCTCTCTCTTTCTCTTTCGTGTCCTGTTTCTTGGATGATCAGCGCTGCCACTTTCAGGCGGACAATCGTCACTCGAAGGTACATTCCCTCCTCATGTCTGCGTCAAGCTTTCCATACTTTTGTTTGGACTTGTTCGTTTCCCTCGCTGATTTGGACATTTTCTGTTGCGATGCTGAACACCCATTGAATGACGGATTAGGGTTGTGATTCGAGTATATTATCATGTGCGTAGATGTACTTTGAAGGAGGCTGGGCTTCAATCTCTGTTCAATGGTAGATGCTTTGCTTGTCTTTCATGTCCTTTTCTTTTTGGTCGTGTGATTCTTGATTTTGAACGGTATATGCTTGATTGTTCTGTTAGGGGGTTGCGCTGATTAGTCACTACCTGTTCGATGATATTCTCATCAGAGCGAATTAGGATGAGGGCTCGCATAAGGTTTTGAATTTTATGCGTCCCGTGAAGTTCCTAGCATCCGGATGAACCCACACCCTCATCCGAAGTGCTCAGATCTCTCTTGAGCTACTTCTGCCATCCGTGACTTCAATCAGCGACTTCATAGAGGTGAAGAAGTTCCAAAGACTGTTGTTTCTTTTGCTCTGAGCTGCTCGGTTCAGCATTTGTGAGTTTGATTCTAGATGAGGGTGTGGGTTTCAATTAAGCTCGCATGGCTCTGAAATTGATTTTGGGGGTTTCTTGTTGCAAGGGTTTGCTTTGGAGATGTCGAGCCCACTGGATCGATTTGCGAGGCCTTGTGAGTAGTACAATTCTTACAAATTTTCAAGTTCCTGTTCAATGTGTTTTGGTTCTGTTTTGTGGTGATTGTTGTTTGCTGAGGTGGGTTCAGAATGGCGTGTGACTGTGTGTTCATTTGGTGGGTGAGCTATAGGGTGTCGCTGGTGGTTTGCTCGGTTTGATTGTGCTGCATTTGAGAGAAAAGAAGGGAATGCTTTCTCTTGACTGACATTTTTGCAATTTTGGTCCAATGATAGTATAATGCAGACTACGGTTGACCTGTATTAGGCTGAAGGGGGTGACTGCGATTTTAGTTTTTGAAATCTTTTACTTGATCGTTGCTGCCTGTTTGGTTGCATGTCCTTTTTCTTTTAAAAGGGAATGGAAGTTGGGATGTTTCATTTTGATGTTTTACAAGAGACTGAGTGTTGGGTTTGTTGCTGCTTGTTTGTGGAGTCAATTGTTTAATCCTCTATTTGGATTAGCACTGAACACCAAGAAGTGTCCAATCTTTGGAACTGCATTTTAATTGATTTGTGCTTTCCCACTGATTTTTCTCAAGTGTTTAATTTAATGTTTGGTAGAAATATAACATATTATCTTTTCTTTCAGTATTTACAACTTGTTCTAATTCACGTTTTCTTTAACTAATTAGTTGACATGTCAAGATCTAATGAGGATCAAGAAGAATATTCAACTACGGAACGATCCGAGACACGTAGAGTTGTATCCTTAGTTCATGAGGACGAGGAAAATAACTCTATTTGCTCTAAACGATTGAAAAAGATGCAATTGTGTTGTATGGTCTGTATTAAAAAAAATTCACAGATGAGGATGGCAAGAAAAAGGCAAGTGTAAGTGGTGCAAAATAATTTACATGGCCAGCCATAGAAAAAAAAAATTATTGCGTCATTTAAGTACTTGTCCCAATCAAGAGGCCAATGTTAATGATTTCACGGAATAATTTGATCAAGCCGTGTTTAGAGTTAACCTAGCAAAATCGATAATCAAGTACAATTACACCAACTCTTACTAGAGACCTCAACCCTAATGTGAAGCACATATCAAGAAATATAGCAAGAAGTGATGTAGTAAAAGTTTATGAGAAAGAGAAGAGAAATTTGAAATCAAATGTAGTCACTTTCGAGTATAATATTTTTAACCTCTGATCTATGGACTTATATTACAAATGATCATTATATGACTGGCACTGTCTATTACATCGATGAGAATTGGGAATTACATGCAAAGGTTTTGTGCTTCTCTTATGTGCCACCTTCATGTAGTGGCGTCATTTTACTGGAAAAATTACCGACTTTGTTGAGAGGATGGGGCATTGAGAGGAAGATTTTCAGTATTACATTAGATAATGCTTAATACAATGGTTGATATTTGAAAAAATACATGGACATTTTTTTCATATGAGTGCGCATATTCTAAATCTCATTGTATAAGGTATAAAGGTAATTGATGGATCATTACAAAATATTATGAAATCTGTCAAATATGTGAGAGTTACATAAGGGAGGATAGTAAAATTTGCTGAATGTATATCACAATCATGCTTGAAGACGGGTAAAAAGGTCTGTCAAGACGTGGCTACTAGATGAAACTCTACGTACCTAATGCTTGAAGGTGCTTTAGCCTTTGAACATGCATTTTCTCATTTGAAGTTAATTGATTGTAACTTTCTCACATGTCCATCACCTGAGGATTGGGTCAGAACCATGAAAATTGCATTCTTGCTATAAGCTATTTATGATATTTTTACTCTCTTTTTTGGAGTTGGATATCCTGTGTCAAATTAAATTTCTATGGAGTATGGTCGTTTGATAAAGACGAAGAATAGTGATGATGTAACTATTAGTTCTATAGCTATGGCAATGCAAAAGTTTTAAAAATATTGAAAGTGTTATAGAGTAGTCTTACCTTTAACTGCTATATTAGATCCTCGTTATAAGTCATACTTGTTAAAGTTTTACTATTCAAAGTTGGATGTGAATGATTATGTGGGATTTGTACAAAACATTCAAGAAATGCTCTATATAGAGGTCATATATTCATCAAAAAGAATATAGAGCATTTCTCAAATGCTCCATACAAATTCCACATGATCATCCATATCCAACTTTAAATAGCAAAACTTAACAAGTGTAGCTTATAGCGAGAATCTAATATAGCAGCAAAAGACAAGACCACATTATAACACTTCTAATATTTTTCGAACTTTTTTAGCATTGCCATAGCCATAGAATTAGTAGCTACAACCTCTCAATTCCTTGCATTTATCAAACGAATTGGATTTTCCATACTCCATAGAAATATAAATTTGCCGTGGAATATCTAACTCCAGAGGAGAGAGTAGAAATATCATAAAAAGGTTGTAGCAATAATGCAATTTTCTTGGTTTTGACCCAATCCTTAGATGATGGACATGTGAAAAAGTTACAATTAATTAACTTAAAATGAGAAAATGCATGTTCAAAGACCAAAACACCTTCAAGCATTAGCTACGTAGAATTCCATTTAGTAGCCACATCTTGACGTAGCTTTTTACCTGTCTTCAAGCATGATTGTGATATACATTCAATAAATTTTACTCTTATCCCTTGTGTAACTTTCACGTATTTGACAGATTTTCTAATATTTTGTAATCATCCATCAATCACTTTAATACGTTCTTGTACAAAAGAGATTCAGAATATGCGCACTACAACGCACATGAAAAAACTGCCCATCACATAACAAAGATGATCTCATATAAGGTGAATTTTTTCAAATATCAACCATATTGTCATTGTATGATGTATTATCTAATGTAATACCGAAAATCTTCCTCTCAATGCCCCACTCTCTCAACAAAGTCAACAATTTTTCCAGTAGAGTAGCGCCGCTATATGGAGGTGACACATAGGGGAAGTACAAAACCTTTGCATTTAATTCTCATCAATGTAATTGACAGTGAGAATCATATAATGATGAGTTGTAATAGAAGTCCACAAATCAGAAATTAAACATATTCTGCTCGAAATTGACATTACATTTGATTTCAAATTTCTCTTCTCTTTCCCATAAACTACCACATCACTTCTTGCTGATTTTCTTGATATGTGCTTCATATTGGGGTTGAGGTAACTAAGCAACTCTCTAGTAGCCTCATGCTCTACAAAAGAATAAGTGTAATTGTGCTTGATTATTGCTTTTGCTAGTTTACCTTTAAACACGACTTAATCAAATCGTTCCATGGAATTTTCAACATTGCCTCTCGATTGGGACAAGTACTTAAATGAACCAACAAATTTTTTGTCCCATGGTTAGCCATGTAAGTTAGTTCACACCACTTATACTTTGTCTTTTTTTTGCCATTCTCATTTGTGAATTTTTCAAATTCAGACATACAATAGAAGTGCATTTTTTCGATCATTTAGAAAAAATGGAGTTATTCTTTCGTCCTAATGAACTGAGGATGTAACTCTACATCTTTCGTATCGTTCTATAGTTGAATATTCTTTTTTTTCCTCATTAGATCTTGATATGTTAACTAATTAGTTAGAGAAAACGTGAATTAGAACAAGTTATAAATACTGAAAGAAGATAACATGTTATATTTTTACCAAATATTAAATTAAACACTTACGAAAACTCAGTGGGAAAGCACAAATCGATTATAATGCAGTTCCAAAGACTGGAAACTTCTCGGAATTCCACACCTACATCTATCATTTCATTTTTTGTCTTGAGTATCATCTGTAATTTTGATGCGATGTCACTTAATTGATCGTGCCTCTTCATTTTATTATTTTTGCTTCCTAAATTAGGTTTTAAAAAAAAAAGGAAACTTTTAAATGTTTGGTGTAGGAAATGCTTTTCTTATTTAAAAGCATGTAATTATCCCATTGTATGGCTAAATAAGAAATTGAGATAGATTAATAGGGACATTTATTTATAAATAAATCTGCCGTTTTTCGCAAAACAAACGGAGGATTACTCGTAATTTTGTAAAATTAAGCTTTAGTTAGCGGTCTATTATGTCATGCTAGTCTTCCTAGCGGTCACAATGAAAGGAAATCACTTCTATGCTGATGTGTTTATATTTTAGGCCAATTTCTCGTTATATACTGATATGCGGACCCTTCTAAATCTAGTGTAATCTGCTCAACTAAAGCATCGTGTAGGATTGATTCCATGCTTGGACATTATTGCAACTGTTAAATCATGTACACCTCATGTAAGATCCATTACCGTCGATACTTACAACTGATTTTGTGGTAATCACGAATTAACGGGATCAAAACAAGTATTTCACCGACTCTGGTCTAGAGCAAGAGCAACACAGAGGCACGGCCTAATTTTTAGGAAGTGGGACATCAAATTCAAGAAAACACGGTGTTAAACTAGTTTCTAAACTTTAGATAATGAAACCAAATGAATTGACCGTAACATTATTATGAGATGGACAACTTGTTGATGAAGTACGTCCTCTTGATTTGGTTCATTTTGGTTGGGTTTTTTGTTCTCGGCTGCTTGGTGAATATGAATAGGGAGCGGTGCTGAATGAAATCTGGAGATTTTGCGGACTAGGCCTCGACTAAGCCAATGGAATTTCCTCTAGTCCTAGCACACTGTATGATTGTAACATGATTATCTTCATAGAAAAGAAAACCTCGATGACATTGCAAAAACTGAATTTTGTGTCTATCATATAAAGATACATACAGCCATTCAAAATTGAAAGCTGTCACAACGAGACATGAATTACTTTCTTAGATGGAAACACAACATTCCCCTGAAAGCAGCTCCGGACTTGTATCTGCATAGGAAGAGGATTTATCTAGAACTTTGGTCTTCTCCCTAAGAGTGCCAAACGAATTGGCAATAGCTTGAACATATGTGGCAATTTTATGGGTGAAGGAATCCTACTAACATTGGTGTTAGCTCCAAATGCATTCTTCCATATTCTGTAACAAGCACCAAGAACAGTGAGGTTAAGCACAGTCGAGGTGTACAACTGCTGCAGCATACAATATTTCTGTTTGCCGGGGGGAAAAGACAATGTGGAACAGAGATTCAGCATCACCTCTTCAATATGTTCTGTATGCACAAGTCTAGTACAGAAAAAGACAGAAAGAAACGGCAATTTCATGCAGAATAGAGGGTGGACTCAGTTCACACTTCACACAACATTAGCAAGTTCTGGGGAGTGTGGACTAGTCTCAAAACTTTTTGCCTTGGCTTTTCATGATTGCCTGCATATTATTTGTCAATGCAACGAAACACTCTTCTAAATGATGAACACAGCAGCTTGCACCCCACCATAACTGGACAGGTGAGCTGGGTATTTGATTCACCGGAAATCTGAAAGTCAAAGGATAATTCTCCCCAAGTAAACAAAGTAGCCAGCAAAAGGTGGACCCATATTGTCTGCTTTTCCAAGCAAAGTTAACACCACAATGGTATTTTTATTGGGAAAATCAAATCAAGGTACACCACGAGGCCGTATGCTACAAAACTGAAATCTTGTTAAGTGAAAGAACGAGTTTCCTGACAAAAAGTGGAAGCGCTAACTCATCAAACGGATAAAAAGAACTATCCGGTGTCCGGTGGTGAAGAGTTGGCCCATCCTAGAAAGGTGAGTCTTACAAAGAGTAAGCCAGCAAAGTTACCCATTCCCCAAATTGTAGATCCTGACTTCAACAACAGGAAACTTGAAGCCTCGGCAGCCCAATTGTACCTCTGCAAGTAAAGCTCCCAGTGACAAGACAATGCATTCACATTTCACATAATTAATCAGCGTCGCCAACTAAAAAGTCCGTCTTGATGCTAAATCAATTACTACTGGATGCCGAGTCATCAACTAGCAATAGTCCTCTCAGTGTTTTGGTACTACAGCATTTGAAATTCTAGAACTCTGCTAATAAATTACATGGGGCCAAGCATTGCCACCAACTAATTCAGTAAGGCCGAGTCGAATGTGCGACAGTGCCCCATGTCTTAAGCAATCATATCCAGTACGAGTTACCACTCCTAGAAAATCTGCAAAAATATCCCTACTGATTGAATTCACAAAGCTAACTGTTCGGTGTCTCTGTCAGCTTGAATGGCAATACTGACATGCAGACTAATAGTGTTATTAGGAAGTGAACCCCAAGAAGAAAACACGTTCAGAGTCACACCAATTTTGAAGAAGCACGAGGATACACATAGAGAGCAATCAGCTGTCATGACCATAGTCCAGTTTTCTTAGCTTGAACAGTTCACACAGGCAGCTCCTCAAGACCTCCGGTGCTAATAGATCTACTAAAATATTCATCCAAGCAGCATCGGTACATAATTAAACTACATCCCTATGGTTTCACTCGAACCATTTTCACAATGCTTTTTTTTCCATCAATATTTGTAGTCGCCGATGACCATTATAAGCAGTGTGAACAAATGCACTGCGTCTTAACGATATTCTCCATCAAGTGGAGCTCAATATAGAGTCAAACAGAAGATCAATTACATACTTCATCATCGTCCCCTTAGCGCCATCTTCTCCCAAGCATCCTTACGTAAAGCAGGGAACCAAGAGACCCAGCACCGAAGCTGGATAACAAGCAGAACGCAAGCGCAGAGATGTGCATAGCAAGGTTTGTAAGCAAGTCAACATCATCAAAACGCGATCCCTTTGAAACGCTGAAGTGCAACCTCACGATCGTGAGGTCGCACATGATTTGTCACATGTTAAAGTTATTTTTAAGGATAAAAAAAATTATTTAGCAGCAATTCTCTGGTTTTACATGTAATTAATTTTTATTTAAATTGAAAGATTTAAAATCCTTTACCCTTTAGTATGTCTAATATGCATTTTTGCGTTTTTACCCAATGTGGGAAGCAGCAAGGCCATGGATAATGGATGTTTCTGGGTTTTGGTTTAACTTCCTCTTGTGTTTCCCCCTTTTTGTTGATGATTAAAAGTAAGAGAGAATGGATTTATCTAGTTATGGTCTAGATAATGTAGTCAAAAGCAAATATTGTTGTGTGCCTATATGAAAGTGCAAGCCCTGATCATGCTACAATGCTGTGCCTGGATTGACGTGGGATGTCCCTTGGCCATTGTGACTGGCTACAGCGGGTTGCGCAAGAATACAGATGCAATGGGTGTAAATAACTGCCCTGTCTACACAAAGTACATATTACTGCTGCATACTAGGCCAAATTACTACATAATTACAACCTCAGTACATTGAAGATGTCAATCTCCAAGGATGAGGAGGTCTCCCTCTCACACCAGTTCTTTACTTTCGGCTATTTGTCTCAAAGATTCACCAAATAACTACTATTGAATAAGGCCGGTATAAGCACATCGAAATTTATTCCACAACAAGCTACAGATACATCACCTCACTCATAAAAACGTTACTCACAAAGGAGAAACTGTTATAAGCAAGCCAGAAATATACAACCTGCTTCACAAGAAGATTAAAGAAAAAGCTCGGTTTTGGGAGACTCCCGATGCAGTTCCACATCTTGGAATCGATAAGACGTAATGTTAGGACCCAATAAACTGGAACATAAGCAGAATACATGCACGACTGTCACTGCTAATAAATCGCTTGGCTGACGCGAGCATTATCTGCATTTCTCTGAAACTACCTTCAGAAAGCAATCTTCCTCTCTGTAGGAGAGCCATGAATCATCTGTAACTTTAGCTGCTCTCTCTCCCTGAAAAGATCACAGTTATGAATGTAATTTTGACAACAAGCGATCAGTTGATAGTGATCATCATCTGGACAGATATTTACATCCTGAGTAATAAAATGTACAGGGACGGTTATTTTAAACAGCGGCAAATCAGGCTAAGCTGGTTCCACATTAGTCGCTCCATTGCAATTATTACGGTGACCAGTCTCTCCCAGCCACTCCTCCAATTTTGCTTCTCTATTAGCTTTAAAACTCTCGAAGTCTTCTGACACCGGCAATAAATTATCACTTGCCAAGTGGAGAGTAGTGTGGCTTTCTCCTCCTTTCTCTTCTTGCAGTTCTTCAGAAACCTCACTTGATAATGGCTGTTCATCAGACTCAACCACCGGCAGAGTTGAGCTTGAGCTGGTGTCCGCAACTGACAAGGGCTCATTTGTGTAAATCAAATGTTTCTCACCCTGCATCTGCACAGGATCTTGGGAATCAAGGTTAGGCCATTTAAAATTGCTCGCCCTTTGTTTGGCTGACTTTAGAACATTGGAAAAGTAATTTCCACTCCTTTCACCATCTTGAGGGTCAAAAAAGGTAGATCGTCCCCAAGTGGTTGGCCCTGACGAGCTAATTCTTCGCATTTCAAAATCCGAGGTTTGTTTGTGTATCAATCCTCTTTTAGGCTGTTTTGCCGACATGATTGCTAGCGATTTGTTGATATCACCAATCATGTCATCAACAATGGGGAACCCACAATCCTTCATTGACCTCATCATTGTAATAGAATCTTCTAAGTCCTCTATATGCAGATTGGTTGCTTGTGATTTCCCAGCAACATTATTCTTGAGACTAATAACGTTGGGCACTGCATTTTGAGTGTGCTGCAGAATGTAAAATAGCCCCACTGAAGGTTCATTCGCCACATACTTGATCATCTCTGCCAAGCTTTCAGTTATCTCCACAAAGCCATCAACAGTGGAGAATCCATGCATCTTGTTGAAGGTGAATGACAAATCATCACTAGTCCGGTCAATGACTTACACGGGGAAAATTTTTCAAGAAAAAAGTAAAGAAACGACTCGAGAAATGGAAAAACTGCCAGTTGCAGACGAGCAAGCACTTACTCTCATAGAATAAATATCATGAAGTTATACAACAAAAAAAAGAACATCAGTTCTTCGGGAAATTAGCCTTAATCTTCATTTTAGGGCAAACTGGGACCCGTGTTAGACCTGAATACCAACCCCAAATTGATAAGTCAGTGCTTTTTTCAGATTTAAGTTGTTCAGGGTCCTTCAGATCCTAGTTGCCATTCTGATTGCAACTTTAAAAATCCATGTCGATTCACCATTTGCACTTGGAAAACCTGGAACCCGATTGCAATGAAATAGTAAATTTAACAGGGTATTGTCAGCCAAAATTTCAAAGGCTATACATTTAGAATTAATGGACCAATAACTTAAGGATGTCTTCTAAAGATATAGTGCCTAACCCCCACCATCTATGCAGTCCAGGTTCAGCCAAAAAGAAAAAAAAGAAAAGAAGTAACCCAGGACATAAAAATGTATGTCCTCCAGTTTCATCCGCCAATTGGTCAAAGGTCACAACTGACAAGTAACACAGTGTCACCAACTAGGAACATGGTCCAGCAACATATGTACACTTGAGAACCAAAATAATGACTAGAGGGCAACCTGTGGAGGCAAACCTTTAGAATAGTTGTGAGATGGCAAGACATGCTGGCTGGATATGTATTGAGTAAATACATGGAAGTGATTCTCACTTTAGCAAATTTCATTATCTTTCCTTCCCATCGAGATTATTGTGTCAATCGCACAAAGATAGTGCGTTAAGTTCGTCATAGCAGCTAGCACAATCACGACCTTCCAGTTAGTCTTGTCAAACCTCTAGTAGCTGAATGACTTCTTTTTACAGTGCTCAAAAGCCATAAGTACATCTAGCACCAAGACCGATATTCTCTCCTTTTCTTTTCTTTGGTTGAACAAGACAAATATTCTGCTTGCAAATGTTTTAACTATATATATATTGTTGTTTTCCAAGCAGAATAAAGATGTATCAAAGTGAACACCGTCTAGAGTCCTGGCCCCTAAACTACAATAGGGGAATGAACTGCCACTATCTTATGTCAAGGTGAACCAGGTTAGTGGACCTCACAAGCACCAGGCAGAGTTCAGCCCCTGGGATCTAGTAAACAGAAACAACCCACAGGGCAGGAACAAGAGTGACAGTAACAACACTACCTAAGATTCTCTTTGATTTTCCGTCTTCCACATATTTATCCAACACCAGAACTAGATCTGCTGCTCTAAATGAAGTCCAGGATCGATGTCATCGAAATTTCACAATGTAAATATTCGCGTCAACTACTTGACGCACCTCCCTCTCCCTTTATCCAGCTGTGGAGTAGAACCTTACACAGTTGGAATGCATATGCTTGTGCTGTTCTATCAAATGACAAGTGACATTGAATATTTCATGGCCATTCGCAACTTAATTCTTGCAACCCCAGTAAACATTCACCAACGTGCCTGCACACCTTCACAGTTCCAGGGGTGCCCATTCAAACAAGAGATGATTATGTTCAACCATCTAAACTCTAAACCGGGTCGAACAGCACTTACACACGAAACGAAATAATCATCAAACGATCAGAGAATCGAATCCACAACGCCATCAATCACGAACCTTCAAAGATCGAGCTCCTAAAGAACTCCTTCAATCACAGAAAGATATATCACGCCGCACAGTACTTGGCTCTAACTTGGCTTTTCCGAGAAGCCCACAAACTCCGAACTCAAGAGCGCAGTCAATCGGAGGAAAACAATTTCCCAAGACGAAACAAGAAAGATTTAGGATCTCTATCCTTACCTCAAAGGAGCAATCTTTCGAGTACTGCCAATCAATTGGCCACCGAGTCGCCGATCGAGAGAACGGTGACTAGAACAGGCTCTTTCAAGATCTCTGGCGCTCGTGAGAAATCAGCACGCACCTGCGATGTCGGATGGGCATATATCCAAGAACAAGGGCCATCGCGCAGCACTTGTGCGTCTCTTGTCTTACGTTTTCACCTTTTCCTCAACCGACGACAGGTACCTCCGAGAAGCTCCACAACAGACAGTGACGAGGATCGACGAACGAACACGGGACCGTCGAAGGTGGATCGGCGAAGGTGGATCGGCTATATGGGCTAGCGTCGAAGGCCCATCAATCGAGGCCCATATTCATTGGGTTTGGCCCATGGAAGCTAATTGGTAGAGCCCAACCCCGCGCGTCGCCGCGAACTCATCGAGCCGACGACGAAGGCGACGGCGAAAGAAAGTGTGGGGTTTGGGAAGTGCAAAGGGGGAGCGATAATGGGGAAGCCCAAGAACAAGCGCAAGCGCAACGAGTCCGACTCCGACGAAGACGAAACCTTCTACTATCGGTACGCCTCAGCTCCTCCTCCGCCATCAACCTCCAGCCTCACCACCACTCACGGCGGAAGGAACCCAAATTCCGGTGGCGGCGGCGGCTCTGGCGGCCTCGTACCCTCCAAGTCGACCCTCTACGTCTCCAACCTCGACTTCTCCCTCACCAATTCCGACCTTCACACCCTCTTCTCCACCTTCGGCAAGATCGCACGCGTCACCGTCCTCAAGGACCGCGTCACCCGCCGCAGCCGCGGCGTCGCCTTCGTCCAGTTCGTCTCGCAGCCCGACGCCCAAAGGGCCGCCACCGAAATGCACGGCAAGACCCTCAACGGCCGCAAGGTCGCCGCGTCGATCGCGATCGACAACGGCCGGGCGACGGAGTTCATCAGGAAGAGGGTTTACAAGGACAAGAGCAGGTGTTACGAGTGCGGAGAGGACGGGCACTTGTCGTACGAGTGCCCGAAGAACGTTCTGGGGGCGAGGGAGCGGCCTGCCCCGAAGAAGGGGAGGAGAGGCGGCGGAGGAAGGGAGGAGTGGAGTGGCGGTGGCAGCGGCGGTGGCAGCCACGGCGGTGATGGAGATGATGAAGGGGAGGCATTTGATGAGGAGAATTGGGCTTCGGTGGTGGACGACGGTGCGGACGAGAGATTGTTGAGGAGGGAGAGAGAGGAGAGAGAGAGAGTGAAGGAGAGGAGGGAGAGAAAGGTGAGCTATTTCAGCGACGAGAGTGATGAGGAGGATGAGTGAGTTTGAAGAGAGTGAGGCCTTGGCTTTGCCTGGATTTCTTAGAAAGTATACCTTCTTGGAGGTGCTTCCGCAATCCTTCTTTCTTGAATGCATATATGTCTGTGTGCTTTTTATCTGCTAAGTGGATGTGGAAGGTGGAAGCATCTGGTTTTTCGAATCGAGCTATGGGTTGAAGTGCTCTGCTCCGTGGTTTTCTTGGTATAGTCAGGCTCAGGACACTTCTTGGTATTTGGTAGAATGATGTTGGAGCTAGAGATTGTATGCTTGGTGCATTGAGATAAAGGAGTTTTACTGGTGATAAAGGGGTGTGAAGTAGTTTATGCCTTGTGGTTTTCATCAATTGTGATTGTGTTTGCTAATGACTAGGATGACTAGGTGATTTCAATCCCGTTGTACGGTGGAAGGCTTCGTTTCAAACTTCAGAAAGATACATGTAGAGCTACTTGGTGCTGCCTCATGCATACAGTAGTCAAGCTCATGTTAGGTTTTCTCTGATCTTTTGCTCTTATGGGGGTGTGATCTAAAAGCTGATGTGGTTGTAGTCTTTGCATTTGACAAGTCACTGTTGAAGATGAGCGCCTTTTTAACATTTAAGTGAGGGGATATGTGAAGGCATAGTTATTCAAGGTGATGAATTATTATCAGCGATCCTGAAGCATTTTGTCGCCTGCCAATGTTGGTATGGTTATTTTGGGCCAAACAAAAATGTAGTTATGAGAGTTCAGCCTGGAGAAGGAAGTTCGATGATGGTATGAAAATCCACATGAATTACAAATTTTTCAGATTGTGGAAGAACTATGCAAGAAGTTCTCTTTTACCTGGCTTTCTGTCTCAACCTCCTTTGTGTGACTTCCCTAGATTATTATCTCCAATTCCATCTCTCATGCATACGTACACCACTGCAAGGATCCATCTTATTGTTTTGTGATTCTTTCTGAGTTATATCATAAGATAAGCTCATATGTAAATATGGTCCGAGTCCATTGCTAACAGCCCATATTCATCGTCACAGTGACCATCTTCTCCTACATGTGCATACTTGCACACAGACATACAGTTATGCATGGTTAGGCTTCTTCTAAAATCTTGCTTCAGTTTATTTTCAGGGGTCTTGCCTGGAAATAGTCAGGCTAAACATTCTTGGATATTGGCTGGATGTGCAGGACATTTGGGAGATGAAATACGTTGTGTCCTTTATAATTGGAAAAAGGGGAAAACCTAGTTTCTTTTCATATGTATGCTATCCTTCGTGGTTTTTCATCGTTAACTTTAGTGCCCAGATGACAATATAGAATGAGAAGAAGTTTTTTGTTAACTTATTGTCAACCATGTGAATATGAACAGATTGTTATTACAGAGCATCTGCCGATAATGTGACGCCAGGAAAGAGTTGAAATTTTCAAAGTCAAAAGCACTTCTTATGACTTGTGAGAAAAGCAATTTTTGCTGTCTATCCTCTTGAAAACCTGTCTACCAGATGAAAGCTCGTTGCTTGCAATAAAGGGCTTTCTTGATGCCGAAGGCTAGTAATTTAGGTTGACTGATTATGTATTGATTTCACAGCTTGGTGGGGTTAGTTTTCAACCATGGAGTGGATGCAGAAAGCATTTAACAGTACTCTATGTCATGGAATTTGAATAGGAATGAAATAATAATCTGTTATTGTGATCATTTCTTTGCCAGAGCCAAATAAAAAGGGTGTCCATCTATGCGGTCACAGTCCTTCAAAGTGATTCTTACATGCTTAGGTCGTACCTTATTGCTTTCCAGTCTGCAAAGAATCCAACGTACCTCCATTAAATTGAGGGACTGAACCAAAGTTAAAGATTCTCGTAAGACATTGAAATGATATATCACTTACAAGCATCTCATGATCTCCCATTATTTCTTCTATCAACTCCTGTACTGGTTTATTGGCGCTGTTGGGAACTAGGGCCGCGAATACAGCTGGTTCCAATCCTGTAAAGGACCAAAAGCACAGTGTGACATACGGTAATATGTAATATTATGAATGAGGATAAACAAAATATGCAGATTCCATAGTCGCGTGACCAAATTTAAGTAACTGGCTCAGTCTCTAAAGACAGTTTCCTAGCTGATCTACAATGAGTAGAGTTGCAGACAAAAAGTACTGTGTATTTCCAACGTGAATGGTTTTAGCTAAATGAATAAACAGCCTCCAGATGAAGAAAAATGAAGCTATACCCGTTTCAGGAAAGGCGTCAACGAACATCATCATCTCCTCTCCACTGAGACCTGACAAGAAGCAGATTCGCGAAACATTCTTTGCAATCTGAAAAAATGACGCATCACAGTATAAACAACAGAATCTTGAATAGAATAAAACAGAAAGTTACTACCTGCTAGTGAATCTACAGCCAATACCTATGGAGTGTTGCTAATAGGAGTTGGTTATTTTTTAGCCCTTAGACTCGTTGAGCAACACAAGAGGACTACACGGTTCAAAACTTTGAAAACCTTCTGTAAGGAATAATAGTAGTTTGGTGCTGTTCTGAAGCAGTTACTGACAGTATGAGGATACTCCTAAATCCATCATCACATCATCAAAACCAGCGGATACTTTCTCGGCAATCATTTCTTAATTCAAATGCACCAATTCTGGAAATTAATGCGTTAACTGTGATGGAGAAAGAGAAACGTGGGAACTTAAAAGAAAATGGTTCGACCCATATCAAGTGTCATCACACTAATCAAAAGACCCCTAATATGGACAGAACTCCTTGTATTAACCTTGATTGCCTTCAAATCAGGCTGTCTTGTATGCACTGCTTCCCAAAGGGAACGGTTAACCATATTCTCAGTGCAGTACACAATCTGCAAGACCAAGGGCAGGGATCGATCAGTTAAGGCATACAAAACATGTTGGCATGATCTTGCTTTATTGCAGCTGTCAAATTATGTTCTTTCAATAAGCTCTCTCTTCAATTAAGGAAAAGATCATCAATACAGCGGATTGCTTTTGGTGAAAAATTGGTTAAAAGCAAAGAATACAGACACTTAAAGTATGAAATCATCCAATATTAGCAAATATTTGTCAAAAAAGGTTGTCCCAGCATAGGTGGAATTCCAAGCCTACACTCACTTTTGTCATCGCATTTTAAAGTAGTGTCATGAACAATTTACTTTGATTTTACATGGTAGAGATACATGAACAGAAGGTAGGAAATAAATCTCTGAAAAGTTGCAACTGCCACACAGAATTTCCCATTCAGCATTTTAATATTGTGAATTTGGAAAAGAAGAAGAATGGTTGAAATAGCACACTGAGCCAAGATGTTTATTTTCCAATTATCCAGGCCTCCACAAGCAAAGAAATTGCCTCCCAGGAGCTTTCATGAAACCATTCTTAATAAAGAACACTGGATTACGATACCTGTAGAAATTCGCCATCCATCTCTTTCAGAAGTTGTTGGATCTGTAATTGTAGAGCACCAAAAGAAAGGTCACTTTAACAATAGGCAGGTTGCCTCATACCTTCTGAAGGAATTTCACACACATGGAACACGGACTAAAGATAGTAGATGTTATTAAAACCAAAGGACTTCTGAAAAAGAGTTTCAATTTCCTCTACCAAAGAATAAGGGCCAACTTGACATAGAGAATCATTAACAGCGATTCATACCTTTCCCGCCTCCTCTGCATCAAAGCCTACTAGCAACAAAGCCTGCAAAATTCAAACTTCTTGAAACATCAAGGTAATCTCATTGCTGGAGATGACCCAAATGAAAAATAAGACATGTTCATCAAGTTTCACAAAAAGAAATTCAGTTCTATACAGTAATTCCTTGCATTCAATCGTAGAATTTTACGGTTTTGCTGTATGAATTGCTACTAAGATAGTTAGGTGCTAAGGAATTATGCAAAGCAAATTCATGGTGGCTCGTGTAATGCTACCTATAGATGAGGAATGCTGTGTAAGAATGTGTCGTGAAAAAGAACTCGCTGTGGTGCAGAAAACTAACCAGAACTTACAGGGGGGCCATATCTAGGATCTTCAGCATTCAACGGAACGAATTTCGAATCTTCAACCAACTCACTTGGAACTCCTGTATAACAAAGCAAATCGACGTGAATAGGCAATGCTCCTATTAGAGACCAAGAAAGCACAAAATTTGTCGTCAGGAATGGTTTTTTCTTAAATCTTATCCCAGCAGTCGTAGGTGATGCCGTACGACGCAACATACTAGCAACAAGCAAGTAGAATAAATTATTCGAAATCCACTGCTTTTGCCTCGATTTCAAACAATGGCCCCGACTTCTCTCTCTACTCATATGCCGTCGTAGAGTCCCCATGTGTTCTCAGGCCCAAGCTTTAATTATTATTATTTTTTTTTTCAAATTTCCCAACCCTAGTTTATAAGGCACAAAAGAAGTAGGATTGACACTCTTTCTGTTTCATGTTTTCAAGAGCTAGTAACCTTTCTTCTTCACGATATTTCTTCAATCGCCAAGAAAAGTTTATCGAAAAAAATGCATTGACTGAACCATCATCTTTTGCTCACTCAGTATAGGTGGCACAATGGCTGATCATAACTCTCATCTTCTAAGCAAGAGATCGGAGGTTCGAGTAGGAGAGACGCTGGCTGATTATAATGGTTATGCAAGGACCCCGATCATGCATTCCATGTCATCGAAGATCCAATGCTTAAGCTTTAACCACTCTCGCCGCAACATTAAAATTGGCATAATGCTGAAATTCGAGAGACCAAAAAAGGATTGCATCCTATGCCTGAGTGGTGCTTTCACTTTTCACCGAGCACTTGAGTAGAGTGCCATCTGGTTCAAACTGAGAACCAGCTGAGACGACCCACGAGTGCCCCATCTAACACTCGAAACGCGCACATCACATTTCATACGCTTTTTCTTTATATACAAAGGCAATCCATTTCGACAAATGATCTCAAACGGAGCAATCAAACATCGTGGCTGCGAACCACAGCGATGACACGCCTCAGGTTCTCTAGCAAACCGCAGCACAAACATCCTAAGACCACAGCAAAATATAGAAAGGATGGTGACCCACCACGCCAAATTGCTCGATGAGAAACAACAGAAATCGAATTCTACTCCGATCAGGAAAAAATTCAGAGTCCACAGCAACATGCGAGAGTTACCGAGGAATAAAATGAACGGATAAGCGAAAAGGTTTAGAGATTCCACGCTTCGTGTGTCGACCATTCTGGATAAAGAAACGAACCTTCAGCAGACGCTCGCGGGATACCACTCTGGAGCTCCAAACCAGGGAGCTTCCTTGAAGAAGCAAGTGTGGCGGAGAGCTGGGAACAGAGCGAAGATGAAGGTGGAAGCGAAGAAAGCAGAGGAGGCGAATTGTTGGAGAGAAGGGGAGGGTTTAGAGAGAGAGAGAGAGCAGACGCCATGGCCACTCAATCCTTTTCCTTCGCCTTCTCCCTTCTCTTTATCTTCTTTTGATTGGTTACATGAGGACCGTGGCCGGCGACGAGCATCGGGGACAGCCGGCGTTTAGGCATTATTGCAAGAGTTTTATCGCGGAATGTTGGATTTAAATCTTGACTACTCTACATATATCAAGATACCAATGTTCAGAAAATTTATCCAGACAAGAAAGAATATATTTAGTGGTTTGCAAGTGCCGTGTCACACTAACATGGCATGCATTAATGTAAATCGAATTCATGAGTCATTTAGACAATGCGACTAAATAACGTAACAAGAGCCATTTCGAGATTCGCTCATTAAATTAATCAAATTTATGAGTTCATTAGAGACGTGCAATCTTTTTGTGATGACTAGACTAATCACCCTAGTGGTAATTGCACCCATTCTCCATTTTCAGAAGAAAAATCATCATTACAAGTAGTACAAGTATTTTTTTTATTTTAGGAAACATGATTAGTGGGTGATGGTGTTGCTAGCCCAAGAATTTAATTACAATTACGTTGGAGTATGATTCATACTTTTCATTAACAAATAGACACATGATGAGAGAGTGAGGTCTGAGGGGGCCGCCCCCGCCGGGGGTTGCAAGGGGTGGTGCCCCCAAGTCAACAGAAGTTTTTTTATAGAAATTGAGTGGCCTAAAGCTTTTTTGTGCCATATATATATAATCTTTCTTGTAATTAAAAGTTGTATCAAAGAAGTGAGAAGTGCTTATTACGGTGAAATTATCTGTTGGATATAGCCCTAATTTAAAGGTGAATTGGGATAAATTTTGTATCTCGATTTTTTTTTCTAGTTTTCATTCTCTATTTCGTTGTGTTTGTGCACCTTATCCTAACATATCAGATAATGTCTGTATGATGATCCACCATAATACTTTCAATTTTGCTTTCACCGAGGACTTTGTTGTCGGTCTCCTCCCCTGCTTCATTTTCTCCAAGAGCTCCTTTTCCTCACTGACCAGGGGATGAACCTTTGTATCTAAAAGCAGCTATGTAAAGCATTACTGCTGCTTCCTTTTCTACCGGCTTCTTTCGATCCTTTAGTCAATCATGTGGATGAATTCGATCTTTCCAATCGACCTCCTTTCGCTCCATAGCGTACCCTCATCGACATCTCCTCACATTGATTCAATAGAAGCTGGATCGTGGGCAAGAGCCGAGAGACGTTGAAGCTCAAAGTCACCGGTTCCATCACACGCTATTGTATTTCTTTCTACTCTCGAGTGACTAGCTTCCCTTTCGAGCAAGTCGGTTTCTTCCCACTGTAGGTCGTGCAGATTATACGCGCGGCAACCAGGGCAAGTAAGGATGGAGCATGTTTGTTTACCACATAGTCATAGACCCAAAAAACCTATGGCTCCAGCCAAGGACGGCCCAAGAATAACATTAAACTTCGTTCTAATTCAACTCCATGGATTGTCGCACAGCAACCAAACGACTCACCAAAAACATTGAGAAATGAGATCATCAAAGTACTCGCAACGCTGCACATATACCTTCCTTTACCTTCACTTAAAAACATGGGACAAGGATCCAGTTCTAGTTATACCAAAGTGCCATGGGAAATTAACAGAACCATCTCAATAGCCGACATTGTACCGTAAGACAACATTGTACCATACCATCTTACGTCGGACGTCCTCTAAAGAGTCTGAGAGCACAACATATGAAGAGGAGATATTTACAAGCACATGTAGAAGAATATAAAATTCTGAAAGAAGTTATTCCCATGAGATGCACAAGCGACAGAATCACATCTCAGCCACCAAGTTCTCCGTGTCAGCTCCAGTCTTAGAGAGTTTGCCTTGAGTCCACCTTCTCAGCATCTCTAGTGAAGCCTTGGGCTGGTCCATTGGAACCATGTGACCCGCATCATGCACCTGGTGTCAATTAGATCATGCAGCTTAGAATGGCCAAAATATTTCCATCTGACATTTGACACAGAGAGAGAGAGAGAGAGAGAGAGAGAGAGAGACCTTGAGGAAACTCAGAGGGCCATGGCTCTTCAAAACTCCTGCTTCTGATCCATCAACTTCGAAGGGAACTTCAGGAGAGTCCACAAACTTCTTCTGACCAGACCATTCCATGGCATGAACCCATCTCGAATTACCTGATCATATAAATACAATAACTAACATCAGATGCTTAAAAATGATTTGGCTTAACCTACCTCTGAAAGTAGTTAGAGATAACTCACCAAGCCAGTTGCAGATTAAATCATATTCTCCAGCATAGACTAGCAATTCAACTCCGTCCTCAAGAAGAGTAGGAATTCCTACTTCCAGATTCCTCATCCAGTCCACCAGCATGGCCTGATAAACTGTCGGGCTACATGATACAAAATCTATCTCCCCAACTCCAAGTGCATCCCTGACAGGTTTCTGGTTCAAGAACTTTTCCATGTTGGAGAAGTCATAGCATAGGCTCCCTTCACACTTCTTTCTAACATCATAATACTGCAATGGACCAAATATAATCATCAAATTTTACATTATCTCCGATACCTTCCTCTACTCTGCATGCTTGCACAAGGTTTAAAGTTGCTTTCAATCTGTATTGTTCTATAACCTCCACTTTATGAAGATGAGAAATGGGAAAGTACAAACTCAATTCTTCAATAAACGGTTATCTCAGGTAAAGGAACAAGAAAAAATTCAGAACTATGAGCTCTTAATAACAAAAAAGAGCAATACTTAGATCTATCGAGATTGGATTTTCAAACGTTAACTGTTGACATGCTAAGGGATCATAGACAACAGGAGAGAACAAATGGAAACAGCATAAAAAAGCATACCCTAATTCACCACCAAAATGCCTGAAAAAACACAAGGTGATAAACTTACGTTGATGTCACCAGCCAGTGCCATGATGCTGCTGAATATAGTATTGCAAACAAAATACGAAGCCATGCAAGAGACTGTACCATCAGTACCTGAAAGTAGCATATTCAGACAAAAAAATTTCATTATGTGCATTAGAAAAGTAATTGCAGCAGAAAGAGAGAGAAGCCAATCTTCTTTTAGCAATTATAGATCAAACTAGTCGAAAAAAATAAAATGGTAGCTAGGGAAGCAGAAGAATGGATAGAAGAACGGAGAATTTCCTGACAAGATCAGGGTCATTACCACAAAGCTTTATAGCCATTTCGCACACTGGAACAATCTTGTTGATACGGTCATACTGAGATTTCTTAATAATCCCCATGTCCAACGCATAATCAGTGTAAGCTTTGTACTGAATTGCAGGATCAGTAAGGCCATTGCCAATAGCAAATCCCTGTTTTTCACATTTTGATTTTAGTTTTACAAAACAAAACAACCACTACAATGATGTGCAAGTTGAAGTTGGCAGCCCTACCTTTAGGTTTATATGAATTCCTTCTTTAGCTTTGTTTCCTTGATGAACACGAGCAGCAAAAGCAGGTATATAGTGACCAGCATATGATTCTCCGGTAATATAGAAGTCATTCTCTGCAAACTGAGGGTGCTCTGCAAAGAAGGCCTAGAACAAGAGCTCTTCAAGTCAAAAGAATGCAAAAGTCTATATGGTTTCAATTGAAACAAAGAATAGGGAACTGGTACTGTTTAACTCAGACGAAGGCTAGAAATCTTTTCAAGATTGATATCTTTTCCAAAAAATCTGGCATCTAACAAGTCCACGGTACCAACAACTCCGTAGAATAGAAGTCAAAAGAATTTACAGACCTGCAAGAAATCATATAAGTCATCACTGACACCATCTTCATTGTGTCGGATGTCACGCTTGTCAGAGGTATGACTGAAGCCAGTCCCAACTGGTTGATCAACATAGAGCAGGTTTGAAGCCTAAAAATACATTGTCGAGATCATATTAGTTGCTAAGGCTACAATAGTGTAAGATTGTAATGATGCAACGCATTTAAAATCCTCCCCAAATAGCAACTGTTTATGAAAACGAAAAATTAAAAATACTCCTCAATACCTTGTCCCAACCATATTCATTCCAACCAAGGGACATGTTGTCTGCTATGGCAAAGGGACCATTTTCATAGAACATAGCCAATTCACTACTGCAACCCGGTCCTCCAGTCAGCCAGATAACAACAGGATCGTTCTTGTTGCTTCGTGATTCAAAGAAGAAGTAGAACATCCTACAAAAACAAGTGACAAGATTAAGAAGAAGTTTTACAGCTAGATTTGAGACACCAAAAGCCAAGTTAGTTTGATGTGAGAAGTAATATGCGAATCATTGACAAATCTACTAGGTAGCAAATTTCCACATATTCATTAGATAAGAAAAATAAACTGGAAGCACTGAGTGGCAAAGTGTAGCCACAACCTATTTGCTATATCTCCTCTACATCATTTGGTAAGTTCGATCCATCACCTCACTAAATTTTCAAGCAAATCCAAAACATCTTTCAATCTCAAACTTTTATACAAGGTTCCAATAACAATAGTACATAACTAAGTAATGGACAAAATGATAAGGTAAAAAAGTCTACATAACTCTCAGATTCTAAATTTAGATCAATTTTCTTTAATGCCACAAAAGTTTTGAATTTTCAAATAAAAGTACAAAGACCACTACTAACATTACACCAAAATATACTATACATGAAGTTGCGACAATTTCCATCTCCATTGAACAAAAAAAAAGAAAAAAATCCCTCAGAGTATACAGGTTACAATTTGCAGCAAGGCTCTAAGCCATGACATTTTATCAAGCATTGAATCACAGCAAAATAAGAAAGCTGAAAATGAGCAAATTATATCACGCAGACAGAACAGCACGTTGCAACTACACAGACAGCTAAGTATCCACAAAATTCCTACACATTTCTCAAACACGACATGCAATAGATAATCCATCACACATCACTAGCAATCCCAAATTTAGACTCATAACCTACGATACCGAAAAAACAAGACTTGGCCTTCTGATATTATGACAAAACATGAGCTTAATAGACCCCAAAAATCAAACAAAAAAATCAAGCGAGACACTACGCGGATCCCCCATCCAACCGGAAACAAAGAATCCTTCAAAGGAAGGAAAGGAAGAAAAAAATCCATGACAATTACCTCGCGTCATGAGAATGCTCGAGCTTATAGTACCCGGCATGGTGACCCAAATCCTCGACGGGAACCCCCGACTCCAGCCCCAAATTGGGGAACCTGAACCGCTTCTCGACGATGCGCTCCGCGCCGAGCGAACCAGAGACCCTACCGTCGACGACGACGTTGACGTCCTCCTTGGGGAACAGATTGAGCTGCCTGATCAGCTGCTCGGCGTGGATGGAGGGGAAACTCGACTGCGCGAAGCCGAGGTCGCGCACGTCCGTGGCGGAGGCGGCGGACGGAGACGCGAGCAGGAGGGCGAGGAACAGAGAGACGAGCTTCAACCGCTCCATTTCCTTCCTTCACCGGAGCCGCGATCGTCCCACAGCGGTGACGGGAGTTCGGATCGTGGAATTTCGAGGTCGTCGCTTGTCCTCTGGCTTGAACTTGAAGCAAACGATCGTTTTGAGGAGGAGATCTTTTTCTTCTCCTAGGTTCCTGAAAGTTAGAATGGTGGTTGCGTTTCGTGGGTTTGCGTCTTTATACGAGTGCGAAGAAGACGGAGTGTGAAGAGGAAGAGTGGTTGGTTAGCTTTGAAACGACGCCGTTCTGGGCTTGTACGGGGGAAGGTGGTGGAGTGAAGCTTTTTGCTTTTGAGATATTTTGTTTTGGTAAATACTTAAAAACAAAAAAACAAAAACTCCAAACTCTACATAAAAAAAATCTGGATATTTATGTGAAGTTTAGAATTTTTAGTAACATAAAAAAAAAATCGAGATATTTATATTATAGCAAGTATATATTGGAATTTTTTTTATTAACCCTTTCTTTTTTTAGGCTTTTTGTTTTTGTTTTTCTTTTGGTTTTCTTCTTTGGGGTGGTACTTGCGCGTGGAGAGGTGTACGTTTGCAAGTGTGTGCACGCAAACCTTGGGTGAGCTCAGGCAAGGGGGAGGTGATCTTGCTTTTTGAATCTTGAGGGTCTTTTTCTTTAGGAAGGAGACAGTTCATGACGGTTAGATCTATGCCCGGCTTGAACTTTCTTTCCGGGTCAATTCGTTTTAGGAGCAGAGTTTAGCGACTCGGAGCGTCCGACTCGGTCAATTTTCCATGTGGGGTAATTTTGCGCTCGAGAAATTGTCGATTTGAAAACTGAATCGATAATTCATTTTCGAAATATGATAATTCATTTTCGAGATACGAACTAGACAACGTTGTTTCATCTCGAGCACGTGGTTCTGGATTACCAATCTTAATTGACCGATTAAAAACTTCACTCATTAATTAATCGGTCAGTGACCCGTCACCGGACTCATCTAAAAATTAGTTTTTCTAAGAAAAAAGATAGCTTTTCAAGTATAAAATCTCCCTCTTGACAATTCTTAGCCACCAAGCAAATCCCCATTGCATCATCCCTTGAGAAAAAGAAGGTAATCAGGACAATTCAATTCAGAAGGAAGATGGGGAAGCAACTTTGTCAAATGGGGCACACGATTAGCCCCACTAAACTAATCACATGATGTCAATTCTGGTCATTAAGGCCTCTGTAGTGGCTGCAGTTCATCTGGTGGTTGTTTCTTGTACATTTTCCTCTAACTCCAGCACGAGCTCGGTTTCTAGGAGGCTTCGCCGTCCATGGTTCCTTTTCCTGAATCAAGATAAGGTCCCTTTAACGAAATCAAGAGGACCCGCTTGCCTACAAACGGCATGAACGCTCGAGACGAAATTGAGGGACAAAGCATACCGGCGCAGCAGCATAGCTCAACCAATCCAACGGAATGATTCCGCTCATTCATATTCTCCCAAGGCCGAGTCTCCGCTCAGTCAATGCCAAGCTGTGACTAGCCAGTTCATTTCGCCTCGATCGGTTACGGACGTGATGTGTATTGGTTCACGTTGCCTGTTCGTGTTGGGTTTGGTTGGAAACGAGCACAGAGAATAATAACTACCCTCAGGCCACCCATTGATGGGAGGAACATATAGATTATTCATTTCCCACATACAGAATTAGGCGATTACAACCACCGGTATGATACAACAAAGCCGTCGTTCGGTGATTCACCGGTATTTAAGGCATAATTCCAGTGTACTTAAGAAACATTCAGAATTAGATGGTTAGAATGGAGCACTAACCTATAAATGTCTTGCATCTCAGACTAATGTCAGAAAAGAACCATGAGAAGAACCGGTCGTGTAAGGAAATCCATGGCTTGATCTAATAACTAAATGGACAAATCACTCTTTGAGTTCCTTGGCCTTGGTAATATTCCATTAATTCGAGTATTTCCTGTACCGATTTGTCTTCATGTTACAGAATGACGAGAAAGATCCACGGTTTAATCAAGGAGGCCTTCGCTATGCCAGATATCAACCAAAAAATCGACCATCTCCTGCAAGATAATCAACATCCCACTATGTTAGCATTTAGTAATTCGGTAAATCCAGAGCAGGATTTCTTCAAGAAAGTTCATTAATTGCAAACTCTCAATGCAATGCACGAGAGATGAGAAATGGAGCATATTTTACATCTAGCTTCTTTATAGCTATACACTGATGTATTTCTCGAGTAACAAGTCGGCTGCGAGTGTGCGTACATCAAGTATGTTTCCATAGAACCCTAGCTGTAGCATATTCTAATTATCTAAAGAAGAAAAGGTAGAATATTAGTCTTACTGGAAGAGGAATGGGCTCAGAAAACGGTTCATTAGTTGATAGAAGTTCCTCGTAAGTTGTGGACCAGCTGAATGGAAACAGTAACAATTCACAGTTAGTTTTTGCAATCACCCTGGTATATAGAAGAGCAGGAGTCAACATTGATAGAGACACAACACAAACGAAGAATGAAATTCAAAGGCTATTAAGAGAAGAAAAAACATAATCCCTTCAAGAGATTACACTAAAGCATCCAAGTTGTCTAAATAGATACTACAACATCCTTCATGTTGTTAAGAGGTTCACAGTGTCAAAGCTAGAACACTACCAATTGCTCAAATATTAAGTAAAAAGACATCATAAAAGAAGAGATACCGATTAGGAGGGGCTTAATAGTTATCAAAATAGATGAACAAGCAGCAATTTTAAAAGCATGGTGCAGAGAAGTTATTCTGATAGTGCTGGAACATCCCTATGCAATGAGTCATTAGCAGCTCTTTTTTTATTAAAGCCCGAGATTTCAAACTTTAGAAATGATTTCTAACTTCTTTTACCGATACAGCTGGAGCATTGGGAGTATTAATTTATATAATCCAACATGGCAAATAGGCATCTAATATATTGCAGGACTTCAACCTAGAGAAGTACCACCCTATGGTACTTCCAACCCAAACAGGCAACACCACTTCCAACGCATGTACAAAAGCTCTACAGACCATTCAGTACTACCCTATGGTAAAAAAAAAAGCAAGTACACTCTTAAATCAGTTCGCGACTTTAACCTAGAGAAGCTATTTGCAAGAAGTTTGTCACACAATTGAAATATCAGTACCTTATAATTTCATCCTTGAACATTTTTGGTGATCTTTGAGTCTGATCTCCAACCCACTTCCTTCTACTCTCATGCCAAGCTACAGCCGCTGCAATACATATACATGACATATTTTACTTAAAGGCCACATAAATATCAACCCCACATGACCAGCCAAAAGATGACTAGTGAAATTATAATACCTTGATGAGATTCATCACACAATATAACTTTTCTATTTCCTTTCTTGTTTTAGCTAAGATCTATTTCCGCACATTAATTTAGTATGAGGCTTCTGTATAAGCACAAAGAGCCATAGACAAGTCTGTCTGCATATGAGTAGCCCAGATGGACCGGAAATAAACAACACAAAGTTCATGACGCACTAGACTGTGATTCAAAATTGATAGCACGTCTTTTCTTGTGGAGGCCCAAATGTTCAAAATGTTACGTAATTTAAGGCCGAAGATTATACTCGATATGCTTTGACTTTTTCCTTCAACGGAAAAAAAAAAAAGACTCCATTTGCAGATGTTGGTTGCATATATCTATCATTAATAAGATCATCTTAAAGGACGAAAAAGGGTAAAAGAGGTTCCACAACAGATATTCTACAAAAGAACATTACTTGACCGTCATAGCTGCATCCTTTTAGATTATTTGAAACTCAACCGTCAAAACCGAGTAATTACAGGGCCACTTTGTGGAGTTATTAAGTGGGGATGGCTTCTAAACATGTTCGTGAACATTAGCATCTTCCACTTTCACATGTGGCAGACCACAGAAGCTCATGCCTCTTTCCTCTTTCCCCCACTGGCTAGAATTAAGAACGGTATGACTATCAAGAGTAATTACCAGTGGGTATGTTAGCCAGTCTAGGTAAATCCCAAAAAAATGACAGTTTAGGTAGATCATTGCTTGCTCCTTAAAGTGACATTCAAAGTTCTAACAAGTTTTTCTGCCAGCTACTTACCATCAACAAGATTCTTCATAAAGAAAAACAGAGACATATGACATATAAATGATCTGAGAACAATACAATAATTATCTTCCCATAATTACTACTAATTGAAGTATGGAAAGGCCAGAGGTCAAGGAAATTCCTTCCTAGATAAAAGAACATGAAGCAGCTCATATTAAGATTCTGCAATATGTGATCATAATTCATGCGATAGTCAGGACTAAAGGCTCTACTTGTTTCATT
Source organism: Metrosideros polymorpha var. glaberrima (assembly GCA_001662345.2). Classification (NCBI taxonomy): domain Eukaryota; kingdom Viridiplantae; phylum Streptophyta; class Magnoliopsida; order Myrtales; family Myrtaceae; genus Metrosideros; species Metrosideros polymorpha. Next base: position 10,587,135 of record BCNH02000007.1, on the reverse strand, counting down.
CCAAACTTGAACTGCCAAACCTACATTATGTGATTTTGTCAGTTAGCAAAGCTGAGGAACTGCTTTTCTCTTAGTGAAACTGCAACAGACAGTACGTCATACTAAATTCGCGTCAATGACTCAAGGTAACCTTAGCCATCTAGAGAGAGGAGTGTACCGTGATTGACAAACAAAGAGGTGTTCGCATCTTTTCCTACAACCTCTTTTCCTTCTTCCAAAGACTTGCAAGACTCCACAGGTTGCTTTTCACTGGAATGGGAGTTCCCAGTAGTGACATCCATACGATCGGGGAAAAAGAACCATCCCTTTCTGTGGAGACACGGAGTGTGAAGGATTGATGTTCCCTTGCAAGATCCACAGCAGTTTTTGTCAATGGATGATGCCACTTGAAATTCAACGAGATTTCCCTTTATATTGCTCTGCATAAAGTAACTACTTCATATCATTAATTACACAAAAACAAAAAACAATGAGCGAGCAAGTTCAATTAATTTTGCGTCCAACGCTTTTCCCCTGTAAAGCATTCTTTAGAATAAATTCAAGACCACACTGGAAGCCGAGAGATTCTCTAAAAATTAAGTGATAATTTAAGGAGCATTAACATTCTATCGGAACATGTTCACATGGCCCAGTAATGATGAAAACATAGCTTCTTCTTTTCTAATTACGAATACCAAATGAATTTGCATCTTATAGCACAAGACGACATATTCGATCAACAACCGCTTCCGGAGTTTTCCACATTCAATAGACTTCCCAAAAGAAAGTGGAGAAAACTGATGTTACAATCACAAATCATGGGGAGAACTTGCTTACAATGTCCGAGGGAGAGTTCCCATTCATCCTACTGCAGCATCATAAATGTCAATATTAGAGAAGCCTTAGCTCGCTGGCAAGGGATTCTGGTCCACAAATGCTCTCACCCCTTAAAAATCAATCCCAGCGGAACAAATGCCACTCCTGCCTTCTCATCGTATTCAAGCCCCTAGAAGAATCTCTCTCCTATTCTGCCCTGCTGATTAAATAGCACGTGCATCGATAAAATTGCTAAGCTCGGCAATCGTCTCTACTATACAACAACAATCCACTTCCTTCAAAGATCAAGAAGACCGCTCCCAACCTCTATTGCAACACTCCAAAAAGATTTTTCCAAGTCTCTATCTTACTCCGTTTGCTAGTACCCAATACGTCACACCTCAACAATACCCCACATTCTTCCCAATCGCGACACCCTCTACCCCCACCAGAACGCGAAACACGTGCCCATTGTAAAAGAAGAAGATCGATTCTTGATTTCCCAAAACTCTCAAGAAACTGCATGCTAAAGAAACTCACCATCTTGACATACGCAATTCGTTCCTCCCAATAACCCCCAAAAGCCATCAAGGCATTATCACGTCCTCGAGCTAACGAAAGCACCAGCCAACAAATTCGATGGATGGAATCGACAGGAGCAAGCAAGCAAGAACCAGAACGAAACGGCGAAAGAGAAACCCAAGACTTACCCTCTTCTCTTTTCCCCGGACGGCACCACCAATGCGTGCGCCTCTGGAGATTTCGGAAGGAGAGAACAGAGGGAGAGACGCGAATGGGCGGAGAGAGAGAGAGAGAGAGGAGAGAAGAGAGAAGCAAACGACAGCGGAGGTAATATTTATAGGGGTTCTTGGTAATAACGAGGGAAGTGGGGTGTCATTTTCTAATGTTGGTTCGCAATTTTTTAGGTGACGCTTCTCTCTCTGCCTTTCGCGTGCCGACGTGGATCTTCCGTGGACTCGTCAGTGGATAAGCCCCTTTTCCCTTGTTAACAGCGGGAAATGACGGGAGTGCCCTCTACCTAATTCGGGCAAGAATCCGTTGTGCCGGGGGTCGGTGCGGGTCATCTTTTCACTTGCTGAGAGAAGAATCGAAAAGAAACCTCGTGGGGATGATCGCTGACGTATGCCATGATGCCATCCATATCAAAAGGGTAAAAAAGGAAAGAACGAGAAAGTTTGTTTCTCCTTTACTTTTGGTGTTGGAGGTCAAACAGAAGTTTGATGATCGGATCGTCTGTTCCTTTTCTCTTGTATTATTCACGACCTAATATATTTATAGATCTGCGTCTTTTTCAAGCGCTCGACTTAGGATGAGTAATTAGAACGTGTGATTCATGCAAAATGGTCGGTTCATATGGACGAGGATCGTGTTGAAACTCCGTTGTTTTTCAAAGGGATTGCAAGATTCGAAACCCAAACAAATCACGTGCGAGCTGATGCCTCCATTGGAAAAGACTTCTGGCATATCTGTGTCAACCGGCACACCGGGATTTTTGGAAAGGAGGGCGACGGGTAATGACCCGATTTAATAAAGTATAGGGATGAAATTAATCAATGGAGCGCTGAGCCGATGTCAATTCCGTACTCATGGGAAACATATTTCCAAAAGACCATCTTGCTTTCAAGGTAATTAATAGGAGCGTTTGGCGTTGGACATTAAAGGCATTTTGGTAGGAGAACTCGAGAGAGTTGAGAAGGTTTGAAAAGTCAAGTGACGGACGACCCTTTGGTGTCGAGAGGAGACGCTCGAATGATCAGACCATAATAAATAAGGAGTACGTGACAAGTTTAAGTAATAATTATTATTATAAATTAAATTCGCGATTGCAATGCAACAAACCGACCTTAGCTCAGTTGGTAGAGCGGAGGACTGTAGTGGGCAAAATCACTCATAGTGATCCTTAGGTCGTTGGTTCGAATCTGGCAGGTCGGATTGCATTTTCCCTTTTTATTTTTTACACCGTTCCGATTTACTAATTCAAATCACTTATATAGGACCCTTTCACACGACTGGATTTCTAACCCCCTCGAGCCTCATAGGACTCATTGTCGGGCTTTCTCTTAAAATAAATGAGATGGACACTTTTCTATCGAAAAAGAAAATACCGAAAGTTTACTACGGAAAGCGACGCGGCACAAAACAGAAAAGAAAAATGCAAAATGTATCCATCACAAGCAACTTTCAAATTATCCGATATCGGTGCATTTGTTTTAGGGCGAACTGTAAGATTGTGCTCGTGTCTTTCGTTGGTACATCATATTTAACTAAAGTCGATGATTAGATTTGGACCTTTTCGAAACAAATTCGAAAAAGCGGGCGAGAAAATTCTCGCTTACAATATAAGCCCAAATAGCATGAGAAATAAATTTGGGCCCCTTGTTTCGAGGCATTGCTTTTATTCAAGAACATAAATAAAAACTCGAAATGGGGCTCACGAAAAAAGAAAAATAAAATAGAAAAGAAAAGAATAAATGAATGTAAGGATGTTGCTGCCCAGGATCGAACTGGAGACCTTTAGTGTGTAAGACTAACGTGATAACCACTACACCACAGCAACCCTTGCTTGCCCTTGTATTCTCAATTAAATATATATTGAAATTACAAAGCCTTGTTCTTAATGTAAAAGTTGCTGGTAGTTGTCAGTTTCCTCGTGTGAAGAAAGAAAACCGACTGAAGCTGAACCTCGGGAGGCAGGTCATGCTTTGGGCAAGATGAATTCGAGGGTACGGACATGTGAGTTATTTCGCGACCCCCCATCGCTGCGTCTTCTCCGCACGCGACTCGGGGGTCGTCGCGACTTTGATGCAAGAACATTGGACTTAGAAGCCTCCCTCTTTCAATATTCCATTCACCTGTTACAAAAGTGGAGTGGAGTGCTCCCAGTCACTCCAGTTTCTTGCAAAAGGAGATACTTTGAAAACAACAAGCATCAGGAGCTCACTAGGCTACGCGCTCGGGATGCTCGGGTTCAGCGAAGCGAATGGAAGGAACTTGTCGTCTCCTTCCAGGGCTGACAGTATGTGCTCATCCAGGGTCATCCATGCCTCGATTCCAAGACCGCATCGAGTTTCCAGGAAAATGACAAGGTTCCTGAATGGCGATGCTTCTCCGACCCATACAGGCTTTCCCCACCCGAAATCCGTCTCTCTGTAGCCCAGATTGCACCAGCTGCTGAATCCAAATGAATCCGGGCTTTCCTGGGAGAAGTTTTCAAGCACGAGCTTTATGCCGTTGTTAATCATGGAAACGCCCCTTATCTCCCTGTAAAGTTTTCAAGTAATCTCCGTTTATTTTCCTAATGGATTCTCATGTCATGGTCACCAAGTCAGATAGGCCTATCTCTGTCTTTGCTGAGTCGAAACTCGAAGTTGCAGACCACAAAAGATTGCCGATCGTGTTCCTGGACAAGAGCTCCTCCAATCTTGATCTCATGTCGACTGAGTGTATCAACACAGAGAGTTTGGGTGACTCTGATGTCACCCTAGAGGCAGCCGTGGCGTGTTTCCATATGAACGAGCTGAGAGCCTCATATCGGGTTAGGTGCGGTACACTTTCGCTTCTGGCTCTATCTTTGAGGATGTCTATCACCTTTGGATCGAACACGAATCTCCTCGTGGCATATGTTCCTTTCCACGAACCATCTCTTGTCCATGGCGGATGAGAACTCGTCAGGCAACTGATCTCTTGGCGGGAAGAGGGAGGATCCTGTGTGGAAATCAGTATGATACTCTTCGGCGCATCCACGAGCAATTGTCGTCCAAGTGGTAAGGAAGTTGCTCATTGCGATTTTGTGCAACATGCAAACGCCGATCGCTAGTCCCCTGCATTGGAAGATGTTCGCTTGGACAGCTACTTGGGGGCAAACAAGGATACTGCTGCTTCACAAACGGTCGGAAAGGAAGCAACCGATTGAGGGATTCTAACTTGGGATTTTCAAGAAACTCATGGATTCAGGAATGGATCCACGTTTCGCAATAAAAAGCGCATTCGTTGTCGCAACTTATGGAGAAATGATCCGAAATTCTCCCAGCAAGAGGATAGTAGTGAGCGAGTGCCTTGGAGAGACGCGTCTTCAATACAGACAGGGTCAAATTGATCTCAACTTTGTTGTTGCTGATCGCGGGATAGAACAAGATAAGTGGAGTGTAAAATCGGGGAATGAGCTGGTCTAAGAAAGAGTGTTTGAATGTTTTCAGGGGAAGGGATGTGGGTGAAGATGGTTTGATCGTTTCTCTGGAGATTTATGTCAACTTCCATTGATCAAAACAAGGGGAAAAACAAGTGCAGACAATGAATATCTGCTGATGCCTGGTCTGACCTAGAAGGCCAGTCGTGGTTGACAACGCGAAACTAGAAATACTGGCGAAAAAATTTATTGGCAGATAGAGGGAGAAACGCAAATAATTGAGAAGTTGCAGATGCAGGTCCAATTTAAGTAGTGAACAACAGGGTAGCTTTGTTGTGATAGCTGAGATATGGACACACTCAGATGGAGTTTTGTTAGTCACCTAGGAATATCACCACTCAACAAACCTTGATTGTATGAACAGACTGCACCGCAACTCTCTCTCTCGCACGCCCGCCCGTGCTGACATGGACAATCTTTATTAGAATCTTGGAAACCTTGCCTCTCAGACATTGGGGTAATGGAAATGATGTACCTGTTTATCTCCACCGCAGGAAACCAATTTTGCAAGCTCGCCCTTTTGATAACTTAAAAAATCCAAAATAAGGCATTCATACAGATGGTCCTTGCAATTTGTTGGCCAATTTCTGGGAATACTTTCTACTAGTCACACTCTGGACGGCAACTTCAGAGTACATAGCTTTTGGATTAAAGGGCAGGTCACTATCCTAATCAAAGTCCCAACTGGTAAGCCACTCAACCTGTTACTAAACCAGGCAAAATTTTGGTGCTGTTGTATTCATGCTATGGCTCTGCATTTGAGAGGGCAAGAAAAGAGAAGTTGAGAAAAATTAAGCGAGACTGAGATGCAGCCGATGATGCAATCTCTTTCACAACAATAAAAGCTAGAGATGGTAGATCGACAGCTTACCATTTCACATTATGCTTTACACTATTTACACTCGTTGCAGTTGGAGAGCCTAGACCTGGAAGATGCCAAAGAAGTAAACATAGCTGTACAATGTTGGAAGACTCAACCGGTACCGAACTTTTACCCCCTATCCCAACCCATCAATCGATTTCGAACGCCTTCTTCAATCTTCTCTCTCGGCACACACAAACTGTCCCTTTCATCTAGTAAGATTCTATAGACCTCCCACTCCCAGTTGCATATCATGTGTCGTCCTATCTCCACCTGAGATGATAAGGATGAAAAGAGATTTGCAAAGCAGTCAGGACTACAAGTGAGAATATTTGATATTTATGCAGATCAAAAAGTGATCGGAATACTTACCGAAAATATTCGGGTATTGAGAATCTCCAGAGCAAAGGTAATATCGTAAAACACGAGAGGGCGGCCCCTTCCAGATAATTCAACTGGGTTCGCAACTAGCAGCTCGGTCTCTGGGCCTCGGCTAACCACAGCCACTCTGAGGGGACTCCGCAGCTCCCTTTTCAAACAAGAGCTCAAGTCGTTCTGCTTGGTGAGGTCAACAATCTTGCTTCCATCTGCATGCATCGTGAAAAACTCTACCTCACAGGTACCTCTAGAATTTGCCCAGAACCGTCCATAAGAGATCTGAGAAGATGGGAGAAAATCCATAAGAACAAAAGTTCTTGCCTCTATTGGAGGTTTGTTGTGTCTAGAAAGTGGGAAATAGCATTTTGATCAATAGAAAAGCCCTTAAAAATTATAATATTCACCTGGATATTCAAATCTTTCAACGTCCTCATGATATCATAAATGAGGCCTTTGTGGTCCTGACACTCAATCTGAACGATTGTGTGTGAGGGACTCAGAGAGTTGTCCATTGAAACAAATACAGGGTTAGAGAAATGAGAACTGCTCCGATTCCCATCTAGCACCTCTAAACTGGAAGTTTCCTCAGTAATTGCAGAAGGAAGAAATGGAGAACCCTGTGAGCATGCAGTGACTTCTTGTCTGGCCAGTTCAATTTCACAACTCACCATTGTGTCCCCCAGTACAACTTTCAAATGGTTGATCGTCTCCTCCTGTCTCTTCTTTGTATGAAGTAGCTCTCTGATTCAGGTATGAGAATAAGACAATGGAAACCGCCGCGTTTTCTTTCTTAGAGAGCATTCCTGCTCTTGCAGCTAGATAAAATCTTTAACCGCAGGTTTATACTTCTTTTATAATGTGAGAAGGCAGTCGATGTACAGGTAACAAGCCTAACGGACTTCAGTTCAGTTCATACACAAGCATGATTAAAAGACCTACCTAAAAGTCTAGGCTTCACATTCTACGAATTTTCGGTTCTGCATAAAACAGTTTGATGCTTTCGATTTTGAAATTGACCCCAAAGTGTCGGATTGTTGATGCACGACAAAAGGCATTTCAAATTGATGCTATTGCTATAAGACGCCATCTTCTACTTTTTTCTCTAAATAACTGAGGCACTCAAGGATAACAATAGCACTGCATAGGCTAAACGCATTAACTGAGCAAATGAAAGGGGGAACAACTAGTGATGACAAACCTGGAGTCTGTGACAAAAAAGAGGTCCATCACTCTCCCATCTGGAGTTGTGGATACTTTTACTCTCTTTATCGTAAGTTCTAGTTCGTACAGAACCTCTGTCACATCTGCCGGTGAAACAAAAGACACTGATCAGTATAGATGAAACTTCTCTACTTGAAACTTTCTTAAGCGAGAGACCTTTAGGCTCTCTGTATGTGAGAGAAGCGGACAGCAGATCATGACGGATGTTAGCAGTAAATATGTGTATTTACTGATATATTTTCTGAAAAATAAGTTTTTTAAATTCTCTGTTATATAGATTGAATGCTAGGTGGGTAAGATGTTTGAGGTGATTTCATCTTCCCATCTAAAACAAAACCAAGCACACAAATTCTTCCCTTGTACCATGATAAGGGAAATCTCATAGCGATTTACGGGACGCACTTCCTTTGATTAAACAAGACAAGGAGTCAGATCACAATAACGATTCTTCAGTGGAATTATGAACCGTGCTTGCTTTTGTTCAATCAACCAGACATGACACCCCCCTACTTAAAGGCGGACACCACGTACTACTAATCCAAAACAATTCGAGTTTAATCTCATGTAATTAGCTAAGAAAAAAGAAAAAATTAGGTGAAAGAAGCACTACCGTGTAATAAGCCCTTGCGATCATATGAACACCAGAACTTTAACAGGAAGACATCGGGCGGCCTTGCCTGCTTGTTCTCAGGCCTGTAGTACTCAATCTCTGACGTCGAGAAGTACGAAGGGCACGCATCTAGCAGTCTCTTCTTCAACAAATTCCACCTAGTTGTCGGTCTCCCCACCAACCAAAACACTAAATAACACCATTTCCCATCCGTGGTCAAATCTGTAATGCAGAAACAGAGCAAAATCTCATCTCTAGATGGATTCTTTAGATGTATGAAGCATAATAAACTACCAAAATGAACCCAGAAAACCCAGGATCCCGACCGGATAAGCTAAAAAAAAAAGACCATAAAACACATGAATCTCATAGCAGCTCAGCAGTTCATTCATAAGATTTCAATATCCAGGATGTTAATATATACACAACAAACATTATTCCCACCATTTATTTACTTCTAAAGGTACCATTCCACCTCAATATAAGCTAACTGTAGAAAGGCACTGCTAAAGATCAAGAACACAACAAACCCATCAAGGCATCTCTCAGAATTGAAAGTTGACTCGCAGAAAGATCGAAACCGCCCATCGTCCCGCAAGAATCTCGGCCTCCGCCAAAAACATTGCTCGCAAAGCTGAAGTTCGAGAGCTCACTCACCCCCCCTGCAAATGCTCAAACCGAACTGCAATATGATCCGACACAGGTCGCAGCCCAACCCAGTCTTGTCGGGACAGTTCACGGTGATCACAGTCGAGCCGCTTCCGTTCTCCGACTGGCTAATCACCACCGCGTCCTCGTGCAATATCCCCATGTCGACGATGCTCTCGCCTTCCGCTCTCTCGCTTTCCTCGCTCTGTGCTGTAACCCCTTTTCTTTTCCCACCCTCTTTTTTGCCGCTCAGGAAGCTGGCTTTTTCACTGCTCCGATGCGTGTCTGAATCAGCCGAAAGACTGGGAGATTCCACCAGAGAGACGCGGGCATAGATCCAGCTTGACCTCGGCTTCTCTCTCTCTCTCTCTCACTTTCTTTTTCTCTTCCTTTTTCCCGGCGTTTCCTCGCTTTTCTGTTTGGATTCTCGGGAAATCTGAGTATCTCGCGGCCGTTTTGCCTGTTTACTGTGGAGAAGAGACGAATAAATCGAGGTCCGAGGTAATACTGCTGCTTAAATAGACAACCTAACGGGAAGAGAGACATTCGATTAAAAAAAAAAAACCCCGGGAGAGAGAGAAAAAAAATCTTTTCAACATGTACCTAAAATCAATTCTATGTCGAACTTTTCTTTTTGCGTTTATGAAAAAATTATCAACTTTCATTATAGTCTCAAATTTACCCTGATTAATCATTTGTAAAAAAATCGTCATTGATTTCTTCAAAATTATTAACATTAGAGTCACTTAGAGGATAAAAAAATCACCCTATTGATAATTTTGCAGAAATCAAGGGCGATTTTTTTACAGAGGGTTAATCGTGGCATATTTGAGACTAGAGTGAAAATTAGCGATTTTTTCTTATAAAAAAGCTTGGGAAAGAATTGGGATTGAACCTAAAGTAACAGATTTTTTTTTGAATTAAACTAACATGATATACTAGGGAATTTATAATTATTTTTTTATCAAAATAATTAATTTATG
>BCNH02000007.1:10529014-10577399 GCA_001662345.2 Metrosideros polymorpha var. glaberrima | reverse complement strand
GGGGGAAGGTGGTTCATTTGGTAATAATAATCATTTTGACCGAATTCGATACCATACAAATCCATTTATATATATATCTTGAAAAAAGAAATTTAGTTAAAACGACGGATGTATGTATTAATGCATGACGGACGCATGTATTAACGCATTCTCTATATGTATAGATCAAGTACCATCTAATAGGATCGAGGAATCGCTGAAATCATTTATAGCAAATGTCTCTATGATCTAAAAAATCTTGAAGACTAAATAAATACGATATCTAGTTTGATCAATTTTGAGTAAGGATTTCTTTTTCTTGTCTAATTCAATGTTATTGAATAGAATGATTCTACTCCATACAAAAATTCCCAAATGAACATGAATTTTGGGCGGTAGTTGACGGGATAGGTGCAACATGGACACGCTTTTTAACGCCCTAATGTGTCGAGCAGGACAAGAACACAACACGAGTTCGATTCTCAACACTCCCTCCTCACGTCCACCCACCCCGTTACTTCTAGTATCCCGCATGTTTTTCTACCTCTTGTTATTTCGTCAATGTGATTAAAAGCATCTTGTGTTCCGGGCGAAAGGCGCGGTGGCGTACAACTTACGCATGACGAGAGCTTTCAAATTGTTTCGAAAAAGACGATTCATGTACTGGAAAAACTCCTCATTTGATAATTGCTCGAGAAAATTCAAACGTGTGAGATTTTTGCCAGCCGTTCCAACAGTTTGAGCGTGTAAATATGTGATTGGGAAAGTAAATAGAGATCTGGACAGATTTAAATCACTCGCGATTATTTCAGGAGTTTAAACTGTTCGAAAAAGATCTAATTTGATATTTAAATATTATAACAAAACGAGTATTGTATGACTCGTATTGTGGTGATAAATTATTTGTACACTTTGTACTTTTTACAAATGAAGCCACGGATAAAAACAAATTAGAGCATACTCCTTCCTTGGGGAGTGTCTTGGTGTGATTGTGATATCGGGGGCCAAAACAAAAAGTGTCGCCGGTTTTGGTACTACGCTCTGTAATCCCGCTCCGTCGAAACCAAGGCGGGGCCTTGGAAAATATCTCCTCCCCCGCGACATCTCGCCTCCTCTTCTGTCGTTTCCGGATAATTTGAGATCTCGCGACACGTAGTACTGGCCCCCGATAATTTCGCCCAATCGCGTCCCGCCGCGTGGGAGTTTCCATGCAATTTCCTCGCACGTGCTTCCTTTTTCTTTTCTCTCTCTTTTTTCTTATATAATTATTTTATCGCTCGTCTCTTTTTATGTTGGGGTTGTTGGGGAATATTCCTGTGCCACCTAGTTTTTTGACTTTGGTACAACAGCCAATCAGGAAACGACCTGCTCGCTGAGCAGGTTGAGTCGTGCCACTGCACTGACTCGGGAAAGAACATCTTGGGAGTCAGCATTTTCTGACAGCTCGTTTTGTCTCTGTGAATTATGGTGAATCCGGTGAGTCCATGTTTGAAGTTTTGATCATCTAGAAATGAAGATTTACCGATAGCGGTCACGTCGTAAATAAATAATCCGGATCATTATTCTGAAACTTTAAATATTTTACGTTACATTATTTTATAAGAAATTAATGAAATGATCAATTGAATGAAGGGTTACAAAAAATTGGTGTGTTCAAGACGTTGGACTCGTGATATTCTATTACCGATCAATTGACTTTCCTTACCGTATTGTCACATCCATAAGGTTTAAATACTAAGTTCGAGATGTGTGAGTGAGCTCATCAAATAGCGATTTATATACCTTTATCTTTGGAAGCACAAGCGGACGTCTTGCTTAAGGCGTCCACAGAAACCATAATGAAAGTAAATCTTCATTGGTAATCGTCATTTAGAAATTTTGTTTTTTCTTATATTTCTTTTATACAATATCAACCAAGATGAGGTTGAGCTAAGAAAATCACAACGGCTAATCTAAGCTCAATTTAAATATTGGATTTCGATTTTTTTCCATCTATGTGAAGTCCAAATGACGAAGTTATAGGCGTTTCATTTCGCTTAGATATAAATTTTACAATCGACCCAATTATCGGCTCAACACCCCTCCAAACCAACAAGACTCAAAACGCAAATTAGGCAAGCTCGAGCAAACAATTTTTATCTTAAACCCAAATCCGCCCAGATAAATTAGGCTCTATCAAGCCCGTCCGAACCTCGGTCATTTTACTTTTCTTTTTTTTATCATGACTGGCATGCTAAGGAGTTTTAGTTTTAGATCCGGGCCGGAATAAAAATTGACTGTAAGGAAAGGAACCTAATGCAAATGCAATGCACGGGGCAGTGCATGAACGCGCATGAAAGCAAAAGAGGCTTTGGTGACTTCACCTCCCACTTGAACCGTGACGCAAGGCCAGACATTAGCATTCGCATGCAGCTCCAAAACAATGTCCAAATCACACAAAAGACCACCACAAAATGATCGATGATGGTTCCCTCAATAATTGATGAAGATTAGAGACTTCTCCTGATTAATTATCTCTTTTCAGCTTGTGCCGCGTGTAGCCTCGTGAGATTGGTTTGGCGATTAACGAATGAACTCGTGTGTAACGGAAGTTCGATCTCTCGCACTACAATCTTGTATTTAGGTTACTCGCTTGGCTTTGTTCTTGTCTGACCCATTACTTTGGGTACTAGTGTTAAGGATTCGATTTTAAGATGAATATGCACTCGATATCAATTTCGTACGAATTGTCTATCTCGAATATGTCTCGAGTGAGGATCGAAACTCGTCCTTTGGTCAACCATAGTCGGGAACCTTTGGTTTGCCATCGTAGGGAAGTTTCGTCTATCATATTTGATCACGGTCGACTATAGACCCGTGGTCATGGTTAGCCAACTCGGGATTTAAAAGTTCATTTTTTTCTTTTTCTTGTTTCCTTTTTAAATTTGTTAGAGAGATTACCCATTAGGCTCTGTCAAGGATGTCTCTAAGGTACTCTACGTGAGTTTTGAGAAGAAAACACTATAAAAGATTGTGGTGAAGCACTGGATGAAGGTTCATCGAGAGTAAATCTCAAGCTTGGGATTGACAAAGACATTGCTTCAAGCTCGTAATTTCCTTGTTCGCCGTGGATCATCTCCGCCGCTCTCCTCGTGGATGTAGATCTCAAACTCACACCGAATCACATATATCTCGGTGCCCCCTCTCTCTCTCTCTCTCCTTGTTTCTGTGTTATCTATGTGCAGAGGTTTCTCTATAAGTTCACATGTCACAAAACCCAACTTGGTGCGCAATTAATCCTGTGTTGAAGATACAAAGAAGGGATGGAAGTCGCGAACATTCAACGCACTGAATTCGTGATTGAGAATACGGGGAGAAAACGAAATAGATAAATTAAAAATCTCCCCAAAAGAAAAAAAAATCATAGCTTTAATGATTCTAATAAAATATCTCGAGCCTTTATTTTGTCGCTACGTAAAAATTTGTTCCCGGGAAAAAGACATATTCCCCGAAAAATATCTTATTACCATGTGAAATATCGATTCCACCCACGTCGGACCTCTCGAGCTTATCCACATAAACAATTTACTCCCTGGAAAGGCTTCTTGTCCGCTATCATTACCTAGAATTTCCACAAAGCGCCAGATTAAGTGGATATCGACGTCATAAAGAGAGACCAGTGACGTCATCCCCCCCAGTTCGTGCATGACGCCATGCCCTCCGATTTGTTTCCTATTCGTCCTCTTCATTTTGCCACTCGTTCCTCTAAAGATTTGAATATTCCAAATAATAAGAATACGCCAAATAATAGTATTTGAAGTTCCCACAAGTTCTTCATATCTAAAAAGTTGAAATGAATATTTTATTCTAAGAACCGTAAATTCAAAACTGACAATTTAGAGGCTAACTAAAAAATATTATAAGCGAGAAATCAGGAACGCATCCTAAAGAATCGGTGACACTAGCTTTGTTTACATGGCTGGAACAGTTCATAACATGTGCTTATGTTCAATATAAAAGTTACGAAGTCGAGCGGAAAAAATACATATAGAAAAGGAAAACCTCCTAAATGGCTAAAAAGGCACGACCGCATCAAAGTCAGACGAACGGTCACTGACTTCAAGGTTTTAACTGCTGTTCAACTTTGATTTTCTTTCAAGTGATCTATTGCGACCTTCTAATCTTCAAAAGATAGATCCAAAGTTTCATGGAAAATTGGAAACCATTGTGCAGCGACCTCGATTGATGCGAATTGAAGTGTGTTCTAGACCGACCGATCGATCCGCGAGTGCGACGTAATGGATTGCGGATCCTGAGACAATCCCTTTAGTCGAAACTGTGCGAAAATTCCACATGCTACGATTAGAAAATGACTTGGGGGAGAACTATGTGTTCCTAATCTTCAACCACAAGCGAATTGGACCTGTCCCGGTCCGTCTGTCAACATCCAGCGACAATTTAATTTTCTGGAAATTAACAAAAATAAAATAAAATTACGTTACATCGGTGGAGACGTCAAAAGGTTGATATTTATATAAAAACCCTTAGCTTAAGGCACGAAGGTTTTCTAGCCAAAAAAAAAAGGCACGAAGGTTGGTTCGCGGGGTGGCATGTGTGGGGACCACCCGCCCCAACAAGAGGCCACTTGGGTCGGGGACACGTGGCGTTCGTCTTACCGTCCAAATCAAGTATTCTTCTTTCTTTGATCATTAGTTTACTCCCCAATTTGCACAAATTTTTTTTTTAATTCCTCTGTCTCGGTAGCTTCTGGGGACAAGGATATTGACTACGTGTTGACTTTGAATTGAACTTTGGGTACCACTGGGAAGTTGCAATCTCAATGCTTCAACTTTGGTATGACGATTTTGGGGCTTGGGAATTAGTGTAAAATAAGCCTGGGCATGAGCAATTGAAGTGATTGGGATATTCATCCTTTCAAGTTCCGATTAGTAATGGCCAAATCTAATAAAAAAATCCTGAACTTTTCTCTGCATAACAATAATGTTTTGACTTTTTGAACGATCCAAAAAACTCTGGTAAATTTTTACCTAAGGGAGAAAAACAGTCATAAAGAAATGGCGTTTCGTGTGGCTTTTGCTGACGTGTTCGGGGCATGTATTGCCCCTCACGAATGTGTCTTTTCGCATACATCGAGGCTATTGGCCACGTCATCATATGTCACATAGACTGTACGGACGGTAAATTTAACACCAGGTATATTTGTCCCTTAGGCAGCGATAGTTCATGGGTTCTTTTGGGTCATTTGAAAAGTCGAGGTATTTTTGTCCTCCCAGTGAAAGTCGTGGATCCTTTTTGCAGTCAGGCGGATCACTAATGTTCAAGTTCGACAACAAAATTGAAAGCTCATAAATCTTTTGCACTTTCACTTATAAATATGCGTCAAGTCAAAATCATAAGCCTACCACATCCTCATCCATTTGAATAATCAAAGCTTTGAGTTCTTAAAGATCTCGAATTTAAGCTTAATTCGGCTACTTTGTCCCGAAAATTGATCTCCATTTTCCCGAAAATTCATATCGTGAAGTAGCCAAGCTAAGCATAAATGGACCAAATCGAAGTGTAAATGGGTTGGCCTATGTAGCCTGTTTCCTCCTCAAGCCCAGCCCGCATAGCTAGACCTTCTCTAGCATCTTATATTGAATTTAATATAAATATATTTTACAGTCAAGCTCGTGCTCGAATTTTTGGGCCAAAATATCAGATCGATCCGCCCGTTGATCCGGCCTATAGAGTCCGATTTTGTCCTTCAAAAGATGATCAATGTTGCTGCACTTTGAAAATGCTTGTAGATATATAAGGTATATTGATATTGCAAGGGAAAATTCCAATGAGTTGGGGCAAGTGAAATTGGGAAAAACATATAAACGCACTTTTGCGACATCAATTGATTTACGCCAATATAGAATTAATGGAGAATTCCGCTTTTACAACAAAAAAAAAGATTTTTTTTTATTGCAATCAAATTTTAAGAATGTAAACTAGCACCAATAGCCTTAAAGGTGCATATATTTCACTAATAAATTCATAATAAAGGAAAATATTTTTCATGGAAATCATTTTCAAGGAAAATTGTTAGTTTCATTTGTTTGGTGAATTAGAAAATGTGGTTTTCTTCTTATCATAAGGGGAAGTTGTTTTTACCCAATTTAAACTTGTTGTATTCGGTTCATGGAAAACGTTTTCCGTCATCCAACCACTGGAAAATTAAAAAACAAATTTCTAGAAATAATTTTTTTTTTCAAACAAATGAACCATTATCTAAATAGGTTAATAATTAACTTTTTTTTTTATCAGTCCCATCTTTAATTCTCATTTCTCTAACTTTTACTTTGCCTCTTGTAGAGTGCGAAAGTTGAACCCCGCACCTATGATACCAGCGTCTCCTCCCAATCTCGTTGCCAGTAGCGCCGCATGCCTATTGGCAATTAATAATTAACTTACACATCAAATAGGTTGGATGTGTGATTGGAAAAACTATAAGCGAGATAACAATAAAGAGATTACTAGTTCGATGGATGTATCTGGTCCATTGCAAGGAGCTATTTGGACATGCATTGACCCTTATCTCTTATACATATCCAATTTAAAAATTTAATGCTCGTTACACTGTAGCATTATATGCGAGATTTTGCATATTCGACTTGCATGTATGGCGTTTACTTCTTTTGAGGCATTATTAATAAATCAGAATATGATCATTAACTACAGTGAACTATCAAATTAACCTAATTATTTCATTAACACAACCACGACATCTTATTATAAACCGCGAATCTACTCCTTTTTCTGTATAAGAAAAAGGAAAATGCCCTTACTTCTGCAAGGACGGTATAAAACTTTATTGCAGGCTCAGCAAGAGCAAAGGAAATCATACATTTTCTTGAAATGCTACTAAGTAGGGATGCTGTTAACATCTACTTGGAGGAACATATAACACGCGATATCTAAACCTTTCAGCCTGATTAATCTCCACGAATGCATGCCAATCGCTCGGTCCATGTAGCGCAATACTTGAAGACTAACTTACCATAGATTGCATCCTTAGAAGTTGTTAGTGATATTGTCGAAATAAACAAAAGGAATAATAAGAATAGATCAAACTCTTAATCTGCTCAAACCAAATTTCTATTACTTCAAAATGAAATCATTTGAGACTATCCCCGCGTATATCCTCGATATAAAGATAAACTAAATCATTCTACGCTAGTTTAAAGCTTATGAATTAATGAGACTATGTTCAAATGAAACTTAGCCCTTCGCAATGCCTTTATCTTTTAGGATTAATACAACGAAAAATCCCAAACTAGTATATTTGGGACAAGTTACCCTAAACTAATTTTTTAACCACAAAAAACCCTAAACCGATACATTGTGACAAACTTTAAATTTGTACACTTATGACAAATTTACTCCTCGCAGCCACGTGCGACCACGCTGGGTGACTTCGGAGAAGACGATGAACAATGATCCACAATGGCAAGATCGGAAGAGAACAAATTTGGTAAGGGTAGTTTGGGAAGGAAAAAAAGCTCATTAGCCCCCCTTACTTGTGTGTCGAGAAAGCTGAAACCCCGAGGCAGCCAAGGACCTGTCTTGGGCTTTCAGACTTGAAAAGACTAGCTTTTGTTGAATGGGGTTAGAAATTTTTTTCCCAAACACCTCTATTTTGGCCTAAGGAGCTTTGAGTAGCCAAAGTCCCTTGGAATGCTATTCCCAAACGCACTCTAACTCCATTATGGTTTTCACATCATAACTTTGATTCGCTGGCGATGATATTAATACTATACGTGGCCAAATTTAACAAAGACGTCCAAACTTTTCTTCGTGGAACAACAATATACTGACTTTTCAGACAATCCAAAAAAACCCTACGGACTTTTACACAAGGGACAGGAATACTTACATCATAAAATTTTCGGGTTCAAAAAATTTGAAGTGGCACGTGACGTGGTTAACGATGACGTTATAGAGAGGCGTATTAGTAAAGAAAAGAGCTGCAGTGACCTCCGGTCGTCCACTGACTAAAAAAAGGAAACCTTAGGCATATGACGGATTTATATATGCTCGAATATAATCATTATGTATCACAAGCAAATAGATGTAGATATCAAATGGCAAGTGGAATTCCTAATGCTTGAAAATAATCATTTTCAAATGGTGAGCCAAAAAAACTTGAGTTTTCAAATTGGGGTAAAATACTTGTAGCCAAAAAAACAAAACAAATAAATGGTCCAAATGGCAATTTCTCTTCATAGGGAGGTATAAAAGATAATCGAGGACTTTATTAACTTGAGTTTTATGGAATTGAGATGAAGTATGCGTCCTTCATCTTGTGGCTTGCTTATGGCACGACGGGATGATGAAGGCTGAGGAGTAAGATCACTCAACATGCCAATGGAATGAAGATTTTATCTTTACAACCCCTTATCTTTTCCGAGCATTCCCTCTTTTCCATCGATTTTAATATTCCGTTCGGTTCAATTGAGGTCTTAAGGTTTCGAAATGGATTCAATCAGGTCTCGAGCTCGTCATTGGTGGAATCCGGACGTCGAAAAGCCCACGTGGAGTACTTGACCATTCGCCTCGTATCATTTCCGACGCCTAAATTCTACTGGCGACGAGCTCGACCTGATCGTGGCTTTTCTAAAACCTCATGTCCTAATTGACTAATATAAAGCCTCGTGTCTTGAATTGACCAACGGCCAAAACTTTAAATTATGTTTCCGCACTTATTCCCTCATTTCTTGTTGCTTGAATGAACATATTAGGAAACTCCGTTTCCCCTTTTTATAAATTATATGTCATGCCATTTGCATTTAAAACCAGGAATATATTAGTCCGATGTTCTCATAGAGATGGTCTTTTTTATTGGTATCAATAATGACTAATTTTTTCAGCTAAAACATTTATATCATTTGAACCTCTAATTGAAAACTTTAATAATTTCAGCTGATTTCTACCTCAAAAATCTACCTATTGACGTCAATTGCAACCTTTTTTATTTTTATATTTGGTCGGTCCCATTAGTTATGATGCAACGATTCTCCTAGATTAGATTTACAGCAAGTGCTTTCTAAACCTATAAAATGTAAAGATGAATCTCGTTAAAATTCATCCATCGAATAAGTAATGGGCGGACAAAAGTCGCACCATCAGGTCATCTTTTGAAAATTTTTGCGTTGAACTTCTAGAATTGATTTCATCATCATCAACGTAATTATTGACAACAACTAGTTTGATCGAGAATGGACGACAAAAGTAGATATAGTTTGGTCGAGGAATAAAACATTAGAATATTATCCAAAAACAATGGAGAACCATCGCTCTTAGGGAAAAGTCCTAAACCTACAACCTTATAAAATTCGACCATGTGCTCTAATTTTTTTTATAAAAAAAAAAATGTGATGATATTTTCAAAAACCAACCACTTCAAGAATTGAATTTATCTTTTAGAAGAAAATTGAAAACGTGCATTTTCCCATTTTATTGGATTTTCAAGAATCTGTGCCAACATCTTCACCAAATCCATAAAGAAAGTTAACATGTGCATGTTCTCACATCAACGCCGGCCGTGTCGTGTAAGAAAGATGATGATCAGTGTCCGCGTCAGTGATTTCCGGCTAAAATTGATCAGATCTATTCAATTGATAAAACGTGAAAATATTTAGGACTCAACTGGCACTTTATGACTGAAATAGCAAAACTACAATATGTTTCGGACATTTAGGACAAATTTCTCGAAAAACAATGTCCACGTGTCGGCACGCCAATTCGGGGACGGCGGATAAGAACAAAGATATATTTGCTCGAAACGCAATCCTCACTTATGAATAGTGTCGTTTTCGGGCTCGTGGAAAATTGTTTTCAAGAATTTTCTTAGGCGTATATGCATAACATCATTATTCATGAAATAAGAGTGTGAAACCATACTCAGCAACATTTGACTAATAATTAAATTCCCGAATGGCAGCACCCACGTGGGTTTGACTTAGGTTTGGACTCCCCGATTAAAATTGCCGAAAAGAGAAAAAGAAAAGGTGCGAAGCTTGACTAATGAAGCAAAGGGATGATGATGAATTTCCTTGTGATGAATTTTCTTGACCCACCTTCTTTCTTCATCTTTTTATATATATATTTTCTCCTTTATTTTCCATCTCTTTCTTCAAAAGCGGAACTTGATTGTCAGTATTCAAATGACCGCAGGAGGTTTCCGGGCGTTGACTTGGGAGGTGGTTGTTCCAAGGAAGGAAGGAAGAGAGAGAGAGAGAGAGAGGAGTTTGAGTTGATGAGATCACTCGATGTTAGGGCAAAACGACAGCGTTACTGTTCTTGTTCTGTCAAAGCTTTTGGAGAGAGAGAGAGAGAGAGGAGTTTGAATTGATGAGATCACTCGATGTTAGGGCAAAACGACAGCGTTACTGTTCTTGTTCTGTCAAAGCTTTTGAAGATTCAGCTTCCGCAAGTGGATTGATGTTTGTTTTGAACGGCGTGAGATCTACACGAGTCCCCATTGAAGCAATTGGTCCCCAATGGATATTATCAGAGACGGTGGGCAGCCATTGACGACGACTCTCTCGCTCCACAGACTTTTCAAAACAGAGAGACAGAGAGACAGAGAGATGGGTAGGTCCCGTGAAGAAGACGACTGAGAATCTTAAGGTTCAGTGCATTGATTGTGTCCTCTTCCATCTTATGAACTTTGCTCCGGAAAAAATAATGCTATACAGGCTAAGACTCAATTCGTTAAATTTGTCTATTTTCGTGATAAATGTCGGCCTTTTCAATAGGCTTGTCCAAAAAGAGTGCCACGTTACCCAATGAATCAAGACAGCTGGCGGGCTGTCGTATCTTTAGTATAACTCTCTTGTAGAAAGATGTAACACATCAGTCGACCGTCAGATTGAAGACGTACTTAAGTTGAAGACTCAACGCTTGCGGGTCATCACTTGGGCATTCGAGATTCGGCCCATCACATACAAATGTGGGGTGATTCTCTCTCCCGTACGATGCTCCCCTCGATGTCTCGATAAATCTCAAATGATTTACAACGGCTTCATTTTTATAAATCGATTATCGAGGTTTACCGAGATATCGAAAAGAGCACTGTACGAGATGCAGAATCCACGTCCGCATAGTTGACCATTCGATGTATGCTCCTATACAGTTGTAGCAGCGCTTAAATAAAGTAAGGCTCATGGCGATTAAAAGAACAAGATGCCTGGGTAGTATTTATGTAACCTACGAGCACATGGAATAAGCATTATTTAGTATTCTCAATGCCATTGATTGGTTTGCGGTCAATTCTTGGTAATAATAACATTAGCATCATCAATAATTTTTTCTCATATCATTAATAAAACCATGTCAACTTTCTACCTGTGCTATTCATACGTCTTTACTTAATTTTCACATTAAATGGGACTTATCACAAGAGAGTCCTGGACCAAGGAAGGTTCTCTCTGTGGGGTAAAATACATTAAATGGACACATCATTTGTTGATCGACATATGTAGATTAAGAACAAAGCTCTCATACACTTATATAATAGTGGCGTGAAGATACGGAAACTATACGACGGACAGATGGAGAAAGACCGATTCATTTATCACGGGATTTCTTGTCGTGTTAACGGCGTCATTAGTTACTAACGTGATTCCGTGGTAGATATGACCTCCGACCTACTCTCATCAACACATATGGACACCTAATCGATTGGAGAGGACCATCGGATTATCATTAATTTGGGATAATATTGATTAACACGAGCTGATTCATGGACTCGATGTTCATCCGAAATTTTTTCGCCTTATAATATATAAAATCGTTGATCAGTTTGTTGATGGTGTGATGCTCATGTAAATGAGAGGAAAGGAATGTTTGCTCTTCAATTGGTTCAATCACTTGAAAAAGTCAGCGGGTTCTTCTCTCGAATGACTTGGAAAAAGTAAAATTTCATAAATCATGGTCAATAAAGGTGGGTGGAACATGTCAACAAAATTAGAGACAGGGATAATTAATATTGTAAAATCGCCAGTTAGATGGAACTTGAAATAATAGATTTGTTAATATATGTCGTAACTAGCATGGAAACATTGATATTGTTTTTGCTTTAGTGTCTTCTAATGGGACACATTGAAAACGTCAACAAATATTCTCGTTCGGAATGTCGATGATATTCATTGCTTCAGTAAAATGGATAATAATTATAATAACAGCAATAATATTAGTAAACAATAATAAGTAAAAATGCACGAATGGTTTCTGAACTTCAGCCCTACGTGCAATGTTGTCCCTGAGTTTCTAATTTGTTCAATGTGATCCCTGAACTTTTGGTACATATTCAATTTAATCCATGAACTATATGAAAATGTTAATTGTTGTCTTTGCATCAATTCAAGTTATCAAAAAAATTGAATATTTTCATATAGTTCAAGGATTAGATTAAACATTTACCAAAAGTTCAGGAATGACATTGCACATTGGATCAAAGTTCAGAGACCATTTGTGTAACCATAATATCTTGCGTTTTCTCTATCTCATATTTGGCTTCTGACACCCCCTATTATCTTGAATTGACCATATTATCTCTTGTGGGTCCCATTGTTGATTTAAGATTATTACTTACCTTTTTTTTTCTTCTTCTTATCAACATCTAATTGTTCCACGTATTCCACGTAATAATGTTTTAGGGAGCATTTTTTTGAATTTGCATAATAATAATGTATGTTTAGGAATTTCAATGTACTTAACTTTGTCATATTTTCAAATTTCTTGATGATATCTTTTAGAAAATTGTGCAGTGATGACATGAAAGTTAAATATAAAGTTGAACTATTAGATTCATCAAATAAAATGAAAGATGAGCAGCTAAAATACACGAACTATAATGTAATAACAAATATATAGTTATGATTAAACAAAATGCATTCATTAAAACTTGTAGATGATTCTTTTCTCTCATATTTGTGTTGGTTACTTTTAGAGTGATGGTTTGCCAGTACAAAATAAAATAAAAGAGAGAGAAATATACAACTCATTGATACAATAATAAATAAACTATTTTTTTTGGAAAAGTGGGACGTCAATTTTGTCCCAAATGGAAAGAAAATGGGAAAACTGTAAGAATTAATCTTAAATCAAGAGTGAGCCCCACTCTCGTTATTTGTCATTTGTTGTTTGACGGCATAAGTAATTTTGTGCTTTAGTAAAATTGAAATCAAGTAAAAAGAAAAAAAAATCTTAAATCAAGAATGAGACTCATAAGGGATAATGTGGTCAATTTAAGGTAATAGAGGGGGGTTTGTTTTGCCTGATGTGCAGAATATTCTCTTGCAACTTGCCGAGGAGAGGAGACTCCCCGAATCAAAACAAGCCTGGATGTCATTTTCCTACGTCTTAAATATTTTTATTTATATATTGTAAGCCTGCCGACATACCTAAAATGTCTTTTATTATTATTATTTTTGTCTATGACCAACCAAATTTATTTCCCGGCCTGAGATGCGAATGATCTGCCCTTGAGGAAATCGAATCTTCAAGGATCCCGAACTAATGTGTTCTATTTAATTTAATTTTCTTTTTTTAGGGGGGAGACAATGATAATGAATACATTTATTTTGGGTGCATGTTGGGCTTATGATATTCCCAAAAGGCAAAAGGTGACTTAGGTAAGTAAGTGTTTATCAACGATTACGTGCGCCTTTTCTAGCGCCAAGTTAGACTTATCTGGCGTGACTACGATCTCGCAATTTTGACTTTTTTTTTGTCGATTTTACGGTACTTGTGCTTTGACTTAAATTCAATCTTGAAATGCTTGAAGCATTTCAGAAGTATACACAAATATCGACATGTAGAATCGCATATAATCTTTTCGAAATTTGCAAAAGCTTATATAATTAAGACCATTTTGCTTTATAATTTGGAGGGAAGATCATAAAATAGATCTCAGAAGTAAATGGCAAATGCTGGCAAACGGGTCACCTACAGCTCACTTTTTCCGACTTCACGGAAAGACGAGAAACCAAAAGTATATATATACACACACTATAAGGTTCCACTAGTGATTAAAAATGGAAAACGTGCCAATTATCGAGGGTTTCGGCTTGCATCTTACTCATCTTATGAAGCTAAGATATTTCGCCAGCTCGATATCGAGCAGCTAAAGTGAACTTTGTTGTCACAAAAAAAGTATTCACGAGAATTTGACAAAAGATCCTCTATTGAAAATCTGAATTGATTAATCGCAAAACTTTTTCATTTCATACATTCTATGTGACAATCTGGCTACACAGACATCTAGGGTTGGCTTTCGTGCATCAGACTAACTTCTCAATTGGTCCAATTAGAGACGTGTCATCCGGTTCAGGGTCGAGATTCATTGCTTTCCCCCAATTCGATTCGGTTTTCAAGCAAAACGTTGAAGGCCAAACGGGGAGTGCATTGACAAATTTTAACAAGAGAAGTGATCTTTCAACACATGCATAGGAAATCGGCTCTCACCAAGCTTTCATTTCTCAATCAATCAAAGCAAGCAAGATGATATGGACACAACAAGTTGTCATCTACTTGTAATGAAGCTAAACATGGGTTTGTCTCCTTCTCCACATCTTCTCTAGGTTTCGCATGTGGTCACAAAAGACAGTCTCATTCTGGCATTGAAGATGCAGTCAAAGCAATACAAATCGTGGGGTCGAAAGCCAACAAAAGCATAACGCACCAATTGACAGAAGAGCCTACCCAAGGACATCCCAAGTGGTGACAACCCCACTTCACCTAGGACTACAGGTTGTAATGCAGCTGCTAGAATTAGGTCGATTGCCTAGATTCAAATCCCATCCGTTGATTTCGATTTTTCAGTTCATGCTCATTATCATTGTCATGCTTACGTAAGGAGCGAAGCAGCAACCGTACCAAGCTGGTTTGGTTCCGCGTAAATATAACCTAATAGGCTCGGAACCGAGATTTTGATTCCACAGCTTGATCAACGACACACGCTTCATATGAATGTAAACCGAATTATCTCACAAAAATTTGAATCGAGCCAAATATGACCATCTCAATTTGATTCAACTAAATACCCCCATTCTCTCTCTCTCTCAAGAGGAAACCCTAGTAAATATCGTCGATTTTCGTTTATTTTCCTTTCCTTTGGCCTGCTTGTATTTTTTCTTTCCTTTTGGACTCGGGCACAAAAACCGGAGCAAAGGGAATGCTGGGAATCCATCCCAATCAGTGATAGAGGCAGCTCATCTCCTCATTATATAGCCCTCCAATTCAAATTAATTGATTTTAGACGTCTAATCAAACTGAATTTGTAAAGGGTTTCCATTACAAATTACATGACTCAATGTTTAGACTTGGGAGCTTTCCCCTTTCCAATAAAAAGGTTAGAAAATAGATAAAATTTCAGGCCATTTTTCTTCAAAGTTGATGTGAACACAACTATTCTACGAGGATGACAATGGTCACATAACACAGTGCCGTGATGCCACACCACGCACTGCGGTCAAGCTAAACTTTTGCAATTTGCGAATGTTATCACATTGTCGACGCGAAATGAATTTTTCTGATTTTGATAATTTGGAGACAAAAAAAAACTAAATGTGCGACTTGGGTGAAAAGCAAAAAACTTAAAAATCGGCAAAAATAGCGCCGGGGATTTAAAGTCACAATATCCACACATGATATTAATTATTCATCCATACACATAATGGGCGACACACACGCATATTATATGTACACACACAGTATGTGAATCAAGCTGTCCCATATATTTTATTTCCTTTACGACTATGTATGAATGCCACGTGCCGGAGTATTTATATCTAAGAAGTAAATCGGGTCGGAACCGCAATTAATTTCATGTGGATTTGATCAAGAGAGGTCGTCCAATTTTGTTGGTTATACACCCTTTCGACTAATCTTTACATTTGCTTTTCTATTTAGATCTCTATGCATTAAAATTTCTCCCTTTAGAAGTCCGCTAGTCAACTCTAAAGTCCTTGTTGAAGCGCTGTCCCAACCCCCCCCCCCCCCACTCTCTCTCTCTCTCTCTCTCTCTCCCCAAAATTGCACGCGCAATCATTTCGTCACACTTTCTCAGATCTAGCTCTATATAAATATATAACCCTAAGTCCCCACGCTATATACTACAGTCTTGTAATTAACAAGAACGTCCTTGTATCTTCTCTCTTACCCTCGCTCTCACCCCGAGAGAGAGAGAGAGAGAGAGAGAGAGAGAGAGAGAGAGAGAACCAAGACACTCTACACAATGGTGGTCGCAGGCTCCCCCGGCGGGCGCGGAGGCCTCGCGGGCCTCTCCGACGTGAGGCACCTGGCAGCGCAGGTCATCATGGGACGGTGGTTCATGGTGTTCGCGTCCTTCCTGATCATGTCGGCCGCGGGGGCGACCTACATGTTCGGGCTCTACTCGGAGGACATCAAGTCGTCACTCGGCTACGACCAGAGCACCCTCAACCTGCTGAGCTTCTTCAAGGACCTCGGTGGGAACGTTGGGGTCCTCTCGGGGCTCATCAACGAGGTGACGCCGCCGTGGGTGGTGCTCTCCATGGGAGCGGTCCTCAACTTCTTCGGCTACTTCATGATATGGCTCGCCGTGACCAAGCGGATCGCGAAGCCGCAGGTGTGGCAGATGTGCCTCTACATATGCATCGGCGCCAACTCGCAGGCGTTTGCCAACACCGGCGCGCTCGTCACCTGCGTCAAGAACTTCCCCGAGAGCCGGGGTGTCGTGCTCGGGATACTGAAGGGGTAGGTTTACACAGTTCTATGATTGTTACGTATCGATTTGGTGGTTCACGTTTATTTCATTCATTCTTTCCTAAACTCATACCCTTGTCATGAAAGAAATTTGAGAACTTTCTGTCCTTTGATAAACTCCTCCAAATTGCCTAAAAAATTTCTTGCACTGACTGACTTTGTGTTTAGGCCATCAATTTCATGGTTCTCATTCTTTAACTTAAGTCTAACTATATATTTGTTGGAAGAAAATAAGTTTCCTGATTCAAAAGAAGATATAAGAATTTAGGTTTCGATACGTTACGGAATTTGGAATGATCATTCAATTTCTCTGAACTTTTTCGAGCAGCTATGTCGGCCTGAGCGGCGCGATCATCACGCAACTGTACTATGCGGTCTACTACAACGACAACGACGACAACAGGGCCTTGATCCTCTTCATCGGATGGCTGCCAGCCGTCATATCATTTGCCTTCCTCCGCACCATCCGGATCA
Organism: Metrosideros polymorpha var. glaberrima; assembly: GCA_001662345.2. Lineage (NCBI taxonomy): Eukaryota > Viridiplantae > Streptophyta > Magnoliopsida > Myrtales > Myrtaceae > Metrosideros > Metrosideros polymorpha. Next base: position 10,560,167 of record BCNH02000007.1, on the reverse strand, counting down.
TGAAGGTGGTCCGCCAGCCCAACGAGCTCAACGTCTTCTACAGATTCCTCTACACCTCCCTCGGCCTAGCCACCTTCCTCATGATCATGATCATCATCGAGAAGCGCTTCAATAACTTCACGCACCCCGAGTACGGCCTCTCCGCTGCCGGCGTCCTCTTCTTGCTCTTCCTGCCGCTCGCCATCGTCATCATTGAGGAATACAAACAATGGACACATAAGAGAGAAGCCCTAAACGACCCATCGCCGATCGAGATCGCCACCGAGAAGCCGAACCTGGAAACATCCCTCCCTCCACCACCACCTCCCCTGGAGACGGCACCCCCTACTGCCGTCTTGAACGGTGGAGAACAGCTGGAAAAGCAACCCTCTTGCTGGAGAACGGCGTTCAGGCCACCGGACAGAGGTGACGACTACACCATACTCCAAGCTCTCTTTAGCATAGATATGTTGATCCTCTTCATGGCCACCATCTGTGGTGTCGGGGGGACGTTGACGGCCATCGACAACCTGGGCCAGATCGGGACCTCACTTGGCTACCCGGCTCGGAGCACAAGCACGTTCATCTCCCTCGTCAGCATATGGAACTACCTCGGACGCGTCGTCGCCGGCTTCATCTCTGAGATCCTCCTGAAACGGTACAAATTCCCACGCACGCTAATGCTCACGATCATCCTCCTCGTCTCCTGTGCTGGCCACCTCCTGATCGCATTCAATGTCCCGAACGGCCTCTACTTCGCATCCATCATCATCGGTTTCTGCTTCGGTGCGCAGTGGCCGCTGCTCTTCGCGATCATATCCGAAATCTTCGGGCTCAAGTACTATTCGACTCTCTACAACTTCGGCTCTGTGGCGAGCCCCATCGGAGGTTACCTGCTCAACGTAAGAGTAGCCGGTCATTTGTACGACAAAGAAGCAAGAAAACAGATGGCCGCGCTAGGGCATGTCCGAAAGCCCGGCGAGGACTTGGACTGCACCGGGGTCAAGTGTTATCAGTTGGCATTTCTCATAATAACGTTCGCAACGCTGTTCGGCGCGCTCGTGTCGTTCATTTTGGTCGTGAGGACGAGGAAGTTTTACAGGAGCGATATTTACAAGAAGTTCAGGGAGGAGGTAGAGGCGGCCGAGATGGAAATGGCTTTGAATAACACGGCGACGGCGACGACGGCGAGGGAGGTAAAAGGTGGGCAGAGAGGATCAGAGATATCACAATAGATTGTTACCTTTCGGGGGTTTTAATGTTATTAGCAGAAAGATTGATCAGAAGATGTACACATACAGAAATGGAGATTACACGAATAACGAAAACCGAAGATTTCGCAAAGAAATGTATAATCCGCTTGATCATGATCTTCGTTTAGCCTACTTGTTGCATATTTGTTAAGAAGCATGTTTGCGTGAATATACACGATTGACCCGTTTTCCGGACCGCTCAATTTTCGGAAACCAGCCATTGATCTCTTATGGCATCCTAGGAAGATTAAGAGTTGGAATCGCCGCACTTGTTTATGGTTATTCTCGTGATTAACATGAAGGGTCAAAATAAACTATTCGGACGGAACATAGAGTGCGTGCACTCAAATCTATACTAGATTTGTCAAAATGGGCCATAGGCCTATTTCTTAACTCATATATGATAGATTGAGTTGTTATATTAGTTAATTATATTCAATAAATGGGTCATAAATATGTTTAAACATAATATTGGTATTAAATGGGTCATAAACGGGTTCCAAATGGTTTCACAAATTACTTAGATCTAACCCTTACATGTGACTTTCTCTTCATTCTCTCTCGCCCTCACTCTATCTCACGCTTACTCACCCAGCACTCTCACATCAGTTTGAGTATGAGTTTGCCTAAATTTGGTTAAATATGGAAGTATTTTAGTAATATGGATCAAGTCGGGTATGGATTGGTTTGTGTACGAGTCACTATATTTGCATTACACCGAAATGAGTCGAAATGGGTTAAATGGGACTATTTGACTCGGACCATTTTCTGACCGACCCAAACCTGATCCGGCCCACCCATTTAACAGCTCAATCTGTACAATAAAATTTTTTCTTTTTGTACAAGAAGGCACGATTTCCCATTGGGGTCGTGCAAGAATTCAAAGGGCTAGATTCTCTCTCGGTTGAAGAAGAAGAAGAAGAAGATTAATTTAAAAGAGCAAGTAGGGGAAGGTCATGTGGATCTGAATAGTGGATACAGTTGTCTTCACGGGTTACGGTCTTGATCGGGCACTGAAGATTCGAACTTGCTAGTCGTCTCTTGTCTGTTCCCTTGGTGCATCTGGGTCTGAGTATAATAACCCCCTTCTTGATTCGATTACGCCAAAGATATTATTTGTAGATTCGATTCGGAACTGACGATGTCTTCTGAAATTATCGGGCTTGAAGCGGACCTTGGAGCGCCCGGCGACCACACTATTGGTCCGTCGCCTTCACACGTGTCCGTTGAAAATTCCGAAACAATTCTTCTTCTTCTTCTTTTGTTATTTTGGAAGGGAGGTTTGATTGGGTGGCCCACGGATGATTTTCGAGAGCACCAGATCTGACGAATCTTTTGAGTATTGAGAAGATCTTTAATGGCGAAGTGAGTTTCCGTATACACATATAACTTCGCCGTTATCTGCAATTGATTATACATGTGATCGGTCCGCTCGAACCGGTCGCCGTCGCGATATTTTCGAATATGATCGCGACCGGTTCGTTCATCCGTGCACGCATTCCGGCTTGGAAAGGAGCCGCACTAGTTTGGAGGTCGTGCAATTTGACCAAGCTATCGAACGTTTGAAGTCCAGATCAATGAGCTTATCTATTAATTCATTAGCCTTATGTTACTAGTTAAATGAATGGACGAAAACGATGTGATTCGATTTGCAAATGGTTGCCAATTGACAAGTTGCACACAAAATCATTGGCGTCTCTCCATGACCGCACATGGAGAAATACAAAAAAAGTCATAAATCTATTGTAATTGTATCAATTCAATCTTAAATTTTCTTTTTTAGCAATTGAGTCATAAACCTTTTAAATTTGTGTTAATTCAGTTCATCCGGCCAATTTGGACCAGCCGACGCTGACGTGGCATGGCCGGCGCTGATAGAGACAAATTTTTTTTCGAAATTTTCATATTTATCCATTTTTCTTTTCTTTTTCCTTTGTTTTCCTTTCTTTCTTTATTTTTTTTTTCTTCCCTTCCTTCTTCCTCCCACCGGTCACCGACGACCGGTTAAAAATGAGAAAACACTTTCCGTTGGAATCAATGAAAACAAATTTTGAAAATTTTTACCTAATCTATCGATTTTGGAAATTGAAAATGAAAAATCGATAACTTTTCTTTAATCGAATTGCGCCGTAGACTTCGATTTCACATAGGCTTCATAGACCATGTTCACTTTTCAAGGAGCTTAGATTCACAGTTTGATAGGCAAAAATTTCCTCCTACTGGCCTTCGATTCATGACATCTTTCGAAAAAAGTTGCATCTGGATAATCCAACTTAAACAAAGAGTCCTACCATTACTTTAAAGTACACAACAATTATCTTTTCGGTCGACTTAATATTATAACATATCCTCAACCGGGCATAACATTCTTTTTTTTTTTGTTCTTTTAATCATATTAGGGATGAAAATCACCACACTCGTGTTCACCATTGAACCCCCACTTGAACCAATTTTCCAATGGATGATTAGAGAGATGAAAATCACCACAACATTGTTTTCAACGTGGATTTCATATCCTCGAAGTGCGGTTCTAACATACAATCAGTAAAATGGGGTGCTCTTTTCTGTTTGGTTACTTTTTTTTTCTTTCCTTTGCTAGACTTCTTTTATATCATCATTAAAGTAAAGGGCCATAAAGAAGAGGAATAAAAAAAAAAATGCAGAAAAAAGACCACCTGGCTAGAAAATATTTCTAACAACACCAGTGCAATTAATAATGTTCCAACGTGGGTGGACCAAACGTTGTTTTGTTTTGGCATGTCAACGTTGACATCTATTTTTTGCGGTCCGGTCTCTGTTTTTAATTTAATTTAATTTTCTAAAGAAAAATGGCTAAATTAGCCTAAAATATATATAAGATTAGGAAAATGTACAATTTCAACAGAAATAAAAACAAAACAATAATAAATAATAATGATAAATAATAATAATAATAATAATAGAGTAAGAATCAATTTTAAAAAAAAATCGGTTTGGCCCTGGTTGCCCGGCCTGCCCGGGCTTGACCCGGCCCATTGTTTGTCTCTTCTTTTCTTTCTTTCCCCTTGCGCGGGCCCAGGCCCATCTTTCTTATTTCTTTTTCTCTTCCCTCGGCCCACTTTCCTCTCCTGCACTCGCGACGCCCGCAGCTACGCCCTCATTGGAAAACACAGACGATCGTTGCTGGCCGATATTTCGTCTCTCCTCTTCCTTGCTGATCATGCCGGGGATCCTACCTAGAGATTGAGTCAAATTTAGAGCAGGTGTAGGTCTGTTCAGTTTTGGTCAGCCAAGGAGGGTTGTCCGATGCCTCACTCGACCGTGAGCAATCCACGCCACCCCCCTTCATTCGTCTATAAAAGGAGCAGTAGGCCATAGAGTCGGGGGTTGGTGAAAAATGGCGAGAAAATCAGTGAATTTTGAGGGAAAAATCAAAGAGAAAGAGACAGGAAGAGAGAGAGAGAAAATTCGATAGCCGGAGCCAAGGGGAACCAATGGTCTAGGGTACAAGGCGCGTCGGCCTTCCGACTAGCTTACTCGGTCCCTGAGACAACCCATGACTCCTCAAAGCCGCCCGACGATCGCCCAAACGCCTTGCCGTCGAAAATCAGATCGGTCAATTTTTTTCCCCTCTTGGTATACTCTGTTCTCCCCTGTTTTCGACTGAGTCACTGGGGCTCAATCTCTGGCGAGCTAGCCGAAATCGGGCTACGTACGAAGATCAGCCCTGGCATGGTGAAGCTCAACATAGTGATAGCCGAGCTCAATTTTTTACCATAATCTTCGACTATTTCGATTTGTCTCCAATTCTCCATGCATACCAACTATTTGACGAAAGTCCCACCCTTTAGCTGAATTTGTTCCTTGGCTTGCTGGTAATTGATCAGTCCAAATCGGGACTACTCAATGCGTCAACCTTCTTCCCAAAGACCTGGGTGACCCACCCAAGTCTCGTTGGCAGGTCGTCGATGCCCAATTGGCCCCAATTTGGCCATGCTAGCCACGGTTTCCTCCGTCGACCCCTTTTCCCCGTTTCTGTTTTGGCTTGTTGACGACCGATTGGCCACAATCGACCGTCCCCTATCTAACCAATCGATGCCTCAGGGCCTAGGTATATTACCCAAGTCCTTCCAGGCGTCGCCGGTAGCTCAACGACCGTCAATTCGACTGTCAAAGCCCTGGCGCTCATTTTTCCCCCAAATTGGTGACCCGCTGGTTCGGCCCGGTTTAATCGGATCCGACCGACCTCGACTGGACCGGTTCGAGTCGACTAGATCCAACCCAAATTCAAATGGGTCGGATTCGATCAACCCGGGTTCGGACCTGGTCAATGCGGGTCTGGGTCTGGTCAACCCGGACTCGCAAATTAAAATAATAACTATTTTTTTTTAATTAATTTTTTTAAATAAATAAAAAAACAGAATTTGACCATAGGTTTCTAATATGCCGTTGTATGCTCGGGCCACGCATTTGGCTATTTAATTTGCTCAAATTTAGCCATTTGTGACTAAACATGTTAATGTTAAATAAATCAAAATTGTGAATTTAGTTGAATAGTATGATGATGTTTGTATATCTTTGTTATATATTCATTTAACCGCACTAATATATATATTTTTCCAGCATGACTATACTCCATGATAATACCGATGTGAACCTAAAAATCGCATGAACATTTAGTAGACTTATACCTTAGATTTTGAAACTAAAAAAATGCCTGCACATTTTAATAATCAAACAATCTTGTTATGGTACCGAAAGGGGCGCTAGTTAAATGATTAGCGTAAACAAATTCCCAAACCTAGAATCTCTGATTGCGCAGGAATTGAGACTACACTCCCAAATCTCGATTAGTTTCTAGTCAATCTAAAAAATTACTAGTGGCGACTCCTAGAAATGCTTGGAGTGTTAAGAACTCGAAATTGAACCCAACGTCACGTGAGGTATGGGCTTGGGAGAGCCTACGCCCGATCCGATGGGCTCATGGTCCGTCCTCTTGGGCAATGTCCTTAAACCTATCTCCCTTCCCGACACGGGTTGGGAAAAATAGGTCGCGACAGTCAAGTTGAATTAAATCCAATGACAAAACTGGCCTTGTGATTTCAACTTTCAAGGACAAGGAGATTCCCCTAATCCTTTCGCGCACACAAAAAAAATTGATTTTTTTCCTATTAATCAATAATTAATTTCCTAATCTTAATTAGCATCTTTAAGAAACCTGTCGTCACGGTCGCATGGGTTTTACTCAGAAAGTTCTCGGCAGCCCCAAGAAGGCAAAATGGCCCAGACAAAAGAGACTCCATCGCAGCCCTCCACGACCTACGGGCTTTTAACCATTGATGGGCCGACCCAACTGGATCCACCCGTCCCGTGCATGGGTCAAGAAATTCGAACCCGTCTGTACCTAAAAGAACTCATGAATTGCGGGCTTCATCCGCTCCAATCCAAACGCATATGGACCGGGTACATTTTTTTTAACCGGACCCGATGGAATGGACCATTTTTATAGCTACCGGTTTGTTTCGCGAAAAATAAGTTATTTAAAAAAATGATAATCTATATTGCTTATAAAAATGAATGAAAAAAGTATTTTTATTATTTACATAAATACTTAAACATAAATTTTTATTGCCAATTAAAATTACTTTCATTAACTAATTAATTCAAACAATACCCACAAACTCAAGCATGCACAACACAGCAAACGAGCAGTTACGGAGATCTATTTGGACCTTATCCGCTTGACTAAATCTTCTCCGTTTCAATCTTCAGAAAGCTAAAAGCTAACTCAAACTCACCATCTCGTCATGATTTTCCACCATAAAACCCATCCAAGCCCACATTGAGATCCTCCTTCAACAGTTCTAGATATATCCTTTCGAAGAAGACGGAAGCTTCCACCACCCAGAGACGACGATCCTCCCATGGCGGCGACCACTGGCGGCGGAGGCTGCTGCGGCTTCGTCCTCCACGTCCTCCGAGGGCGGTGGTTCATGATGTTCGCATCGTTCCTGATAATGGCGGGTGCCGGCGCCACCTACCTGTTCGGCGTCTACTCCAAGGACATCAAGTCCACCCTCGGCTACGACCAGTCGACCCTCAACCTCCTTAGCTCCTGCAAGGACCTCGGCGCCAACGTTGGCGTCCTCTCCGGCCTCATCGCCGAGGTCGCCCCCACGTGGCTCGTCCTCCTCATCGGCTCCGCCATGAACTTCGCCGGCTACTTCCTCATCTGGCTTGCCGTCACCCGCCGCATCCCCCGGCCGGCGGTCTGGCAGATGTGCGTCTACATCTGCGTGGGCGCCAACTCCCAGAACTTCGCCAACACGGGCGCCCTCGTCACTTGCGTCAAGAACTTCCCCGAGAGCCGAGGCATCATGCTCGGCCTGATGAAGGTATTTCATGGGCAACTGATCTCTCGTCAATATTCACATCAGCAACGTAACAAATGCACGAAATGCTTTCTTGTCTCGTGAAGGGCTTCGTGGGGCTGAGCGGCGCGATGATGACACAGCTCTACTTTGCCATCTACGGCGACGACTCCAAGTCCCTCATCCTCCTCATCGGGTGGTTGCCGGCGGTGATCTCGATCATCTTCGTGTACACCATCCGGACGATGAAGCTCTCCACGCACCCCAACGAGCTCAAGGTGTTCTACGAGTACTTGGCCCTCACGGTCCTGCTCGCGCTGGTGATCATGGCCTTGACCATCGCCCAGAAGCAGGTCAGCTTCTCCCATTGGGCCTACGTGGCGAGCGCGGTGGCTGTCTGCGTCTTGACTTTCCTCCCACTCGGGATCGCTGTGAGGGAGGAGTGGGCCACGTGGAAGCAGAGGAAGGCACGACAACCTATGACTGTGGCTGGGAGAGCTGCTGATGATTTGGAAATTCATGCGACTGATCAGCCAAAGCAAGAAGAGCAAGAGGGTGCCAATCCAAATGACCAAACGGAGAGCAACATGACTACAAATGACACTTTGTGTTGCGCTGATGTGTTCAAGCCACCCGAAAGAGGTGCGGACTACACAATCATGCAGGCCCTTTTGAGCTTGGACATGGTCACTCTCTTTGTCGCGACGTTTTGTGGCCTAGGATGCAGCCTGACGGCCGTCGACAACCTGGGCCAGATCGGCGAGTCCCTGGGCTACCCACAGCACACGGTCGGCACGTTCGTGTCACTCGTGAGCGTGTGGAACTACTTCGGCCGGGTCTTCGCCGGTTTCATCTCGGAGATCATCTACGAGAAGTGGAAGGTGCCCCGCCCCGTCATCATGATGCTCTCCCTCTTCGTGTCGGGAGTCGGGGACCTACTCGTCGCGTTCCCCGCCCCCGGGTCAGTCTACGTTGCGTCCCTCCTCATCGGGTTCTCCTACGGGGCACAGCTCACGCTCCTCTTCATCATCATCTCCGAGCTCTTTGGGCTCAAGTACTACTCCACGCTGTTCAACTGTGGGCAGCTCGCGAGCCCCCTCGGATCTTACATCCTCAACGTGCTAGTCGTGGGGAGGCTGTACGACCAGGAGGCTACGAGGCAGCTCGCGGGCAGAGGGCTGACCCGATCGGCGGTGAAGGAGCTGACTTGCATCGGGAGGGGGTGCTACCGGATGTCGTTCAGCATTTTGGCGGGCGTGAACGCTTTCGGTGCGCTCGTCTTGCTGGTTTTGGTCATGAGGACTAGGAAATACTACCAAGGAGATATCTACAAGAGGTATAGAGATCAAATGGCTGAGAATGAGAAGAGAATTGCATCGAGCAATGCCAACATTGATGATCCTGAGGCTGTAAATGATAGAAAGTGAGAAGGATCCAGTGAAGGCGATGAACCTTTCCTCCTCCTCCTCTTCTTCTTCTTCTTCTTCTTTTCCTTAAGTTTTTCATGCTCGCGATTCATCCGAACACGAGTTGCTAGACCTACATGATTCTCCTCTTCCTGGTTCGTTTGCGCTTTCGTTTTTGCCGGCACTTGACCTTGAAGATGTCGATCGGTAGATGTTCTTGACCGTGTTCTAAAGTTTCGGCTCATCCGATGAGTTTAACAAACTGTGACTTTTAGAATTTCACGAGTAGTCGAATCAGATTGACCATCAGGGTGATAAGTATCACTGAATCTTCATCGAAATGCGGTAAATTATTTTTTTTTTAAAAAATAACTGAAATCCGAATCGCTTCGGTTGTTGAGTAACACATTTGAGATAATTCCAATTGTAATCTGATCAGCAGAAAGGATTTTCAAGTTGTTTTCTTATCATTATTGGTCAAGTAGGTAAAGTCAAATCTCATGCAAAGTGGCTCATTGGGCAGGTCCAAATGAATGTAAGGCCGAGGCCCATCTGCTTGACCCGAGGACCCGAATTGCCCACAGTCCGACAGCACCTGTGGATTTTTGTGATGCTCTCTCGGAGCACCACCTATTGTCCACCCGAATTATTAAAATCACCGAATCGTGTCGTGAAATTTATATATATTTTTATATATTTTCAAGGAAAACATTTTGATGATACTAACTGGGGGTTTTCTTGAACGAATGGTCACGTGATGCTGCAAGAGCAATAATTAACCGATTGAATGCACAAAATGCAAATGGAATAAGGAAAATCATTCGAGCAATCTAGGTGCGCATTATTACCATTGTGAAACGGAATTTATGTTCCATAAATAAAAATGGACCATAAATCAGAAGTAAACTTCTCTATTTTTTGAACATAAATAGAATTTTTTTTTCGCTCTCCTCTTTCTCCTAGCTCCCTACCTCCTCCCTCCCCTCTGCCACCTCTGCCCACCACCGGCCGAAGCCTGTCACCCATTGGCCGACGTATGCTGCCGTTTGACGCTCATTGCTGGCTATCGCTGCCCTCTGTCCGACGCCCCTGCCGCTGCCACTCTCCGATGCCCCCATCGCCATTGGTCGCCCTTCGCCAGTCTGATGTCCACCGCTATTCACCGCCGTCCATTGCCATCCATTCATTGTCCCCACCACCGGCCACCGCTGGTTGCTAATCCGACGTCCACTGCCATCGCCCATCGCCCGCGAACGACAAATGTTCATTACTGGTCGCCACTACTTGCCATCGGTCACCCCTGTCCGTCGTTCGCCGATTTGACGTCCACCGCCATCCGCCCGTCACCCGTGAACAGCCGACATCCACTGTCGTCCGCCACCACTACCATTAGCTCGTCACCCACCGCTATTCACCACCGTCAGAGAAATAGAAATTTTATGTTGTTATTAAACGAATTTCTATTCTGGGAACATAAATTTTGGGTCGTTATTGAATGCATTTTTTTGCTTATAAATTAGAAATAGAAAAATCTATTTTTGGCTCGAAATTGATTTCTGGAATATAATGATTGTCATTTGAGCCACTAGGAACTAACTTCGGATGTCGCTCATGTGGGTTTTTTTCCCTCGTAAAATAAAAGGAAAATGCGGTTCATAATGGATTCAGAAAAAGTTCCTAAACTAAGACATCTTTATCCAGTGGAAAAATAGGTAATCGACGCTGATATTGATCTTCATCGGCTCAATACATTGTCGCATTAACTTCTTTGGAATGGTGTACTGGTATGGGATGGTGGTGGATTTTCAGCTCGGTATCGGAAAAGCGGTTCGGATTTCAAGAACTACGTGCAAACTGCTAGATTCTCGGCCTGTATCACACTTACGTATCTAAAGTTTGGAGTTAACCTAATTCATTAAACTTGTAAGATGTTCAAAGCACCTTCAAATTGTCAAATCTCTTTCATCAGTGTTTTGGATTATCAAAAGTGAATAAAAAAATTTTCAAATAAGGGCATACACCGCTATTATTTTATCAAATAAAAATATGAAGTGGATATTATTTCAAATAAAAATTCAAAATGCTTTCATTTTTTCAAATAAAAGCCTCAAGTTGACTTTGTTTTAAATACGGGCCTAAAGTGACCATGTCAGTCTCAAAAAAAGATTTGACCTTATCGACTGGTCAAGGAAATTTTAGTCCTTTACTTTTTTATTATTTCTCCTTTTTTTCTTTTTTCCTTTCTGTCACTGGGAGGCCTCGCCTAGCAACCCTCGCCGACCACAGGCAAGGCAATCCCTCGCCAAATCTAGGTGAGGTTCGCTGCTAGCAAGGACTTGGGCGAGGTGACCCTCGTCAGCCAGCGAGGGCTTGTAGGCCATCACCTAGACCTCAATTTTGTATAAAAATTGAGTACTTCTGTTAACTCCGTCCAAATTGACTATAATGCTGACATGATTTTTTTAAAAATATTTTATCTCTCCCACGTGGCGTTAAGGTTAACTAAATCACAAAATCGACGTTGTTTTGATCAAAATACTAATTTTTACCCAAGATCTTAATTAAATTAGGTTAAAAAATCCATTTTTTTTCATAAAAAAGACAAACTCCAAAAAGAAAAAAAAGGCTGAAACTTCAAAAAAAACACACAAAAAAAAGAAAAAAGACAGGCCCTCCGCCTGTGGCCGCCGCAGCGTTGGCGATGGCCGGCGGCGTCTTTATTTGGACATGCAGAAGGCAATCGCAGGGCATTGTATTAATGAGAACAGGCTTATGCGCTGTGCATTTGCTACGCTTTGCTGTGCAGGAAAAAGAAGGGAGGGGGGGAAAGAGAGGACAAAAGGGTCCTCCTCCTTTTCGCAGATCCACAGCAGCCGTTGTGAGAGCCTCCTCATCTTCTACCTCATCCGCAGAGCAATATTAACTGAATCAATGAAAAACTGCGCAGAGTCTGACCCAGTATCATCAAAACCGAACCTTCACTCTCACAAATTAAAGAAAGAAAAGAAAGAAAACCCAATCGAAAAAAGTGAAAAAGGGTTTTTGTCCACTGTTGAGGAAGAACCGTTTGCAGCAACATCTTTTACCACCACCCCCAGCAAAGAATCTCAATCCCTCCTTCGGATATAAGGATATGGCTTGCTCATCCTTTTGGATATGCTCTCTCTCTCTCTCTCTCTCTCTCGATTTGGTTTCTCTAACTATTTGTAGAATGATTAGCAAGCAAGGTAGGAATGTGAGTGACGAGAGGGTCTTGCAAGAAACAGAGGATTGGGGTAGAGAGAGAGAGAGAGACAGAGTGGGGGCGTTTCTCTCCCCTCCTCATACCTGCTCCCATGGTGTCCCATCGCCGTCTCCCTCCCCATCCTCTGTCTTCCTCCCTTTCTTCTTGTTGAAAATGAGATAAGCAAAACCCCCTCAAGAGAAAAAAAACCAAACCCTAACCACCAAGAGAGTTTAAAATACAATTTTCCAGCACATAATTATCCTATAATCACTGTTTTATGCCCTGTTTTTATTATAAAACCCACCTCCCCTGCACAATTTCCCAAAAGTTTGTAGCTTCCGAATCCCAAGTTTTGAAGAGGAAGACATCTCATCGAGCATCAAAAGCAAAGGTCCTTTCTTTTTTCTTTTCTCATTTTTTCTTGGGGGATCTGTTCAGAGCCTTTTTAGTTTTAGAGAAGCAAACAACCAGCTCCAGCAGAAATAGCGCCTCCCCATTTGCCTCATTGTTGCTTGTTGTCCCTTTGAGAGGATGAGGATGTTGTTCCCGACCACCTGCATTCTCTCTGCGTGCATCTTCTTGGTCTGTCTCTCACTCTCGGCTGCTCTGAACCTCACCCTCCCTCACCAGCACCCTGACCCTGAAGCTGTTGTCCAAGATGTGCACAGGTATGTCTAAACATCTATCCCTCATCTGCATTTATCCCACATCACGCAATGTCCTCCAAGGCCTCGAAACCTTTTGGCCAAGGACAAGCCAAGAGACCCACCCCGTTTCTTGACCCACATTGCTCTGTTTTCTCCCCCCAAATCTCAAATCTGAGATCTTTTCTCCTTTCTTTTTCTTCTCTTCTTTTCCCATGACAAGCACATTATCCATCTGCTCACATTCCATTTTTATTTTTTGCAACATTTAGCTCATCCTCTGAGCTCACCAAGCAGACATTTACCCAATACACTCTCGAGTCCCAGCCATTTGCTCAAGCCAAAAAAAGCAGGGGCAAAGTACCCATCGAAGCCCTCTCCATTTTCCTACATTTTCCCGAAAATTGTGGGAAACTGCCCTCATTTCTTGCCTCACAGCCCTCTTTTCAACTCTTTTCCTAACACCAAAGACAAGAAAAACAAAACCCACCTGCTCTTTCTTAAGCTCTTCCTTCCACATTTTCGAAGCAAAGCAAAAACCTTCGTTGCAATTTAATCTTTGCAGGAGACTGAACGCCTCCCTCTCAAGAAGACTCCTGTCCTCTTCCTCGTCCTCGTCGGCGTGTGCCACCGGCAACCCCATCGACGACTGCTGGCGGTGCGACCCGAACTGGGCCTCGAACCGGCAGCACCTGGCAGACTGTGGCATCGGGTTTGGGCAGTCGGCGCTGGGGGGTCGTGGCGGGCGCATCTACGTGGTGACCGACTCCTCGGACTTGGACGTGGTGAACCCGACACCGGGGACGCTCCGGTACGGGGTCATCCAGGACGAGCCCCTGTGGATCATCTTCTCCGCCGACATGATGATCCGGCTCAAGCACGAGCTCATCCTCAACAGCTTCAAGACCATCGACGGCCGGGGACACAACATCCAAATCACCGGCAACGGCTGCCTCACCGTCCAATACGTCTCCAATATCATCATTCACAACGTCCACGTTCACCACTGCAAGCCCTCCGGCAATACCAACATCCGATCGTCGCCGACCCACGTCGGGTGGCGCGGCCGATCCGACGGGGACGGGATATCGATATTCGGGGCGTCGCACATATGGGTGGACCACTGCTCGCTGTCCTACTGCTCCGACGGGCTGGTGGACGCGATCATGGGGTCGACGGCGATCACGATATCGAACAGCTACTTCTCGCACCATGACGAGGTGATGCTGCTGGGGCACGACGACAAGTACGCCCCGGACTCGGGGATGCAGGTGACAATAGCGTTCAACCACTTCGGGGTGGCGCTGGTGCAGAGGATGCCGCGGTGCCGGCGGGGCTACATCCACGTAGTCAACAACGACTTCACGGCGTGGGAGATGTACGCCATCGGCGGCAGTGCCAACCCCACTATCAACAGCCAGGGCAACCGCTACACGGCGCCCGTCGACAACAACGCCAAGGAGGTGAGCGAGCGTGTCTAGTGAGGGGTGGTTTCGGGATATAATGATTTCATTTATTAAGTACGATTAATAATTAAAAAAAATCAATTTTTTAGAATAGTCTTCGCGTTGCATCGAAAAATGAAGAAAAGTTAGCGAGTGTTTAAAGGCGCTCTCGGATTCATTAACAAAGATCTGATTTTTAAGGAAGGGAGGAGTGTGGGTCATCGAGCTTTTTTGACTTCTGCCCTCTGCGCTTGACGCGGACGGATGTCTTTGTCTGCGTGCGACGTGGGTGCTTCCCCACTTGCTGCGACGGCGCGTGGTGGAGCAGACGCCGCCGTCTTTGGGCTAGTCCCAGCCTGGTATTCGACGTTCAAGCTAGTTGGTCCGTCTCATTTGATAGATTGACTCTGGTCTTATCAGTGCTTCACAGCCATACAAGCAGCCAGTTTCTTTTGGTACTAAACTCGAGTCTTTGAACAAAACAAAAAAAACTCGAGTCGTACACGTTATGGATGCTTTTTTTTCGGATCTTGGGGACGCTCCTTCCGGGATTTTCCGTTTAGTGTTTTTTTTTATATATTGTTATGTGATAGAAGATGGGATATGACAGGCCCGAATGACCCATCGCAGGTGACGAAGCGCGTGGACACGGAGGAGAACGCGTGGTCGGACTGGAACTGGCGAACGGACGGGGACATCATGGTGAACGGCGCCTTCTTCGTCCCGTCCGGGGTCGGCCTCAGCGCTCAGTACTCCAAGGCCTCCAGCGTCGAGCCCAAGTCTGCTGGCCTCATCAACCAGTTGACCATGAACGCCGGCGTCTTTGGCGATCCTAGGTACACTCTCGCTCTCGCTCTCCCTCTCTTCCTCTCGTGCTCTTTTCCCGGCATTTTTGTCAGTTAATATTTGCTTCAAAAGTGGATTCATTTACTCTGCTAAGCTCAGTATCGGATGCCGATATTTAGATTAGAGGGCCACTTTGCGTTACTCTAGTTCAGGGGCGAGAATGGAGATATGATAATTTGATATCGAGTTCAAAACATAATATTTCACATCTAAACAAAGTTGCACCAAGTTACTAAGCTCTCCATTGGTTTGTCACGGCTAAGCTCTAAATTATGGTAAACCTTTGATAGTATCATACTTTATTGGTACATGATCAGGATTAGGATTTTTGTGGAGTTCATTGTTAGTTGGTAGGAAAATAAGTGCCACGCTGAGGTAGTACTGACGCTTCTGCTTTTCAAGTATCTACCTCAACTGTCAAGTGCCCATTTGTACTTGAATACAGCTCTTCACAAATGCAATTTTCATTCGAGAGATTCGGATAAATTGCATTCTTCCAGGAGTATTTTCTTGGGACAGAGAACACATCGTGTGTTCTTAATCCGATCTGTCTTTTGTTAGATCTTGAAGATAGGCTTTTGCTTAGGCACCCTGCACTTTGAATGACTGATTTGTGCGCTGCATCTACAAATTGGAACAGTTTCAGAATTCATTGGATCGGTAATTCTCAGGGAAAAGATATTCTATTTATTTTTTTGTATTGAAACTACAATGGACCGAATATAAATCCGGATTGAACACCTTGCAATCGGACCTTGGCAACCACCGAACCTGTCACCTTTTTTTTTTTGGTCGAACGGAACCTGTCACTATAGCTGTCATTATGAAGGGGGGTATATCTTCGGCATTGTTTGTCTGCTTTTCTCTTTCCCAGTTGCTGTTGTTGATCCATGACCTTTTAACCAACAAGAAGAAGCAAGTTGTTTTCGCTGGAATTTCATTTGGAGCTAATCACCAGATCATCATGAAAGTTACTGATATAAAGAGAAAAAAAAAGATAAAAACTTTCGACTGCATAGTATTATTACAGACATTATGGTGAGCTTTGTTCTATCTTTTTGTCATTCTATCTTTGCACGTGATCATGCGGGGCTTAGAGAATCTTTCAAGAGGGCCAACGGAACAGCCTTGCAGTTCAATTGTCCTTTTCCTTGTGTGCCTTTTCCAGTTCTCCAATAATCTGCCTGCTGTGATTTCTTTCATGTTTTATGCAAATGGAGAAGTGAATCCTCTTTTTGCCCACAACTTTTTACCCCCTTTGTCTCTGTAGGCCATTTAGCAATTCTTTACCAATCCCTAGACATGCTAGCTGCCTATATCCGAGTCCATCTAATGCATGCTTTCATCATCGCATCATTTTGCGATTGAAAGTCCTAGACTTTGTTCTACCACTACAAATATCTGGTTTGAACGACAATTGCTTTGAGAAAAATGGGTGAAAGGGCGTAAAATGCATAATCTTTTTCCCGGGGTTGTTTAGACGGGGTAAATTGCACGCCATTTTTTCCTAAGTTTTAACGAGTTATTTCTAGGGCTTGACCTTTTGGAGTAGACTCCCTTGTCTAATGAGAAGGCTCACTCAAGCTGATGAATAGCTTTTGCAATATGGGCGTCCTGGCTTGTAATTGTAAAGTGAACCCAACCCATGTGGCCATTCTGCCCAGGATTAGTATATAGAATGAGATGGTTTTTTGCTTTTTCTGACATAAGGGTTTGAGCTGGAAAACCAGTGTCTCCATGTCAAAAGCTTGTGACTTTGAGCATGGAGGATGAAAAGGCCTTTCTGAGTGCAAGAGGGCTTGATTAAGGAGGCGATCTTTTCTTCCTTTTGTTTTCTTTAACTGGTCTAGTTGGAGGCTGCTTCATTAGAGTCGAAAATGTCATATGCCCACCCAGGAAAGTCCAGAAAAGGTCATCTGAGTTTGTGTGTGTATTGGGGTTAGAAGTGAGCGAGCGAGTGAGAGGGTACTCAGTTCATATTGGGGTTAGAAGTGAGCGAGCGAGTGAGAGGGTACTCAGTTCATATTCCCTGCATCTGCTGTCCAGCCAATACTTGTGGGACCTGCTTATGACAAATTGCATCTTTCATTAGGTTGGACTAGGAGGTGTTGTGGGCCCCACCCACCTGTGGGGGGATCTGACATGAACTAGACAGAGACGACCAGCTGTGCTAGTGTTAGCATCTTAGATAAAATAAATTGAAAAAAAAATGGCTTTCCACCGAATGACCTTGTTCCCTGTCCTATTCTACTGTCAACTACTTTTCAGTTTTCACGTTCGTATGTTCAATGTTATTACCGTTATGTCCTCCCAGCCATGCTCTCAGGATTTGTGTCTGAACACACCCGAACAGGGGAGCAAGGGAGAGAGATGGGTCCTCGTCCCAACTCCCATCAGCCCATCATGTTTTGAAACCATGGGATGTTCGGGCAAATGCTTTGGCTGGTCCCGGGTCAGCATAGGCTGGGGTTAGTCATGTTTCATGGCTATGATGGTTTAAGTGGTAAACCGTGGTTGGGGCAAGAATTTGCTGGACGTGAGAACCTTAGATCTAAATCTTCCAAAGAATGCACATTGCTAGATTTCCTTTTGACCATGTCAATGCTAGCTTGAGATCTATGTGGAGATCAGCAGCTTCTCTGAATGAAGTCATACTTTTTCCAAAGTCCAGTTCGGAGTGAAGCTTGAATGAATTCTCTAGGGTAATGCTTTCAAAACCAAGAAACCATCATGGGTTTGTGTCAACTTTGAAACAGAATGGGGATTTTTATCGAATCTGAGAGCAATATCTATAATTGCCAGTTTCTCTGCTCCTAGAACTTGGAATAAGTAGCTGGAGTCTTCTATGTTAGGTTGCAGATAAATGACATTCGACAGAGGAGACTTATGAATGGCTGTCTTTTTTCTGTGTTGAATGATGCGAGAAAAGTCAACAACCTGCTTGATTAGGCAGGGAGAGAAAAGCTGGGCTGACACAGACTGATAGAACCTAGGATGGTCCATTAGTATAATGGACTGTATCTTACTGCAGTTGGCCGTAATTTAGTGTATAAAAAGCTAGCACTTTTGACTGATAGGTTCAATAAAATACACTTCTCTTTCTGCATTCTGTATAAGAATAGCATCAACTTGACTGCCTTTGAGTTTGAGATGAGCATAGCAGTGAGGGGAGGTTCCCTCTGGCACTAGGAAGACAATGCAGCCAAATTTCCAGTTCAGCTTGATCGAACCTTATTCCTACCACTATGCAGCCAAATTGCCAGTTCAGCTAGATCGAACCTTATTCCTACCACTGGGATCTTGGACTCTGCAATAAAA
This sequence comes from Metrosideros polymorpha var. glaberrima, assembly GCA_001662345.2. Taxonomy (NCBI): domain Eukaryota; kingdom Viridiplantae; phylum Streptophyta; class Magnoliopsida; order Myrtales; family Myrtaceae; genus Metrosideros; species Metrosideros polymorpha. The sequence continues at coordinate 10,541,700 of BCNH02000007.1, read as the reverse complement.
GAAGTCTTTTTGTTGTTGTTCCTTTTCTCCATCTTGTCCATCGCCCTTTGTTTAATTCCTATAGCCTGATGTCATGACTTTGTCCTCGGATTATGATTCATTCAGAAGGGTCTCTCTGATGTTCTCTCCTTTCCCCCCCTTTCTTCACAGGGACAACAGCGCCGGCATATCTTATCCGGGGTTTTCTGGGGGAGGGACCAGCATGGCCACCCCCACCGATGGCGGTGAAGGAAGTGGGTCTAACGGAGGCGATGGTGACTACTTTGGAATGATATTTGGGAGCGACGCGCCACCGGCACATTCATCAACTACCTCAATCCTTTTGTCCTTACTAATCATTTTGGTTTTGTACACTACCACCAACCGTGGTGCTCTATTATCATTGCAATTATTGACATTGTAGAAACATTGGAAAAGAAAAGAAAGAAATTCAACTTAGAGCCTCGAAAATATTGAATAGAGGGAAAAGAACAAAAAGAAAAAGCAAAAAAAAAAAGAAAAAAAAAGGAGTTTCCGTGATTGGTGTGGTTGCATTGGCCCCCCCTCTATTCTATAATTGAAAGTACATCGAGCGCTCAAACGTTTTTGGCAAGAAGGTGAATGTCTAATGCTCCTTCTACTCTGGTTTAGTGAGTTTAAGCGCGCGAAATTAGAGAAAATGAAAGAACAAAAAACGATTCCATTCGATTTGGTTCTTATTTTGTTTCTAATTTTCTTCAAACCGTATTTACGCGCTTTGTTTCGGTTTGATTTGATGTTCAAACCGTGCCGCGCTCCCTCCGATCCGATGCCGGCGGCTTGCTGAGTATGTTTATAAAAGGCTTGATGAACATGAAAAAGTGCAAAGTGAGAATATGGGGTATGGATGGCCCAGGCGACTATGCCGGGGGGGCTCTACTGCTGCTTTAGTTTCAGAGCCTTTCTCTTCGTTTCTCTGCCCCACACCATCTTCTTTAAATTTTTCGATCGCGTTCACGAGCGTCTCCACATAGAAAAATTATTCGATTTTCGAAAATTTGATTACCCGTGATGGGAAATACTCATTGAAATTCTCTTAATCTTAATTAATTAGTCGGTAAGTATCTTTAGAACACTCGTTAATGACATTTTTCGCTTTTGTCCTTTATTCTTTCTCGAGAGCAATAAAGTACGTAGTCCCAAGTTCTAACATGGGCTTGTCTCCGGAACAACATTAACTCTGCCAAACCGTCAATACCGAAGTTGGGGATGCCACCACCAAGAACCAGCCCTAACCACCAGTCGACCATCCCCAAATATCTTCACCACAATCACACCACGTAACTTAGTAACTTGCAAAACAAAGTTGAAGGGAAAAAATAGATAGAGGGTTGCTTCTACCGATAAAAAAAAAAGATTTCAAGGCAATTTATCGCAATTCATAGACTAATTAGACCCGTTTTCGATGCTGGTCATGCATGGTCCCGGATCGCCGATCCATCATGGTATGGAAAAGTTCGGCCGCTCCCATGAGTCCGCTTCGGAATAAGAAGTTGATCAAATGTGGTGTATCATGCTGTGAATTATTACCAACTTGAAGTCTTGGACGACATCAAAGGCGGCAACTTTATATCACAAATTCTCATCAACCACTTTATAGATAAAAAAAAAATGCAATCTTCATTTCATCGGAAGTCAAAAGAATTATACAGTGTCACAAGACCAATCACTTTCTGATTTCCGGGACCTAACTTTCATTTATTTAGTTAGTTTTTTTGTCTTTGCTAGGCAGGCATGCCTTCCTACTATATCAAAAAAAAAAAGGCAGGCATGCCCTCCTCTAATTCCTCCACTCTTTTTCACCATAATTACCATAATTAATGTTTCATTTGACTTGAATTAAGATTCAAGGAAAAGCATGTCATGTCTCCTTCAACCAATTACCTTCTCCATTTGGCCCGTTGCTCTCGGTTTGAAGGAAAAAGCATGTTATGTCTACGTCCGACGGGAACAAATCAATCTTATACATTAACTTGTACAATTGAAATTGGCAATGTTTCTTTGAATATGCTCATCGGCCATCGCCATCGCGAGAGGCCAAGCATAAATGCAATCCGCAATTTTCGGTTTGAGTTTTATCATTTCTGACTTTTTTGATCGGAAATTGATTCTCGATAAGTACTTTAAATTTGGACTTATCAAGAAGCAAAATGACGACCAAAGTCCGAAACCCTTTTCTCATTGTTATAGTTTTCTTTCAACAAAATCGGCTTTGAAAAGAGGCTATTAAATTATAAATGTAGAGTACATGCAATGCAGTCTTAAAGGGTCAATTTCATGAGAGTCTATTTATATATTATTTTTTCTTCTTTTGTTTTTTCTCGTGTACAGAAAATCTCACCGCCGGCTAAAATTAAATAGCAAATACATGGTGGGCATGCATTAACGACATTGCTTAGTTTGTGGTCAGCATCAGATATGCTCAAGACAAGTATAACGAGTTGTCTTGGTGATGATGATTATTGTTAAAGAAGGCGGATTAATGTCGTGGGTTATGCGCAAATTCTAAACTTTATGTCCCAAAGCTTATAATCTTTTGCTTCAATCGGGAGAAATGCTCATGACTTTTCGGAATAACAAAAGAATATGTTGATCGAGTAATCGTGTAAAATTGACGTCTCAGATTCACTTTTCTTCACGAGTTGTGGGGCCTCCCCATATTTGTCCCCCCGCCCCCCCGCGACAGCATTACCTTTCGTGCTAAGAAGTTGTTCTCCAAGGTCTCTTGAGAAAAAGGAAGAAGAAGTGGTGGTTGAAAACATATGTTTTAATTTGATTTCTAGTGAAAAGTGCCGCTCAAAAGTCATTGTTACAATGTGATCGATGCGTTTGGTTTGATTTTTGAAAATGGATTTTAGAGCTTTAAAGGCTTTCCAACAAATGCCAAGATGTTTGATAATTTTTTGGGGAGATAAGTTGCATTTACAAAGTCCTCCAAGGGCCTTTTTCTCAATGCAAGACCTACTCCAACTTTCGGCTATGAGCATTTCCGAAACATTAATGCATCTTATTCTTTCAACTTTGTCCTCACTAAACTTTCGAAATTTCAATTTTACCCTCGCCAATGTGTAATGGTGGCGAGGTCATATTTGATCACTGATGAACTAGATTTGATGTTGGCGTGCTAGATTTGGCATTGCAGCCCTTGCCAGGGGTCGCCTGAGGTTGTGCAACCTCAAAAAATGGCCGTCGGCGCCAGATTTGGCTCACAAATGTCCAGCGGTTGTAAGTAGATTTTCTTTTGTTTGCTTATTTGAAATATATATTTGAAGTCCTTTACAATTTTAATTCTTTCCAAATAATGTTTAAATCAAAATTGATTCTTAAGGCAATTTTCAATTACATTTTACTAAAATCTAGTTGTATTTCAAAATTTGCATTTTCCCAAATGTCGAACAAAACGCAGCCATAATAACTCTGAAAACTACTTTACAGGGTGATTTTAATTCTTATTTGTTCTCTTTAAATTTTTTGGCATTTGAAATGGTTTAATTTTTTTTTCAAAAATACTTTAAATGAAATAAACGAAATTTAAGTTCATTTTTTATTTTTCATATTTTAGTGTTAAAATGGTTTTAAAGTTTTCATCAATTATGTCGCTAGTTGGTTGGCTGTTAATTGAAGACATGGGCCTTGATGATTGCTAGATGGGCTTCGTACGGGTCAACACTAGATAAAAGGAGGCTTGTGATATTCTTGTGTAAATGCATTCTTCACAATCTAATCTTATAGCTTATCAAAGTAACAAGTTTGACATTTCTAGTAGGAAGGTCTTAGAGGAAGGAGAATAAACTCGGCATAGTATGTCTCCATTCCAACATTTTTCTTTCCAACTCTTTCTCTCAAACACCACCACGAGTGAGTTAGACCAAGCCCAGCTCCGCATTCGACTTAAACGGTCTTATCCAAGTCTGATCATGACTACCCGATCGACATGCCGGCCGACATCTTCTTCTTCTACCTGAACAATGAGTAAGCTTAACAGGCCGCTAGACCCATCGCCGGGTCTTGCGTCATCGAGAGTTGCGTTTTGATAAGATGCATCGAGTCGGGTTAGGATGGAACATGGATTGGGCTCAATGTGCATTAAAATTTTCAGAAAAGTCCTCTTCTTTACCTAGAATCGAATTTCAAGGCCCAATCTGCCTTCGGGGGTTTGATCTTGAGCCTCTTTGTTCAGGAATTCAATTTTGGGACGTCCAAATAGTCAACGCTCGATCATGCACCTTATCCTTCCCTACAGATGCTGTTGTTGTTGCCGAAGTGACATGTGGGCCCGGCGGACATCACGATCTCACATGCGAGAAGGAACGAGAGGGTCGCCAAAAAGGTTCGATCTCTAAGCGATCGGACGCTTTCTTTTTCGCACCTCCAATGCCGCGTCTAGAGCACCCACCAAAAGATTCACGAAATTATTTGCTGAAAAAGCTTTGATTCCATGCTGAATTTTTTTAATCACCCCCCAAATCTTCAATAGAGGTTTCCTTAGATCCTATGGTAATAATGTACCGATATGCGAGGGTTCGGTATGATATCTAAAGTCGAAAAGGCCCCCAGGTGTCCGTAATTTGTTTAATTTGAGAAAGAGGATACGAGATGTCAGGTCTTGTTAAAGTTATGTACTGTCTTGCTCTCGTGATTATAGTGTGATATTGGTGAAATGAACTCACGACGTGCGATCATGAACTACTTCGAAATGAACGGCTTGAAAAGGACTATTGCAAATTACTGCACAAGTAACATACTTGCAATCAATGTATAGCAAAAGATCCCAATACTTAATTTGCTTAAATAAAGTGCACGTGTCAAATCGGTGATAAGAAAAATTGCACAATCTTTTTCTTTATTTGTTTATTTTGTTTTGATTTTAGTTTTTGATGTTGAATTGATCGATGTACAAACCGTTATCTTTTTTTTCCATTTACAGATAACTTTGTCCCAAAAAAGGGGGTCCCTAGGGACCCTACCATGATCACTTTGATAAAAGATTTGGTGGCCTCACATCTCTGACTGATGATTTAGAAGTAGCTGCATGCATTAAAATACACACACTCGATTGCATTTGTAGAAAAAATTGCTTACTTTTTCATTCCAACGAGAGAATCGGGTTTCGAGTTTCACATGCTAGTACAATACGAATCACAATAAATTGCCTAATATAAGAAAGGAAGAAAAAAAGCATTTTTTTGAATAATTTTTTTTAGGGGGGGATAATCTACTAGAGAACGTCGAAATTTAGCGGAAAATGGAAGTGATTGGGAGTTTATCGAAACCCATTTTAATGACAAGAAAATAACCTACTTTTAAAAGGATAAAAAGTAAAATAAAGTTAAAAAAAGTGATGTGGGATTTTCCAATTGTTCTTTTTTGGGGGGTGGGTAACAAGATAAAAGCTTTTGAAGGTCAAAGAATTGGGTGTGTCTAATGCTTGAGAAATTAGGGATTCCATGTTGCATCCCTATTCCTGCATGAGAGTCAATAAAGAAATCCTAGGCACCGATCTCTTTAGGAAAAAAACCAATGGGATCGGCCAATGGCTTTCATTGGTCACCCAATTCTTGGACCTTGACCCATCAAGATCACCACCCTTGTTGAAAAACTTCTATTCCTTCTAAAACAAAACGCGTCATAACGACTAGGCTCGCTCTTGAATTAGGAAAAATTGCATCACAAATCCTCAATCATATGCACGGATTAGGATTAAGTCCTAAACCTTTCGATCGGTTCAATCAAGTACCATGTCTTTACGAAAAAGTGCAATTGAGTCATAAACCTTTTAATCGGTTTGATTGAGTCCTCGGCCGTTATCCCAAAAATGCCATTAACTCATGAGATTATGTTGAAAAGTGCAATTTAAGGATGCCACATAAGCACTTTGACTAACGGTGGGGCAATTTTAGGTACTACTCATCAAAAGGACTTGATTGCATTTTTTTTAAAAAAAAGTTTAGGACTTAACTAAATCAATCGAAACGTTTAGGACTTGATTGCATTTCATATGTAAGATTTAGGACTTCAAGTGCAATTCTTCCCTTTAATTATACTTAATTTTTAATCCCTGCAAGTGTGCATACTCATAAATATGCATCCAAAAATGCATTTAATCTGTATCTATGTTAGATCACAAAGTTGTATCACTTTATTGCACAAATGAGAGGATTTTCTAAAAAAGAGAACAGCCGGTACGACTTTCTTCTAACTAGTCTGACAATGAAGATGAAAAAGACTCAATTAAATTAAACAGAAAATGAAGCTGATTTTTTTTTTTTTCAGGGAAACTAAGATAAATGTGGGAAATAATTTTTTCTTAATACATCTCCTTTGTGGTTTATTCTTCCATTTTCTGCAGAGAAAAATGCAGAAAGGAAAGCTATCATGGTTTCACTTATTTCCCCACCTTGCCTCAGTCTTATGGACAGGTGCTGTGCAAAAGGGTTCGGTTGAAGTGGAATGAACTCACTTTGTCTTTTGTCTTATGTTCTTCTTGATCAATTGAGGAACATGTGCAGTGGCATCAATAACATGATGAAGGAACTTCTTTTGGAGGCGCACGTGCCAAGATGGCGATGCGAAACATGCTACGATCAGATCAGGAACAGTCTGATGCTCAAGTTGCCCAATTCTTACTAATGTGTACACAGAACAGAATCTACTGATAATCTTCCAAAGGTGTAGAGTATGTAGGCATTGTCCTTTTGTCCCTTATGGCATTCTTGTTGTTCAATGTGTCCCTAGCTGAGGTATGAAAAGGAAAGAGCGAAAAGAGGGAATGAGAGGAAAGTGCCAACAGTGGACAAAAGAAGGATCACATTTCTGATAAGTAGTGAAGAGCACACCCTCATTTTGTGTATCCCTCCAGAAAAACCACACAAGACATTTTCTATCATCAACTCTTTCTCACACCAAACTTCCTTCATCGCCTATGGAAGACCAATGCAGCCCATTCAGCTGGGAATTCTGCTTCCAGGAAGAGGTAAGAAGAATTACATGAAAGAGCCATAGGAATTGCATCTTTCTTCTTTATGTCCTGGTCAGGTGATTCACATTGCCTGGTACTCACTCGGGTCACAAAGCTTCCTTTTTCCTTTTCCTCAGGTTTGTGCTAAAGGGTGTTTGTTTTTCGCAATTCAATCTTTTGTAGGGCATGGAGGAGCTGAGGCAAGCTCTCTTGTACACTACTTTGGAGCTCCAGACTACAATTGCCTCAGCCAAGGAGGAGATCACACGGAGAGAGCTAGAGATGGTTCAAATCAAGGATTTGCTGACCAGGACCATGAAAGAGAGAGATGAGGCTCAATCCAGATGCAAGGAGCTACAATTGGAGAAACTTATCCTCCAACAACAGTTGAGCAGAAAAGAGCAGCCAAAATTACCCGCAGCTCCATCGCCACGCAAAACTTCTAGTAGCGACGATGAAGCAATGTTGGTTTCCTCCAGAGTAAGTAATTCTCCACTGCCTCCGTCGCCGCTGCCGGCCCTGGCAGTGCCAAAAGTGGCCTCGGAATTGGCGTTCCAGAAGCCGTTGCCGCCCAAAGGGAAGCTATTGCAGGCGGTGATGGAGGCAGGGCCACTCCTCCAGACGCTTCTCCTGGCAGGTCCCCTGCCTGAGTGGGAGCACCCACCACCACCACTTGACTCTACTGAGATTCCTCCTGTGGCTGTTCCTTCTCCGAGCTCCAGCGCAAAGTTCAATGGCAGTTTTGGTAACAAGAGGAGTTCGGAATGCAGCAAAACCTCCGAATCCCCCAAGAACAAGCATCAGCAGCTCATTTTACATTGAGAAAAGAGCAAGTGCTTACTAAAAACTAGAACTTTAGTGTGCTCTTTATCTTTTTTCTCCTCCTCCTTTGCTTCACTTTAGAAGTAGACTAAGTCTCTCCTAGAATTACAAAAGAGGGATCTTTAACTTACATTCCAAGATGGAAATAGACAATCTTGTTCAGTATTAAGTGTACTAATTGTGGATATATGTGTGTATAGAGTTCTGGTATAACTTGTTCAGATTAGTAGGGAGAGGGGAAATCTTATGCCACCGTGCATTGGCTCTGCTAACTTCTGAATACACCTTTTGGGACTCTGAGACACTCTTTGGGTATTTGTGGGGAAAGAACTCTCCTTGCTTTTCTGCTTTTAGGTTGGATGTGTTAAAAGCAGATGATGGTGATGATGAGTGTGTGTGGCCATGACATGCAATCATAAATCTTCCCGGGGATTTTCCTTCCATGTTTGGTGTCTGCCATTAAAAGTGCATCTAATTGGACTTCACCATCATCATGACTTCACTAATTTAATATCACTTGGATAAAAAGCATGATCACACTGATAAATGAGAATGATTCTGTGGTGTAAAACTATCTCAGAATCTCTTCATTTTTATATTTTTTTTTTATGTTTAATCCACCCCAGCAGAAGGATAACAGAAATATAATCACCAGAAACAACCGACTCTAACGATCTTTACTCGATCGAGAACAACACTCTCGTGAAAATCTAACTAATTTTGTATGAGCTCACATGCATAGGGAAGATCATACATCGCATTTCAATAAATTTTTTTCAGAGCGTTTTCGTGATGGCGGTATCGGCCCGCAGAGAGAGAAAGTGCTTTATCTCGATAAATTAATCGAAGGGGCCGGAGAAGGTGAATTGCTAAAATTTTTCAAGAACAGGGGAGTTTCTCAATAGTCACATGAAGAGGAGGAAATCATCACCAATCCAAGAAGTCAAAAGGGAGGGATTTTCATAGGAGCTGAGGAGGCTAAAAGGGAGGGGGGGGAGAGGGTTGCTTTCTTTGAACGGTTTATGAGCATTATCATGGGGATGCACATGCCGCTGAGCGAGGATTGTACATTTGATTAGGGGGTCCCACGCGCTTACAATTGAGGACCTACCCCTTTTTTGCACCCTTCCATGTGCAATTGCAATTGGGGGAGGGGGCTTCCACTTCCAACATTCTAAATTGGATTAGATGGAAAATGTTTTGTTGGAAGCTTTTGTCACCTCACACAAAACCATGTTTGTTCTGATGTTATTTATTTTCACTTACCTTCGCTCTATTTTGTCATCCCTTGTAATGGACAAACAATTATATGAAACCGTAAATCTCGTTTCGTTATGAATTCGAGGTGACACGACGACAAAAATGGCCGAGTACGACATTAAGTTTTCAAAAATCAGGGCTAGATCTTGCGGTTGATGTTCACTTTGAGGGATTTTAGATAGAGATCACTTGTACTCTTTTGCGATAATTAAAAGAAAAAAAGGGAAATCTATCACTAATATCACTATCTCGAGTTCTTCACTTTAAATTTCGAGGTCATAGGATGAGAAATCTATGCTTTTGATATGTCGGTATAGCATTCATGGAGATTGGCTCATGACGAGACATCATAAATTATTTCTCTTGGAAAACCCGGTCAGTGCATTTGTTGATACAAAATAAAGAATCGAGTAATTCCTAAACTCTTCTCGTTCAGAATTTTCCATGTTATGAATATCCTTGAGATGTACTATGTAGGCTTTTTTCTATATTGGGTGTAACCAAAGATTGATTGTTCGGGACATTTGCCCTTCATCAAATGTCATCTCGGAAAGCTGAAGAAATCGATCGAATTGCATTATAAAATAGTATAGCTATCATAATTCCAAGCTTTAAAAGGTGAAATTGTTATGATGGTCAACTTTAGGTTCCAACTACAATTTAATCACATCAAATATAAAATAATGCAGGTATTAGCTGAAGAAATCTATACGGTATAAGTCAACCCCCTATCCAAAAATCCAAGTTATCTTGAATTTGAGGAAAAATTCTAAATAGAGGTTTGAAGTGCCATCATTTTTTCAAATAAGGATTTGAAGTGGACATTGTTTTAAATAAGGATATGAAATGCTCTCATTATTTCAAAAAAGGGCATGATCAAGCGAATTTTCATCTTTTATATTTTTTTCTTTTCCTTTTCTTTTCCCTTTCTTTTTGCCAGTGGTCGGTCTCAGGCGATGGCCGGCCACTGTTGAGGGCTAGGTGAGGGCCGTGACCCTAGCTAGTGGTAGGCGAAAAGGTAAGGAGAAAAAGGAAAAAAGGATCATAATTATTTAAAACAAGGTCCATTTCAAACTTTTATTTGAAAAAAAATAAGACCAAATTTCCTAAAAAATCCCAAACTTTATGTCAAGTTCTAAATTTGCCTGAAATTTTTTTTTTGTCTTAAAAAAATCTCAAACTTTAGATTCAGTCTCAAATCTGCCTCGAAGTTTGTTTTTTCTTAAAAAAAAAACATTTCAATCTATTCTCAAATCTACCTCCGTGGTCCAATTCCAACTTGATGTGGCATTTTTACATCGATAATAAATCCACATCAACAAGGTGATCAAAAAAACATCTCCAAAATAAAACAGTTCTAAGATATGAAAATTAGGAACGACTAATGGCGATTTTTGGATAAGCTGTTAATATGGGCAGATTTTGGACTAGAGTAAAAATTAGTGATTTTTCTTTTAAACAAAAAAAAAGTTTGAGGTAGATTTGGGATTGAATCTAAAGTTTGGAGTTTTTTCTAAGACAAAAAAAAGTTCGGGGTAAATTTGGGATTAAACCTTTAAGACACAAAAAATTTGGGGTAGATTTGGAACTAAGCCTAAATTTTTTGGTTTTTTCTGAAATAAAAAAAAGTTCGGGGCACCTTATCAAAATAAAAAAGTTTGGGGCAGAATTGAGACTAAACATAAAGTTGGGGGTTATTTATGAAATTAGGCCGAAAGAATGAGAGCACTTCGGCCTTAATTGGAAAATTTTCCGGATTTGATGACCAAAAGAATACAGGGAAAAGGAAACGAGAAATAAAAAAGGAAGAAAAAGAATCATAATACAAAGAAAGGATGAAACAGTGACAATTCCACGGTGCCAGCTTCTCCATCTCTCCGACTGGTACTCTCTGCAACAAGAACCCAAATGTCCTTGCTTCATTGCCATCCATTTCCAATTCCGTCGTCGCCCACCCGCCATCCCAAGCGTCTTCCATGTCTAAGACTCCATCTTTTTACCACCAAAAGCAGACCCCCTTTCGCTCTCCCATCGCTCTCCACAACCCTCTACAGACACCCCTTTCGCTGCTCCTCCATGTCCGTCCAGGAAGACACTCCCACGTCTCAGGTTCAACCTTCTCTCTTCACTGAGACCACGACCCTCGTTTTAGTTTTCACTGTATTTGAAGGTTTAGCCCACAGCCACTCTGGTCTTGTAATTTTCCTTCTTCATGGAACCGGAAGTACGTGATAGCTTAAATTGGGTGCCCCACGAGGCGTAAAAATGTTAATAACTACAAAGAAAGCTGAGGGTAATCCTAAACTTCCGTCATTCAAATAATTGAATTCCCTTTTGTTCTGAAGGAAAGGAAAAAGAGAGTTAGTGCCTTTGCAGTTTTAGCTATCCCTTGCAAACGTTGGTAGCTTTTGGAAGGTGCAAAAAGAGTAGATTTTGGGACTTCTGGAACGAGGATACAACCTTATTCCTTTACATGCTATTAATAGCGCGGGTGTGGTTATTTTCTAAGGGCAGACCAGCGCGACGAAAAGGTGATATACGATTGGAGCCACCTGGACTCCACGATTGGAGCCACCTGGACTCCTTGGTAGAGGTTACAAACATCGAGAAAGGAGTCCAGGTAATACCCTTGAATGAGGAATTTGATTTTAGCATGAAACAATCAAATGAATGAAATTCTAGCAAACTAGTTTCTTTTCCCTCAGTTCCTCTATCCGCCCTTGGCATTGGAAAATGCTGGAAAGAAGTGTTGAAGGTAGCACCAATTCTGTTTCTTTTGCAAGTGCTGATTGGTAAAGCTAATGGGACAATTTTTTTTGTTAATGTCTGGGAACTTAGGCAAGCATTGTCCCGAATCTGATGTACTGTGTGCATTTGGGAATTTGCGCTAGCCTGGTAATGCATTCCTTCCTCAAGAGAAGGATGTGAAAAGAATGGCTGTTCAGGCTAATCTGCAAATAGACCTGGGTAGGCAGATGGAGATTGGAAGTTTGCATTTGACTTTTGAGATCAGGAGTAAAGTTGTGGCTGTAAGATATCCGCAGAAGATGATAGTTTTGTAATGATTGTTGGAACCCTCTGGTAGGGTTTTACTTGCTGATGAAATAGCTTTTTTACATTTGGCTTCGTAGGCATGGATATAGTTAAAGGAATACAGTACCATGAGAAGTGTGTTCTATACTATTTTTTCTTTCTTTGGTATAATCCTGTGTGTCTCTTGATACATTATTTTCATATGGAAGGTATCTTGTGCTAATTTATACTTTTAATATGTCCTGGGATGATGGTCAGTTGCAGGATAGCCTACTCCACTCTAGGGCTTACTGGGTTAATAAATCTTTGATTGCTTGGAATGTGGACATTGAAGATGGATCCTACTTCTTGTATGCCAGTAAATGCGCTTCGTTAGCCGTTGCAGATGATGGCATTCAAGGTCTGCATCCTACTAAATATTGGCTTCAACCATCTTAATCTTTGTTTGGGAAAATCCTTTTTTTTTTGCTAAAGGGAAAATCCTTATTTATAGCCTACTAAATTTTCTTCTAGAAGTTGATTCTTTCTGCATAATAGCAGGTTATGATGTGAAGATAAAGCTCAAAAGAGCTGGCGGTCCTCTTCCTGCAAATGT
>BCNH02000007.1:10492911-10528955 GCA_001662345.2 Metrosideros polymorpha var. glaberrima | reverse complement strand
TGATTATCCTTGCTAAGCTCTTTCTTATACGCATTAACGATTTCTTGAACTTTTGATATTAGGTACTTGAAAAATTTCCACATATTCAAGATTATGGAGCTTTTGAACTCCCTCATGCTCTGGATGCCAAAACTCTCCTCAAATGTCAATTAGCTATTGCCATATTTAGATGTAAGTCAGACAAATAAAGTACATATAATGTCAGGCAAAACTATTTGTTTACCATAGTCAAAGTTGTGTCTGCCTGTCATTGTTGTCTCTGCGGTTTTAATTTTGGCATAGCTTCATACTATTACGATTTTGTGGCAGCCAATGATGCTTCACAGATGATGGTTTCTTGCCTGCATGTAGTTTACTATTCTTTCTTTCTCATTAAGTACGAAAAGTCTGCCGGGTGATGCTCTTTCCATTTCCATAGGCAGGTTGCTTGATGCGTTGATATTTCATTAGCTTGTGCAATTATTTTGGTTCACAACCTTTGAGTTGTAACTCTATGCTTAACTAAGACAAATACACCAGACCTATTGCCTGTAATGAACTGGTGGTGTCAGAAGTAATTGGCCTGTGTTATTTCTCTTCTCATGAAACAGCTGATGGAAGATGCTGCGATGCCACTGGTTTGCAGTTATCCTGTGTCCTTGATGAGTTATTTGCTTATACTGGTTCTCTAGGAGCAGTTTTCTCAGAAGAAGCTATCTCTCTTTACCTTTGGGCTCCGACAGCTCAAGTATGTCCATCTTGAAGTATTTGTCATGTTTGATGTGTAATTGAAGTTTGATTTGGTGCTAAGGTGTTTTCTTATATCCTCCTGTTTGCTTTCTAGAGTAGACAGTACAGGCTTTTCTTTATAGGGAACCATTGGGTGGGGATCCATTTGAAATTGTGCCCCTAGAGGAGGTTGAAGGTGTCTGGACTGCTAAAGGGCCCAAAGATTGGGAAGGATGCTACTATGTGTATGAAGTCCACGTTTATCATTGGACTACCTTGCAAGTTGAAAAATGCTATGCAAATGATCCTTATTCCAGAGGGTATGCTGGCTGTTTCCTTTAGTTGTGCCTGCGTGGATTCCATCAACTTGTAGTTTCATTCTGAACATAGCATTATAAATTTTAAGTTCTTTTTTGGAACGTGATAATTACTATCTTTGGTTGTTAATACAGTCTATCATCAGATGGTCGGCGGACATTACTGGTGAATCTCAATTCTGAAGCTTTAAAACCTGAAGAATGGGATAAATTGGCAGACGAGAAGCCCTGTATTAAATCCTTTGCTGATATCAGTATTTATGAGTTGCACATAAGGGATTTCAGGTTGATTCAAAAGTTTCCTCTGTTTTTTTCTCTCAATAAGGCTCATCATATTGCCTTAAGTTGTTTCATTATACTTCAGCTTTTTTAAAGATATAGGTACATGTTACTTGCAAATTCTTCTGTGTGAGAGAATTATTGCTTGAACGTGCGGTTCTGTGCTCTGCCTTACTTGCGCCATGAGACTGCTTCCTCTTCTTTTGAGCTTAATAGTTATCAATTTTTTTGCTTGATGACATTCCTGATGACATGTCCATGTGGTGCATTTGTTGGATATGGTTCATGACAACCTCATCCAGATATCTTGGAAATTCTGATTGTTGGTATTTCGTGGTGTAATATAGCTGTTTTTACCTGTGTTACTTATTTTGTCTGCTGTCCTCCTCATATACTTTACTGCAGTTTTTGCCAGCGCTTCTGCTCATCTCGGTTATGTCTATTGCCACTGCAGTGCCAATGACGGTACAGTTCCCCCCGACGTTCGTGGTGGTTATGAGGCGTTTACTTTGCAGGTGACTTCTTGTAATCGTAATTTGTCCTTTCTTCTTTCAATGCCTTTTGCTTTGTTACAGCAAATACAATAGGGCTTAATTTTGTTTATAGACAACTAGGATTGCAGCGTCCAATTTCCACAGAGGGTCTTTTGTCAGTTCAAAATCAACTAGGATTAAGGGGCACTGAATGGAAGGAAGATCGGCAATTAGAATGCATTTGCATCCAAGATAATATGTTTTACTTTGTTTAATTAGATTTGTTGCTTCACATAGTCCAAAATCCAGAAACCTTTTCACTGTTTTATGCAAGTATTCTGTCCCAGAGAGAGGACTTCTCTGTTTGGCCGACATTCAAGTTGAGAGGTTTTGGGGTCCCTGTGCTCCTGACTGCCATCATCATTCTTTCTCTAGAATCTACAGGGTCCTTGAATCTCAACCATGCGCTGGTTCCTTAAACCACCGATTCTTTATTGCTGCTAGCCTTACAACAATCATTTTCTTTGCCACGAACTTCTCGCCTAGCCCATCTAGAGAGCTTCGACTCTTACGGAGAAACTGTTGTTCTAATCACCAGTCACTCTTTATAGTCTATTTTGGGGGCTGTCATATGTTTTCTTTAAAGAGAGATAAGGAGCCTAATTAGTAAATCTTCCTTTGAATGTTGCTGCTAATGTTCTTCTAGTGGGTTTAAGCCAAGAATGGTACAGAAGGAGCATGTGGAAATGTGGCAATCTAAATCTCCATTGTATTTTTCATAATAGTTGATTGTGAATGAGACTCTGTGTCACTACCGAGTCAAAGTGAAATGAATTAACTATTTTTGCTTATGCGTATCGCTTTTTGCTATAAAAGGAGTCAGCCGGTGTGCAGCACTTAAAGAAGTTGTCAGATGCTGGCATCACACATGTCCATCTCCTTCCGACTTTCCAGTTTGCTGGTGTGTACGACGAGAAAGAGAAATGGAAGTTTGTTGGTAAGATCTCATTTTTACTCGCAGTAGTTTCTTTTCCAAAATCATGCCCCACCCAACTCTACTCAGAACAATTAAAATTTGGGTGCGGTAAATTTTGAAAGCATATCAAGTAAAAGTGTTGTCTCGATGGGAATCCGACCATATCATATAATGTTCTCTTCCCTTCTCATGCTTGATCTGTCAAGCAGCTTGATCTACCATGTCAGTGTAGGTCGAATTACTTTCTTTGTTACCACTATATTTTTCTCTTTTAAATATGTGAGAAGTCAATTCTAAGACGAACCAATTGAGAATATCTGCTCTTTTATGCTCTTGCACTCGAATTACCTTAATTTTTCTTATGTCGCATCATCCTTCTCTTGACATAAAAGGCTTTTGCAGATGTCAACAAGCTGGAAATATTACCCCCTGACTCAGATGAGCAGCAATTTCATATCACAGCAATCCAAAATGAAGATGGCTATAACTGGGGGTAAGCTATGTTGAATCACCATTTGGCAGGGCTACTAGGACTTGGGTCTCTTTCTTGGGTGGGGCATCAAGTACATGTATCTTTACCAATGGACCAATATCTAAACGCCGGAGTAGATCCTAAAGGGATCCCTTGCTAATACTGTTAGCATTGATAATCTGCTGGAAAAGAGCTGATATCAATGTTAGGTGGATCAGCCTTGTCAAAAGTGCTTATAATCAATGTAGATAGACCCCTGGGACTAGGAAAAGTGATGGAGAAGCTACTCATCTTCTAGGAGAAGGCGCATTATCTTGATGAAGCTGTTCAGAGGTTGAACACTAATAGGGTGACAACAAAACAATTCTGTTGGAGGAGTTGAAGGGGTGAAGACAACTGGTGCCTCAGAGAAAAGGGGAGAGGGGGGTATGGTAGGGTGATTGTGAGAGAGGGTTTGCAATGAATGCTGTTTGTGACTAAACTTATAAGCACCAGGATGTCGTATTCTTGACTTGGTGAGCAACACACACTCCGTTAGTCTTATGAATGTTTTTCTTTTGAAATTTTATTGAGATTTAGCCATATTTTCATTGAAGGAGTGAAATGATAGAGAACATAAATCGGTGAAAGAGGAAACAATTTGTTGTGTGGCAATTTCCATAGAGAAGGGAAGTAGGAGGGAAGGGACCCCTTATAGTAGGTTTAGAGTTCCTTTGAGAAGTGGGCGGAAATGGTGGGAAATGAGAAGTACCATGAAGATCAATTTAGTTTACTTTCAAAATAAATTGTTGGTAGCTAAGTTGTCAGGCTGAACCGGTTGATGAGGGTTTCAATCCTCACCTCTCACGATTGCCCCACAGGGTGATGCGTGAGTGATGGTGCTACTTCAATCCCACCTTAGGGTGCCGAGTTCGAATCCATTTTTGTGTAATTATTATGGACTTACCTGGGAGCAGTTGTGGGGGCCCTGCTTTACCCCTGCAAAGAGTATTTATGCCGCAACATGCATAAGCAAGAACAGAGCGCGCTCCCCCACAGTCATAAAAAAAAAGATTGCTGGTGACCCCCTCTAATTTGTTATTCCTTTCCTTATGTTTTCTTTGAGAGACCAAATAAGAAAAATAGGATATTCTCTTCCCACCTCCTTCCATTCTTCTCATCTTCAAGAATAATTTATTCTCCTTCTGGTTGCAACTTAAGTTTCCAAGTACTTGATTATCCTTTAAATCTTACTGCTGCAGTGGTAATTATTATTTTGCTTGTATGAATAATGTGCAGGTACAATCCCGTTCTTTGGGGTGTTCCAAAAGGAAGCTATGCCAGTAACCCCAATGGTCCCTCCCGTACAGTGCAGTTCAGAAAGATGGTTCAGGTCTGAAAATTGGATCTTCTTTGTTTACTGATATAAAGTCCATGCTTCAGTGTCATATACAGATCATTCATGTGATGGAGATGGAAGTGTTACTGGTAAAAAGACTCACTTTTATGATTTTCCTCTGCATATGGTTAATTGCAAATTGCAGGGACTCAACAAAATAGGCCTTCGAGTTGTAATGGATGTTGTCTACAATCATTTGCATGCAAGTGGACCATTTGATGATAATTCTGTTCTTGATAAGGTAGTTTTTTTCATATTCACACCTCTTGAGCAGTGTCTCAAGCCGTAAATGTTTTGTTATGAGCATTACACTTCACATTACAAAGAAGTCTCATATATTTCCGGGTGAACTCCTCTTAGCCATGCTGAAGTTTTTTTTTTTTTGTAGATTGTTCCAGGTTACTTCCTGAGGAGGAATGCTGATGGTTTTATTGAGCATAGTACATGCATCAACAACACGGCCAGTGAGCATTTCATGGTGGAGAGGTTGATTCTCGATGATCTTCTATGCTGGGCAGTTGATTATAAGGTGACAAGTTGTGACTGACTATTATGTATAACTCTGATGACAGATTCTGAGTTTCAACTTTCAGTTGCAATGAATCATTTTTCTTTCAATCGCATTTAGTGGTCTTGTAAGCCTGGGTTAGAATTTCTTACATCATGTCTCTTCCAGCTCACATCTTTCATCTACACATTGAGTCTTATGATTGCTGACATTTGATATTATGCCTATTTTATTAGGTTGATGGGTTCCGCTTTGACCTCATGGGTCACATTATGAAACGGACAATGGTATGCCACTTTGCATCTCCATCCCTGTTCATATACTTTCAGGTCCCAATTTATACAGGGTGTATGGAGGATTTTTTTTTGAGAATATATGCCAACTGCACTGGTTCTGTCCTTTTTCCTATTTTATGGATTACTTAGTGGACCTCTCTGGCATAGCTCAGTTGGGTATATGCTTTAAATAGACTATAATTTCACATTGCTTCAAGCATATAGCTATCGGGTCTTACACGTGTATTGCTGAGTTAGATGTGTGTCAAGAGAGACCATATTGAGATCGATGAGTGCCCATACTAAGAAATTCCCATAGTTGCCTAGAATGTGGTGTTCGGTGGGTCATGGTATGGAATGAGAACGGATATGAAATATGCCATTTGCTAAGAAAGCGGTAGGCTTAGTGAGTTTGCTAAATAAGGTTGTGGTAGCTTTGGAGCATTCATCAGGAGGCATTCACTGTATAAGATGTGAATCTAATACTTCCTTGTAGTTTCTTATTTGAAATCACAAAAAAAAATAAAAAATAGTGCCATAAGGATTATTATTTATATTAATCATATAACACATTGCTTGTTCTAGACTCATCTCATGTGCTGGCTGCAACTGCTAGATATAAATTAATTTTGCACAAATTCACAGCAGCATGTATGCCATTGTACAAGATTTAAAATGACGACAAATTTGCCTCTTCTTTTCAGCTCAGGGCCAAAGCTGCACTGCATGGACTATCAAAAGAAAGGGATGGAGTTGATGGTTCTTGTGTATATATGTAGGTTTGGAGTTTCATTAAACTGTGAATTGGTATTATTTTGCGTCACAAACTTGTTTCCTCTCTGCTAGTGGTTTTAAACTCTGTTACTTAATACACTACATGCTTTCATCAACTAGATACGGTGAAGGATGGGACTTTGGTGAAGTTGCCAAAAATGGAAGGGGCATTAATGCTTCTCAGTTCAATCTTTGTGAAACTGGAATTGGGAGGTAGTGTACTTTACATTGTCTCTAAATATGTTGATGTACGTGTGGACATTAATGTCTACATGCACAAACTACTTAAGGTAGGCTGAAGCATCTGAGCATAGATGCAGTCATATAATATCAATTACTAATCATCTGGCAATGTGATTCAGCTTTAATGATCGAATTCGAGATGCAATTCTCGGAGGATCTCCATTTGGTCATCCTCTTCAGCAAGGATTTGCAACTGGTCTATACCTGCAGGTAGATATTGACCAATGTTCTCAATTTGGACATGCGTTAATAAACTGCTAATTCTATCTCGTTAATCTTGAGCTTATTGGATTTTGTTGTTGAACGCAAAATCTTATGCTATTTAAATCTTGTTAGATAATCAATGTCGGATCACTCGCAATGAAAATGGGACGAGGAATTGACAAATAGAGAGCCCCATGCATGAAATAAACTTGGGGTAAAATGTAACTCCGATACCATGTTAGAATGTCTATTAAAAAAGTTTAAGTTATTAAGTTGAGGGAGACTATATGTCTATAAGACCCATTTAAATCACAGAAATAAGCAATGTGGGATAATGATCTGATGGTGGAGAACTTCTTTTTCTGAAAAAGGCTTGAACTCTTCTTTGGTTCTGAAGTAATTATGGAAATTATTCTTATTCTATCAGCTTGCTGTTAACGACATGTTAACTTCAGTTTCCTGGACCAAACTGGCCGATGCCATGTTGTCAATTTTTCTGACTTAAAGTTTCTTGTGAGTCTTCCACTGCCCCCATATTTCACTTTTCATTTATACTTGTATTTTACAGTGTTGGTAATCTCATGGACAGAAAGCTGCTGTAGCTTGGTTAAGGTCCGACTTACCATTTTGAATGATTGGATATTGAATTGGAGTTGCAATTGCAATTGCTTCCTCTGTCATATGCTGATTCTTAGGGGAAAGATGCGGCTTATATGTACTGTATGCATTAATCAGATTATCTGGTTTATTGCAATTGATTAGTTCCTTTCTGCAGCGTAATGGTTATGACCATGGTACACAAGCTAAAGAGAAGCTCATGCTTGCTTTGTCAAAGGATCACATCCAGGTTATCGCGCTGTCAAGCTGTTGCTATTGATTGAGTTAATATATAACAAACTGTAAAAGTATTACAAAATTGCTTAGTTGCATTAAGTTGAGTAAGGAAAGCCATTCACCTTAAAATGGAGGATATAATATAACACAGAATGGCCAGAAAATAAGCATAAAGGACTAGGATGCAAATACTTTTGATGTCAAAAGGTGTGATACCGTACTGCTGTGCCAAGTTGAAAAATAGGAAAAATAGCCAGATGAAGCATCGGAGGGATGATTTCAATTGCTGGCACACATGACCCTTATTATCCAAGTCCTCTTTATCTGATTCTGATGCAATATTAACATAAGAAACCTTGCATTTCTCAGGTTGGGATGGCAGCAAACTTGAGGGACTATGTCTTCACTAATCATGAAGGCAATGAGGTATGTGTTTAGCTGTAGGATGTCCCTTTTCTTCTGGTGTCTTAGAACCTTCTTTGATAGGCATCTGTCTTTGAGTGATAATTCATCATTGAAGCCTGCTTGTAGAATGAATTACAGTACTTCAAAAACTAGTTGTCAGGACACATGTTTAGCTTATTTCTATATTTCTCGGCATCTGTTGCGTTTTGAGCTAATTGCTGTTGTTCACATGACTAAATGTGCCTTGGGAAAGGGAATGAGCCAACTTGCCTATTATTTCTCTAAGTTGTTCAAAGGTATACACAGATGCTGTGACCAGGATCTGACTGCTTTCATGATTATTAATAGCCACATAACTAATTAATTTTCAGGTAAAAGGGTCTGAAGTTATAACTTACGATGGAAGTCCCGTAGCATATGCTCTGTGCCCCACTGAAACAGTAAGACATCTCCATTTCTTTCTTCATGCTGGTTTCTCATCTCTCCTGTGCCTAACGTTTTTACCTGCATTAGTCATTTAAATTCTCCTGTCAAGATGGTAGACATCAATAACGACATGAAATTAGTGATTCTTCTTAATTGTGATATACAAGATAGAGGTGGCAAGAATTACTAAGATAAAATTTGTAGGATGGATGTCATCTTTGTGAAAATAAAGAGAAAGAATCTCATCGCTTGGGAAGATTTTTATTTGTTGCATGAAACGAAGAAATTATGGAATCGAATGAATAGTTCATATTGGATGCTATGAGTTGAGAAAAGTATTCTGACCTATTTTTGTTGTGATTTTGTATAATATATGACTAAAATGGAGGGTTATCTCCTGAGTGCTGGATGATATTACAGTCTTAACAAAACGTGGTGTTCATACAGCTTGTTGCTTTGAAACCATACATTGCCTGGGATAATGGTATAGAGTAGGGCTTACTTTCATGGTTCTACGTGCAGTTGGTAGCCAACCCGATTCGATATACTCTTTGCTGAAAACGTTGTCTGTCTATAGCTACTTCCCAGTATTCATCAATTGCATATCCAATATCATTCTCAATGCAAACGCATCTAAAGAATTTTCTTGCTCTTGATGTTCTTATGATCTGTAAGGACTCCCATCACATTTCAAGTTTCTTATACAATGAGTCTTTCCAATATTTTGCAGCTTAATAGTTGTTCTATTGACACCATTTATTGATCTAATAGGTTAATTATGTCTCTGCTCATGACAATGAGACCCTATTTGACATTGTGAGCTTGAAGGTATGCGGTTTGCATTTTTGCATATCATACCGTTCTCTTTGTAGCTTAGAAAGAATTTCCCCAACATGTACACCAAACAGGAACAGGGGAAACTGATACTTGACTTATTAACTTTGACTTTTCCATCTAACCTCGCTCCCCTTACTTTCAGACTCCTCTGTCAATTTCTGTGGACGAGAGATGCAGGATGAATCATCTAGCAACAAGTATAATCGCGCTTTCACAGGTTTTTGTGGAACTTTCCTGTTCTTTGTGATGTTACACAGCTTAATGCTGTGAATTTTGAAGGAAATCAACATTCTGGAGACTCATGTCTCTTTGAAATGCTTGTGTGTGCTTATCAAATTCTTTTCTCAAGTATCCACTTGCATGGTAATTCACTTAGGGTGTCCCCTTTTTCCATTGTGGTGAGGAGTTGCTACGATCCAAATCACTTGATCGCGATTCTTACAACTCTGGTGACTGGTTCAACAGGTGAAGTTTGAATATTTATAAATGTTCCACTTTCAACTGTAATGTAAAATTTGACCCAAAAAAATGGTAATGTAAATTATGACGAGAAGAAGTTAGTATTTGCAGAAGTTGCTCTAATGCCAATTCCTATATTTCTCTTCTTAATCTAACATGGATGTCTTACTATTATTGTTTTCAGACTGGACTTCACTTATAATGATAATAATTGGGGTGTCGGTCTTCCCCCAAAAGAGAAGAATGAGAAAAACTGGCCTCTGTAAGTTAATTAAAGTTTCAAATTGTTGCTTGGTTTTAATCACCTTGATGTCTCCTCTTAGTCTCCCATTTGAGCCATTGCATATACTAACGTGAATTTGCTGATGTTATGTCCATTTCACATAATGGTTTTCCTTTCGTTTTTCTTTCCCAGAATTAAACCAAGACTAGCAGATCCATCCTTCAAGCCTCAAAAGAGTAACATCCTTGCTGCTGTGGATAATTTCTTGAATGTGTTACGCATTAGGTACTCTTCACCCCTTTTCCGTTTGAAGACTGCAAACGCTATACAGGTGAGATCAATTCTCACAACATTGGAGACTGTTGCACTTATATGCAGCTGCGTATTTATGTAGGCAAAGTACCATATATTTCTGGCAAAAAAAAAAGTACCATACTGTTGATAATAGGCTACTTGTGCATTTATATGAACTATCTCGTTAGTGGAGGGATTTAAATAGAACTGAAAACTATGATAGTAAATGTACTGAATTTGGATCACTTGCGCTTACAAGTACATAAAAGTAAAGGTGCAGCAGATGACTTGCCTTTCAGAAATATTTTGTAAACTTGAGTTTCCACAAAAATGGGAATTTACTGAATAAATTCTATTATCAATTCTGTCCTATAAACAGTTTATTATTCTCTAGTTTTCTTATATTTGTTTGGCCTTGATAGACGCGTAGGCAGAAGGCAAGGAGGTTCTCACTTGTAGATGAGCTCTTCTTTTTCATGGTTTTGCCCTCCTAACGGTGCCAGTATAAATGAAACTTTTTGCTTATGAATGGAAGGAACAAGTACGGTACTTCTTCAAATAAAAGAGAAAAATTATGGCTTCCCAGACTTTTTCCCATGCACTATATTCGTAATGCTTTTAAATCCTCATTATCTGGCCAACTGTTTAATTGACTACTACTATTAATTGATGCAACAAGGTTGACTTTTGCTTAACACGCATAAATTCATTGTGTCAATCACTGAGAAGTAACTCTTTCTCATTAGCTTCTCCAAGTAAGTGCCACATGTCTGGCAAATGTGTCATTGACATGTTGGGGAGTCAGAATGAAAATGTAATTGTAAAGACCCCTGAAGTGTGCAGACCAAAAGAAAGGGCTTGTGGGTACTTATGCACTTCGAATTTTGTAGGAACGCGTACGTTTTCTCAATACCGGTCCATCACAAATCCCTGGTGTTATAGTGATGAGCATTGAAGATGGCCATGAAGGTGTCCCGGGATTGACTCAACTAGACCCCATGTCAGTGAAAGTAAAATATCCATATGCTTCTCCATATATAAGTGCTCGATCTCATATGAATTTGTTCTTGACAGCTATTCATACATTGCCCTTGTTATCAATGCGCGCCCAGCTGAGGTTTCATTTGCTAGCCTGGCATTGCGAGCAAAAGCCCTTCAACTACATCCTGTACAGGTAGAAAGTTGGACTTGAAGTTACTTTGAATATCCACGATAGAGTTACCCCCTTGAATATTTAATGTTTCTGTAGTTTTTCTTTTGACCTGCCAAATTTGGAAAGCCGTGATTTTGACATCTAGTAAGTGTGCTTTTGTGATTATGCTTTGAATGGCTAATTTCTGTTAGACCCACGGCTTCAATACGTGTGACGCAGGTAATGTCAACTGATGAGGTAGTGAAGAGCTCAAGCTTTGAGGCATCCTCAGGGTGCTTTACCATTCCCGCAAGGACCACATCTGTGTTCGTGGAGCCAAGAAATATTTGACCTTTTAGTGCAGCTGATGTTTCACAGGCCAGAGCTTGCGAGACATAGTTTACTCTCTCTTCAGCTAAATTTAAATCGAAGCAGAAGGAGTATGCCCTTAAAAGCTATTGTGATGATGATGACAACAAAAGCGGCCCAGGGAACTCCTTTTCGCGGTCCTAGGCGACTGAATAGATACTGAGTAGTATGCGACTTGTGTCAGCCATATAACCTCCTGTCTAGAGGGGGGAAAGTCGAAAAAAGAACTATTACAATGCTATTTTCGACGTTAATAACAGCATTCTCTTTTAATAACATTATAGTTAAATCTTATCTGCACTCTCCTCCCAATTTTTCTAAGGTTCTTTTGCTTCAGCTGTTAAGCGGCTGACGATGTTGCACAAGTTGCTCGTGGAAGCTAAGTGAAAGAGACATTTCCCTGATTAAACGAGTGGCTTGAAGCTAAAATCGGTGGGGTTGGCATCAAGTCCTTATCCTGAAAGCAAGCTCTATATAATTACACGGTTCAATATAAAACTACTTGCATTCCAGTAATCAACCTAGCAAGGACTGACTGTTGTTATTGGTCGACATTTTACCAGTCTCTTTCAGGGGTTTTCCCCGTTTTGCGCAGTGATCGACTGATATGCTGGATGCTGGGTGAACTTTCAAACATTAGTTTAAATTCCTGACGACGTTTTCATAAAAGATTCAAGATGCCTTGTCGCTACCATCAAGTAAGAGAATGCCCTATTAATTTTTAAAAGCAAGTTAGGCAACCTTCGGGTGGGCGGAGGGGATGCTAAAATACTTTGCTGAAAATCTCAAACTTTCAGACGAGACGACATGGTTCACGGATCATTGCCAGAGACGACCAATGATCCTCGCGCGTTTCATGCAGGCTCCACATAATAAAGGGTAGCGATTAATCCAATCTTTGTGTGAACCTCTAGGTCCAGATAGATCTAACCTCATTCTCTCGAACGTGTCTGGCAAATTATATTCAAGAAGTCATACGATCTCATCGCTCACCTAATGGCATTGGTATAACAGGAGGAGTCTACACGTCTGCAGATCTGCAGAAAAAAAAAAAGATATCGATGCAAATGTCCAAGAGGGAAAGGGATTAGAATATAGGATATTACTGGCGAAAGGGTTCTTGTACTAATAATCAGCTGTCGCTGTAAGCTGGTGACCGCAAGGGGTTCAAGTCAACTCTACACAGGATTATGGGGGGTTGCTTTGCTTGGCACTTTAAATATTCATTAATGTGGAAAATTGTTTGAAGAAGGAGATTAAGAGCACTCACTGGCCACTCCCACCCACTTCACTCTCTATTACATTCTACAACCTCTTATTTTCCTGCCACCTCCTACTTAATCTTGCTTACTTTGGGAAGGTCCAGCATAGTTAAGAATGATTTGACATTCATATGCTTAGCTACAGTTCCAATACAACTTCAGTCTCTCTCTCTCTTTTTAATTTATTTAATGGATGTGATGGTCCTATGGTATTTTATGGATCTAATTTTCACGCATCAGACTAGTAAATATCTTTTTAGTTTAAGGGATTGGTCCTCCGCCCTATTTTGGTACGACGGCCGGTGGTTTGTGGCTTAGTTTTCCTCTTATTAACGCGTTTAATCCATATATTAAACTTGTTCCATTTTAATGGGCTGAAAGAAATCTTTCCCGGTAACAAGAGATGAGATTATATTTGGATCCCCCATTGCTTGTTGTAGTTGCAGGTTTCTGTATCCATATTGAAGCTTGCCTTGGTTTTCCCTTCCTCTTCTTTTATAATATCATGCGGGAGGATGGTGCTTGATCAAGCTAACCGATGATTTGAAAGATTGTGACCCTTGAATTGATATGTGTTAAAGCTAGTTAAGACGTCATTAGTATCTCATCTATAAAGCCATAAATATGCTGCTCACCTTCTTATTGACCCATGGAGCTCACCTCAACTTGAAATCCTCTCTTGTCTAGCCCCCAGAATCAAGTTTGATTAGCTTGGTTGTCACACTGAGATCATAAGCATACATCCTCGACCAAATCAAGCTGAACATCCGGTCCGCGACTGATTTCTGTACTTAGAAGAACCTAACGAGATCAACCTACTACGGCAGGGCATACGACGAAGGACGTGGTTTCACACGAGTTGTGTGCACTTTGATCGGTTTGGGTGTACCGATTTAGGTCATGAGAATTAATGGTGATAGTAATTTCTTGTTCACTTTTCCTTTTATTTGCTGCTGGGCAGTTACTTGTGGACTGAGACAAGGTGCTGCAGTTGACTAAAGAATCAGGTCATAGAATACAATTTCATCAATTCTCTTCCACATTCCTGTCATATGTGGGGGAGTTATTAAACTAGAAGCCTTGCGGTTGCTTAGTTGCAACCAACATGCTTGTATTGAGTGGCTCAGAAGCTACTTACTCTCTCTCTCTCTCTCTCTCTCTCTCTCTCTCTCTCTCTCTCTCTCTCCATGGATGACTTGGGAAGCAGAAAATAGAATAAGAAAGACATAAAATAATGGAAGAGTCGGTCCTCTGTGTATTCGGCGGATATATTCTTGCTTATGGTCTTGGCTACTCATGTCATGTCAACTGGTTTCTTCCCAAGCCTAAGATCTCTCGTTGGCTTCCCATTTTTTTGCCATCAAACTCTCCCAAATTCATCACGCAAGGCTCTTCAAGTTCTGATAGAAACATATGGGTCCTCACTTATAATATTACGGTATATATACACACACACACACAATATATATATGTATGTATGTATATAATATAGTCATATTAGTGGAGGAATGGCAGAAACTTTCATGATAAATTGTTATTCTTTGCTTCGGCGGCGAACCCACTTCTTGGAGTGGCTTAGGCCACTTACGTGCTTCACACCTTCCACGACACCAATCGATAATTAAATAGAAAAGAAGAAACTGTTCACGCCAAGGAAGGACGTCCCTCCCTTAACCAATCGCGCACGCATCACGCCACACCCCTAATGAGGCTGAAACCGAAACTTACAATGTCCATCACACATTTATCTTCAAATTTAGGTATAATTTTTCTATGTGATTCAATGACTATCCTCCTGTCATATAGAAAGATGATTCGATTGTGCTCGCACCGTCGGATTGGAGATCGAGTGGTCGGACTTTCATTACCCGATGATCGACGGCAACGGTAATTCGCGGATAATAAATCCATCGATTTGTGCAAGATCATGTACACCCGTGATTGACGCTACGGCATGAGTATAGTCCATCACGACATGGCGGATTCGTTCAAGAATGGAATGATGGGATTCGGCCGCCCGCGCATGATATCTCGGCTCCCTTACTGGAACAGCACCAACCCTGCACTTTGCATAGCTTCCTCCCTCAGAAAAGAATGTGTCCGACAAAGCCGCTTCCCATCAAGTCAACATCAATGATTGCCTGAATTTACTAATGTGGGAGTGGTGCATGAGGACGAATTCTTAGTGTGGTTGGTGTTAGGAGAAGCGAAAAAGGCAAGCGACGAATGTTGAGATGCACGTTATTGTCCCAACCCCTTTATATGCCAACCTAAAATTATTCAAGATGACAAGACATTAGAATCGTGCATCGCGAATTCGATTGCTCGTGGTTTTTTCTTTTTGCCCCTTCGTAAGCATAATGGGGACATCATAAAACATCAACATGGTATCAGATTTGAAGGTCATGAGTTCAAATCTTACCAAGTCCCATTTGCCTTCCAAATTAAATAATAAACTACGCCTTTGTATAACAATTTAAGTTTTTAAAATAGTTGGCAGTGGTCTCACAAAACATCAATAATGATCATATGATAAGCTATTGACTCGATGATCTCTTGAGCGCAACACGACTTAAAAGAGGTATGTTCATGTAGTCCACAGAAGAATTGGGTGGCCAAACCATGCATAGTGCATCTTCTTTTGGAGTTGCAAGCTCATGTTGATGGTTTGCACAAACGAAAGCTTCTGGTGGGGGTTGTTGTCTCACCCTCATGTGAAGAAGTGAGTTGGCAAAGTGGGAGAAAGAGAGTGTCAAGCGGGACAACACATGAATTTCCATTAACCAACCCCTCCTCTCTCACACACACATACACACAAACAATTTATATCCCACCAGTTCTTCAATGATAGCCCACCACCCATTTCCTAATTTTGCATCTTTTCTGTTTCGGTTCATGGTGGTTTTTTAATGGGTCTCTCTCTCTCTCTCTAGCTATTTTGTGGGGTGTGGGGATGTTGGGGGGAGTGTCCATGTCCAAGTATAGAAATCGGTAGTGTATAAAATAGGACTTCAAAGGGTGTTGGAAACTCAAGAAAAGATTGGGCGGACTAATTCACACAGTTTACTGTTCCATTGGTGGTGTCATCACATCCCAACATGACTCCAATTATAACTTAAGTCTTCCCTTCCCTCTCCTCAAGAGACTCTCCCTTTCTCTCTCTCTCTCTAGTGGAAGGAGCATACCATGGAACCCTCAGAAGAAGCAGCCCTTGGAGGTCCCAAAGAGCACGCCCAGATCATCATCAAGGGCAAGCGCACGAAGCGGCAGAGGCCGCAGTCGCCAATCCTTTTCATGAACGCTGGCTCACCAGTGAGTTCTGAAGGAGGCGATTGCGTCGGCAACAGCGAGAGCGACAAGGCTGCCGACCTCTCTCCCTCCACTTCTGCCAAATTCCACAACGGCTGCACTGAGGAAGAGGAGGACATGGCCAATTGCCTGATCCTCCTAGCTCAAGGCCAATCCAAAGAGCCCCCAAGAAGGATTATTATTCAAGAAGACCACGACCCTAGCAATAAATTCAACAGCAAGAGGTACTTGGAGGGCAGTTGTGTCTATGAGTGCAAGACTTGCAACAAGACCTTCCCTTCCTTCCAAGCCCTAGGCGGTCATCGGGCGAGCCACAAGAAGCTGAAGTTGGCGACAGCCGCGGCCGAAGAGAAGCCGCCGCTGTATAAGCAATTCATGTTCTTGCCATCCTCGCCGGACGAAGAAGAAAGAGAATTCAAGAAAGTTTCGACTTTCTCTCTTGGGACTATTAACATTTATGGGAGCAATAGTAATTGCAAGAAGCAGGCCAAGATCCATGAGTGCTCCATCTGTGGCGCTGAGTTCACATCAGGGCAGGCCTTGGGAGGCCACATGAGGCGACACCGCCCGCCAATCGCTGTCGGGGCAAAGCTAGAATCCGACGACGAATCCACGCGGCTGAGCGCTAACGGGCTCTTGTCCCTCGATTTGGATCTCAACCTCCCGGCCCCGGAAGAAGAGAACCGTGATCACTTGTTTCTCTTGAGCTCCAAACAACAGCATCATCATCAGAAGCAACCTCATCCTCCCCTCTTTGTCTCGGCCCCGGCAGTCGTGGATTGCCATTACTGAGCAAGAAATTAATTTAAGGTGATGGGTTAAGTCAATCACAGTTCACAAATTAGAAACCAGGCGCGCGCGGGTCCAGGTTAATTTTCCCATGGACTTGAGTGCACCTAAAGTTGATTTACCCAAATTTCCTGTCATCAATTGTGGGGATGTTAATGTTAGATTTAAGAAATTACAGAGATATTCAGTTGATTCTTTGGTTACATGTGTATCTTGATTCGGGCTGTTGCATGGACGTCAGTTTCGTTTGTCCAAAAGCAAAAATTTGCTGGTCATTCATGGAAAGAGCATGATGGCACAGGACCAGCTTTTCTCTTCTTCTTCTTCTTTTCCCCTTCTTACTTCTTTGTGATCAACTTTTGTTGTTTTCCAGTAGGTAACAAGAATGCGAATGTCCAGATCAGAGAGAGAGAGAGAAGCTTGCTTGGGGTTGTCACAAGCACCAACCAAAAGTGGTGGCTTAGGTTTCATTGTTTAGAAAGCAAGAAAAGCCTCTCTCCCTCTCCCTCTCTCTCTCTCCCCCCAAGAATAGAATATGTGTGTGTTTTTCAGGAAGGACACTGAACAATGCACTTCCCTGAATCCACCTCTTGTCCTTTTCCTCTTACAACAAGCAAGCCCATGAAAGTTTCTGTTTTCCTTGTGGTGCTATCTTATTTCTGTACCTTTATTTTTGTCTTAATTTTGCATGATTCCCCCGCTTGTTTTCCCTCATCTAGCCTAGCCCAGCCTGCAAGCAATGCACCATATATATCTCTCTCTCTCTTATAACAAGAAAGCAAAACTCGAGACCGGGTAAATACGTGCCGACCTCGCGAGGTCAAGGAATTAGCAAGCCAATGTCCGAGTGGGCAATCCGGCCTCACTAAACTCATAAAGTTCTATCTCATCTCTTCTCTCGTGGAAAAAGCCGGACCGTATAAATTTAACTTAGAAGCTTAACTTACATGGTTTGAAACATTTCTAAGTCTGTTGACATCACATTGATTACCCTAACAAAGATGGAATGAAAAGAAAAGAATCCAAGAAGAAGCGGCTCAGAAGATATTTGGTCGCTGATAGTTTTCTGTGTGGTGCAGCTAGAATTGGTTGGGCGAGACTCTCTATCCATTAGGGACAACTGGAGAGTTTTAATGAGGACAAAAACAAGGTACCTAATCTTTTTCCCAGGTCATTGTTTAAGTGGCATGAGCTGTTATTAAGGGGCTTGGTGCGCGTCTCACTCAACTGCATAAAGATTTGGAGGGAGAGAGATTTTGATCAAGTGGGTACAGATTAAGTTGAGCAGTTATGCTAATCAGGGGATGCCCTCTTTCTAATTTAGCAAAGAGGAGGCTCTTCATTTGTGAGGTCATCATTGAACATGCCTAGGTTCCGATGGAACGGCGATTGGTTCAGCGGCCGAGGAACGAACTCGTGAGCGGTGTGAATTGTACGCGCGGCACGGATTTGATTCCACACACCGGTAAATGGAAACGGTTTCGTGTTCGGAGCACTCGATTGGAGTTTGGCTCTTGTCTTGCCGAGTCCATCGGATTAGTGGGTATTTCGTAAATTTAGTTTTTCGTTTTCTTTTTCTTATCTAAGGTGGACTTCCCCTTATAAAAGAGCTAAGAAATAAGTAGATGAGTCGACCCGTTACAAAGTTTTCTCTCGATAAAAGGAAGTTTTCTTTTTCATTGTTAGGATTCGGTGTCTTATGGATGCGGTTAAGACTAGTGAATTTCTTGAATATGAGTACTACTTTTAAGTCGAAATTGTTGAATTTTCATTTGAGCCACTTATCAATGTCTATTTAATCGATTCGAACAACTAGCGTTTTTCGAAAACTTATCAACTTAAATAAGTATAGAAACACATTGTAACTTGTAAGGGTTAGAAAGGCTGGTAACTTGGAATCGATTGAATGAACATGGTAAGCAACTCGAATAAAAAATTGAAAAACTATAATTAGTTAATAACTTAATTGGAGAAACGTTGTAATTAGCTAGAGTCGCTGATTTATATTAGAGTTGGTAACTTCAATAAAAGTTGATAAATTATTAGAATAGTGGTGATTCGCAAATGATTTAATCTATTGGAAAGCAATATAAGTAAGAGTTGATAATTTAAAACTAGTTAGTAATTGCACCGAGAAAAAGTAACTTGAATAATTTCAATAATTTCATTTGATATATGAGTAGGCGACAAGTGAATAAATTATTAGAAAAGTTAGTGATCCGGAATGATTTAAACGAGCGTTGGAAGGCGATTCAAATAAAAGTAGGAAACTAACTGATTGGTAACTTCATTGAAAATTTTTTTGGTAACTTGCTCAAATTAAGGTTTGCAATTTTGTATAAAAGTTGACAACTTCGATGTAGTTTTAAGTTTCGCGAATAAATAATAATAATTTATTGAAATTGCTGATACTTTTTTAAAGATGAAATAAATGCTGGTAACACGATATTAGAGTTGAGAACTTATTGACCGTCAAGGGACAAATAATTTACCAATCATAATTTTGCGATTACAGTATTTGAAAATCATACCAATGTGAAAATCATAGCGAAAACTTCAAACTAAATTCATTCTTTGGCAAAAAAATTCTGATGTTTAATCATCAACTTTCAGTTTGTCTGCTGCCTTGCAAACTTGGACTATCGCTAAGAACGAAAGGTGTAATAATGGTGGGAGAACCACCCTCTTACAAATCCGTCGTCAGTCTTTCTCTTATACCAAGATCACACAGCAACCAAGTATACCCCAACATCGAATCATGAAAAACAATTATCTGTTGCGTGGTCTGTTCTGCTAAAATCCTTTGATATGATCATCACCACCATGACCCTGGTGCTGCTGCAGGTGCTGGTGAACCAATAGGAGCACCAGATTCACCAAATATTCCTGCAATGGAATGTTTACACATCTCATTCGAAGCAAATCACTGAGCTCCCAAAATTGGACAATCAGAGCTAACTTGTGCTGAAATCAAAAGGAAAAGAAAAGAAATTCGAGTAGTGTTTCGTACTAACCACAAAGGAGGAGGTTATCCGGTGGCGGCTGCTCCTTGGCGGGATTCGGGTCAGGGTCATGGACCCGGACATAGAGTTCTTCGCCCAAGTACCAGTTCCTGAGTTGCTGTGATCGGAGATTCCACATTCCGGGGTTGTCGAGGAAGACGTACACCGCGGTCCACCCTCCCGGGTACACTTGCGTGGTTGACCGGACCACGGGATCATACAGGTTGTAGCCGGCACGAGCGCCTTCATCCCAGTCTCCGAGACCGAACCTAAAACATATCATGAGCTTTCTTCCATAAGCATCGTTTGATCACATAAGATTCGGCCTAGCTAGCTACAATGTTCTGATGATACATATTCAATTGTTGATGCTACTATAGTACTCACCCAACAACATAGAAACCGAAACCGTCGAGATGCCATGAGTCCATGACATCAAAATTATTCTTGAACACTATCTCCAGCCACCCTTTGTGGTTCCCAGACACAACCGAGACTCCGTATGCGGCTTCTTCATTGACTGATCTAGTCGGGAACGCGCCTAACTGATAAACTCCCGATCCGTTGCGGAAGTAGTCGGCGAGCTTCAGAGGGGTCTTGAGGGTGTAATATGATACGTTGTTGACGACATAGCGAGGGGAGCCTTTGATCTCTGCCATGGAGTTCTGCAGAACAAAGGTCTGTTCCAAGGTCACATTCGACACATTGAAAGTCCCTTGTGGGTTCGGCCTGGCAGCTCCAGCGGTCAAGTTCCACCTATATACGCATTCATCAAGGAATTTGTTCTGGTGAGATACTGAGAGAAAATAAAGGTTTCATGTCTAACAATGCAAATCCAAGGTTGTTCTACCTGAAAGATCAAACAAATTGATGAAAAAATTTGAAAGAAAAGCATGTCAAATGATCATGATTAGTTACAAAACTGGCCATGTATTCACTGTGCGATCAGTTTTACCTTATAGATCTAGCTTGTTTCACTGAGAAATCCCAATCAAACAGATCGGGGCCGGCCGGCAAAGGCCCACCGACTTGGGTGAGAGAATTGGAGTAGTGTAACACTCCAATGCCCACAAGGCTGCTTGAATCATTGACACTGAACACTTTAGGAGTCGCCACCATGTAGTAATCCGCTTCGTCTTGATCGGCCGTTACGAGGACCGAGTAAGACTGTCCGACATGCACGTCGAGGGAATCCACCATGATTTGGTTAGTGTAGGACCCTTCCGTCTCCACTATCACCATGGAGTGATTCTGGATTCGAAAGTTCAAACTAAATGTATTGCCGACATTCGATATTCGGAACCTGTATGTCTTCCCTGTAGCCATAAAGAACAGAATGAACATTTTCAGATACAGCACCCACACTTAAGAGGACTAACTGGATTTTCCATTGTAAAATACGCAAATACGGTTGGTGTATTCTCTTAGGATCATACCTTTGGTGACATTAAAGGACTCGTATGAGATGGATAAGGGGTGACCGTAAGGCCCCTTTCCATTCATTATTATCGTATCGGGGACTCCTTGATATGCCACCGTGGGGTCGTTCATCGCCGATCGGATTAACTGCCAGAATGAATAAAACCATAAAGTCGATGTGGCATTCACATGTCCGACGGAATTCATAGGGAGAAACCAGAAAAAGCCTAAGAACCGCTCAATAAAACGCATTACCTTGTAGCTGTCGTAATACCAGTCTCCAATTTGAAGGTCATACTCCGCCTCGGGTTGGGGGAAGGGCACACTGATGACTATGCGGTTGTTCACGCGGATCGCTCCATAACCTCCCGCGGCTTTCTGGAAGTTGATGGAGGGGCAATAGAAGAAAGTGCCGATCTGATCCTTGGTCTGGAACACATAAGTCCAGTTTGTGCCAGGCAGTATAGGGCAGTTGGTGCCCGAAACGCCGTCCTGCCACGAGTTGAGCCTCTGTTGTATGCCGTTCCTGCAACCAACATTACCGGTTTGTCATGTTTAGTCCTGTATATACAGCTGAATATCAGCTAATGTCACTAGAAAAGGATCGAGCAGGGTATTCTATGTATAACTCGTGCTCGTACCATGTGAAGAGTAGAGGTTCATCCAAGTCATTGTAAACGTTGACGTGGACGAAATCGTTGGTGGTCGTATTGATCAACGGGCCAGGGAACATTCCGTTGATGGTAATGACCTGTTCATATATATGTGAAACATTCATCTTTACATTCTAGAACCACGAACTGAAACATTTACTAATGAAACGTGAATAGTGGAAAGGGCAATGAATCCCATGTCCAAGACAACACAAAAGCACAGTTGACTCTAATATTTGTGAACTTTTATGCAGATTCAATCCAGTTTCATGTCTGTAAGCATCCGCTAAATGTCTAGAGTGAACATACTTTTAAAAGCGGTGTTCATACCGGTTGATCAAGAGTAAGTGGCTTGGCCGTCGTGCCGAAGGCCACGTGCCATTCCAGGAAGATGTCGATGGCACCGGCTCCGGTGCACAGAATTGCCACCAATGCCGCGCCCAAGATCCACCGCCTAAGGTGGCCGGAAAAAGCCATTGCAGTGGCGGAACCCAACTCCCACCTGGGTCGTTTTCCGCGACTTACACAAAGATGAAAAAAAGGTATCCCTTGTTTCCATAACGCAACTCCCACGTGGGTATATATACACTGCGGGAATGTTCTTTCCCTCGTTTTTGAAGTGTGAAACTGAGCGATGGTGGAGCTTACTAAGATCAGGGAAAGAAACAGAAGAAGAAAAAGACAGGTGAGGTGAAGGTTGTGCATGAGCTAATATCGACAATTGGAGAAGAGACACGAAGGTTCATAGAATTATAGCCGGCATGAGCATCGTTTGTGATCTTTGTTTTTCACAGCCTTCAAGAAATAGTTTAGATGCATGTAAAGCTGTTCTCTCTCTCTCTCTCTCTCTCTCTCTCTCTCTCTCTCTCTCTTGTACGTGGCTATTTTGTGACACAACTAGTTGACTAGGTTATAGCTCATCTCTTCATGTCATCGATGAACACAATGCAGATTGTGAACTCACAATAAGAATGATTGTCATCTTGTGCCTTGGAGGATTCGGTCAACCTGACCATGCAACAACAGTAGCTGTAGCACACACCGCATGGCATTCACCTAAGATTATAATCTGTTTTTTCCTGTAGTAATAGAGCTGTAACTTAGATTAACGTTTCGCGCAGTGCAATTTGAGTATTAATTTAATGAAGACTGAGAAACAATCATAGATATCGTGGGATTTGGCTGATAACATCACGATTGGAGAAGAAATTTGAGATATGGTCAAGAAATTTCTTGAACCGGTCCATTTTGTTTTACCTGTGTTCTCTTTCAAACTCATGTCTTATTTCGACCAAAAAAAAAAAAAACTCATGTCTTATACAAAAAAGCTGCAATTCACAAGCATCATGCACAGTTTAAGTTGCTAAACCTCTAATCGACCAGGACTAATATATCTATACATCATATCTACAGTTACAGTCATCAGATTCCTTAACCAAAACCTGCAAATCCCCTGGCAAAGAACTTGCAAAAGTACCATCCGGATAAAACATGCGGACACCCACGTAGTCGCGTTCATAGAAATTTTAGCCAATGCAAACGATTTTCAGTCAGAATATGATGTGGACAAAATTTAATCGTGTGGACATCCACACAGGAAAAATTTTATTCATGTCACACTACGATGTTGTTTCAACGGCTACATCAATTGGAAGCGGCCCAATTTGGTTTACAAAGGACTTGATTAAAAAAGTTTGTGAAGCTAGAGATACTTGATTAGACAAATTAAAAGTACATGCTTACGAAAAATACAACTTTTTTTCTATTTACAAAACCCAATTCGACGGCTTACGATATGAAAACTATAGCGCAAAAAATAGTCCCCAACTCAACAGACTCTGAACCTATACCTATACTGCGAGATTTACAATGTACCCAGAATCACTCTTTTAGTCAATTTTACTCGGTAAATCTTCTGTCAAACATGCGTATATCGATTCTTTATGTCTATATCACCTATCTGCTTTTGTATGTCTGAAAAATTCTATCTACGAACAGCAGCTGCTTTGGCGAGGCGGTTGATCCAGTTCTTTCTGTTTCAGGATTTGCTTCTTCACTGCCACAGATCCCTTCTCTAGTATACTAGGCACCTCCATCATCTGTGTTGATTAATGCTAACAATATCAGCATACATGTGCCAGTGGAACGCGTTAATCGACTCGAACTCGTTCATTATTGATACACGTTTTAAGTAAAGCGTTTTCTTTTACTTACAGAAGTACCGAAATCACAATATGAATGTGGGAAATTCACTAGCGCAATTTTGGCTAGGCTTACCTTCTGTATAAGCTCCTTGAAGCATTGACTGACGTTCTCTCTAGTTTTCGCGCTGCATTCAAGAAACGAACTTCTATGTCTTTGAGCTAGATCTCTTCCTTCTTCCCTAGTTACAGCCCTTTCGCTCTCCTGAAATTATCACGTCATCAGAAGCAAGGTGACTTCTCTTCTTTCGAAGAGAGATATTACTTCAGTCAGAGCCAAAGACCATAACCTAGGGCATCAGCTTACCTTATCAACCTTATTCCCGACTAAGATTCTGATACAGTCCTGGTTTGTAGAGTAAAGATCCACTTCTTTTGCCCATATATCTGACAAATTTGTGAAAGTCTCTCGCCGCGTCACGTCATAAACTAGATCAGATTACATGAAAGCATATATTAGGCTTTGAAATCAGCAGAACAATTACAGCCATAAGCATATGAAATCGTGATAAGGTTGCTAACAACCTATCTTCTCATCTGAATGTTCTACTATAATCTTAATGCGTCACATCACATTCCACTTAGCAAGTATACCCATTTAGTCCAGGAATTTATCTAGTAGAGGACATAAATTTTGAACTAAGAGTAAACAGAATGGCACCACGAAATACAGTGCTCCACAACTTCAAAGGACATAGTGGCTCACCCAATATAATTCCGTGCGCCCCTCTATAATATGAGCTCATCAATGTCCCGAACCTCTCTTGTCCAGCTGCACCAGATAATGATTGTTAATAACCGAAACTGCTATCAAATCGCATAATGACAATAATAGGAAAGGCCTGTTAGCTTATGTTGAATTCCAAATCCAACCATCACATAGCAAGAGTTAATATTGATTACAATCAGCCAACCAAACCTCTTGTGTAACATTAGAGAATTAATCGATGAGTTATAGGCAGAGTGCATGACCGTGAATATGAATGCACATTCACAAAATACAAACATTTTGTCTAGTCCAATTTGAAAATCTCAACTTTCCAACAAGCACGCTGAATTTTACTTTTAACAACCAATAAAAAAAAATGGTGAGGATAGTTATGCCTAGTTTGACTGCTGCATCTCGATTCTCATGTGACTAAGGAAATGTAAAGGTTCACACTGAAGAAACTGACGCTAGAAGTAGAGTCGAGATTGATTAAAACCTGTAACCAACAGAGCACTGGTAAAAAAACAAGAGATAAGAGGTTGGCAGTACCAGTATCCCAAATTGTAAGCTTCATTCTCTTGCCTCCAACAGTCAAAAGCTTGATCTTAAAGTCCACACCTGGAATTTTTCCCCCAAACCAGAAATTAGAGATTTTCTCTCCTACTCCCATTGCCAACAAGAAGAGCGAGATACAATCACACTAGATATGCAAGACTTGGAATATGCTCAATCACATCCAACAACATACAACCAAGAGGACGTGAGTCAAAAGGAATTGACACTTTCTTGGCTGAAATGGTGTCCAGTTTCACCACAGGTCTTGTCAACACCGAAACAGATCTTCATCAAGGCAAAGAACATACAATAAAATGGGATTTTCCAATCCACCCCCAACTGGCTAGTATCCAATGTAAGACCAGTCCTCCTCTTTGCCTTACTCATATTGTTGGGGCTAGCACATTCTCAGTTCTACTCCAACAGAATAATCCTAATGAACAAGAATTTAGAAAATAGAGAATCTCGTGATGGCCATATAGTTGCTTGCTACAAAAGCAACAAACTTGATTGCAATGTGAAACATAAGAAGCAAATTCAGAGAGGTCACAGTCCTCACCATAAGTATAACAGAAAATCCCTGACCATCCCAATTCAATGCATCCTAGCTACTCAAACAGGCAATAGATAGGGAACAGAATCGTACAGAAAGAAAGGAAGATCGATTCTACTTACCATTTACCATATCCCTGAGGAAAATAAAAGACTGTTTCAAGCAACCAAAGCATGACGAGCAACAGAATAACCACAGAGCAAGTGAAGATAAGCTACTACAATCAGGACCTTTACACATACAAAAAGATCATTATTGATCGAAAAGACTTTTCTTTAGTGCCAGAATGCATGACAGATAATTGATAAATCATAGGCCAAAAGAAAAGGGTCACCGGAAACAGAGAGAGAGAGAGAGAGAGACTGTACTGTACCAATGGTAGGAGAAATATCATGAACAGAATTAGAGATGAAGCTGAGAAGAAGGCTGCTCTTGCCAACACCCGAATCCCCAATCACCAGTATCTTGAATGAGTAATCAAAGCTGTTGTTCCAACCTTTCCCAGAGGAACCCATCATTCT
The DNA here is from genome assembly GCA_001662345.2 of Metrosideros polymorpha var. glaberrima. Taxonomy (NCBI): domain Eukaryota; kingdom Viridiplantae; phylum Streptophyta; class Magnoliopsida; order Myrtales; family Myrtaceae; genus Metrosideros; species Metrosideros polymorpha. Next base: position 10,502,396 of record BCNH02000007.1, on the reverse strand, counting down.
TTTCCACCCTCAAACCACAAAAGAACACAGAATAAAAGGACAACCTTTCCCCTGTTTCACTGCACCATGCCCTGTTTCCATCAGCTGATCACCACTTCAAGAAACAAGAAACCCCCCATGATCCACAAAAGTGTGCCATCAGTGGGAAACTTCCTCTGTGGTAAGATACAATGGAAGAGGTTGGAGCGTAGCGAATTTCTTGTGGACGACAATTTCTCCAAGTAATCGCAGTGCATAAGCATAACCTCGTCCGGAAATTTGCAAAGACACAAAGGTTTGAGGAATGGACAAACGTCCGTTTGATTGTTTGAACGGTATTTCGATTCTTTCTTGATCTCCCCCCCACCCAAGTGTTTTTCTGCTGGCTCGGGTCCACGCGCCTCTCTGCAGGCGCGCTCGTGGCGCTCATACCACGGACGCGCATCCACGCGCCGGTTGTTTGGCATTTAATGGCTTGTCCATTTGTTAATCAAAATTGATTATGATGCGACAACGTCAAAAGGGCAAGTACACGTACCTTTTTTAAATGAATTTTTGGACAAAAGCCAAAAAAAAACTAAATTACATCTACCGTAACAAATTTATCATAAATTTTTTTTATGATACTAAAAATTTTAAATTTATAATTATGTAACATATTTACCATTCGTTAAAGTTATGTTAATAAAAATCGTTAAAATCCGCCAACATAAGTGCTAGAAAGCAAACGATTTTGACACAGCGCCTAAGTGAAATAAAAACAACATTACTTTAGTTAAAAAATCATTTAACGAAATTTTAATAGAGAGTAAATGTATCACATAGATATAAGTTTTAATTTTTTTTCTCACAAGAAAAGGTTTAGAGTAAATATGTCGCAATAAGTATGGTTTGAAGTTTTTAATCTCACAAAAAAAAAGTTCAAGTAAAATTTGTTACACCGAACAAAGTTTGATTTTTTGTGACTTTTCCCACTTTTTTTCTCAAACTTTCGATTAAGCTTGGAATAGAATTTCTAGATAATGACTTAATAAGAGATCCAATGAATTAACTAGGCAAAAGTTATATTGTTACGATTTGTAAACTTTGTTGCCGATATTGATGTGTCGAATGCAACTCTTTTCAAAAGGAAAACACAATCACGATAGATATTCAAAAAAAAGAAATAGGGGAAAGAATGATTCAATAATTGGAATCGATATAATTTTTGGAGAAAATAATTTATAAGTGATTTTAGTATAGTCAAATTCTTTTTTGGGAAAATTTCAAATAAGGGCCTGAAGTGCCATTCTTGTTTCAAATAAGGGCCTGAAGTGCCCTCTTTGTCTCAAACAATGACATGATATTAATGGTATTTTCGTCTTTTCACTTTTCATATATTTTTTAAATATTGTTTCCTTTTTTGTTTTGTAAAAAATAATGAAAATTTAAAAAAAAAGAAAAAGATGAAGCAGGCGTTGGCCGCTGCTGCCGCCGCCCCACCGTCGCCAGAAAGGGCCGGCGACGAGGGGGGAATGGTCGCCGAGGGCCCGGCGATCTCGCCCAGCTGCGCCAGCCCTCGTTGAAGCTTAAGCGGGGCCTGGCGAGCCTCGCTGAGGGTCGCCGGCCCTTGGCCGGGGCCCGGCGACCCTCAGCGACCATTCCCCCCGGTCGCCGGCCCTTTCCGACGATGGTGGGGGCGGCGGCCGAGCACCTGCATCAGCACCTGCACTTGCACATCATCTTCATTTTATTTTTTTAAAATTTTCCTTATTTTTGAGAAAATGGAAAGGAAAAAATAGAAAAAAATTTAAAATTGTAAAATGACGAAAATACCCTTCAGATCATACCCTTATTTGAAACAAAAAGAGCACTTCAGGCCCTTATTTGAAACAACGTTCACTTCATGTCTTTATTTGAAAAAATAAGGGTACTTCATGTCTTTATTTGAAATTTTTCCTTCTTTTTTTATGAAATACTGTGGTGTATGAAACCAATTTTGTTGATTGGCGGTGCATGCTTGCGTTAATTTTTTTTGAATAATTACCGATTGAAATCGTTTAAACAAGCGACTTGGCACACGCGCTTGAGAGTGCGACGATGATAAAACCACGAAATTGAAAAATCCAACGACGGATACGGATGGCGCCACGAGCCCATAACAAGTGTCGAACATGCAATGAACACGCGAGTCCACCTCGTCTACCTACAATGGCCGCCTCTTGCGTTACAGCTCCTCCAAATCTTTCCCTCGAAAAAACGAATTTTTCACTTTCATTTTTCGTCAACACCTATGTTTATGTCATCTATTAATTCCCACTTCTCCAAATATTTTACCTCAATTGTTAGAGAAAATTATGAGATTATCCGTATCTCATAATTTCTCTCCTTGGATTTTTCGTATTTCTCATGATTATGCACGTAGTACTATCGATTGTGCATATAATTGATTGCAATTAATATTGTAATATCTTGTTACCTTACACAATTATCGTGCAAAGCACACAAATACTTGAATAACTCTTCATCATGAAATAAACTGAAATTATACGCTTCTCTTCTGCATATTATTATCTCGGTATCGGTGTCAGATTTTACTCCAATTTACCATGCTTCAATCAAATCTTAAATGCTTCGGATTCATCCATTTATTATCTTTCTCAAATGAAATATGCCATTGATCTCCTTTTTCAAGTAGGACTTATAATAAGATTGCTAAAGCTCCTATTGAGTCTAATGTCAAATTTGATGACAAAGATGAGAATACTCTTTTCAATCTGACACTCTAGTTTATTGTCAACTGATTGGCAGTTCATGAGCGTGCCATGTACGGTTTAGTTTACTACCGTTGTTCGGATTGTAGGTACCCATATGTCATGTCATGGCCTCACTTTTCTGCTTACTCACACTTTTTAGTATCAAATTTAGGATTTAATTGCTTTTTGGATAAAGATTTAGGATTGATTGCACCGATTAAAGAGTGTAAATATGAATCTCACTTTTTTTTTATGACTAGCTTGTTTCAATTAAAAGGTAAAGAATTTGGATTGTATTTTACACATAAAGGTTTTCGACTCTTGTTATTTTCAACAACATTACGAGAGTTTAATAGATGCTGCTAGAAAAATAAGTATTATGATAGATGTAGAAATTACAACGAAATTAAAACTGAAAAGAATAAAGAACACATAAATTTATGTAGAAAACCCTTATGGAAAAGATCATGGGGAGAGGAGAAGCAAAATTCATTATGAAATTCAATGATTACAAAAATGTGGTTAAAAAACCAAAGACTCATTCTATCTCAAATTCTTGACCTAATAGCTTGAGAAAAACAATATTTGTACGGCCAATAGCTCTATTGTTGGCCTAAGTCCATAGAGAATTCAAGAAATACTAAAAAAAAGAAGTAAATATGCTTAGCTTAGTGCTTTATTAGTCAAAATGTTTAGCAAAAATTTCTATGCACTGTGAGAAAGATCAATTAATAAAATTGTTACTATTCAATCAATGTCATATCTTCTCATTTCACAGAATTCTCAAGCGTCATCTTCTTGCAACGAGTGTTGTGGTCGTATCTCCGGATGAAAATGACATAGAGTCTACCCAACTTAGCAAGAATTGGTCATTAATCATTCAAGGCGAAAATATCACAATGACCCTCTGTATACTTCGCTGTTCGTGACATCAACATCTACAAAATCGAACCTTGGGAAATTCTAGGTGGTCGGCCTTATTGGGTGTTTTATGATTTCATGCTCGTTTGTTTCACGAAAATTAAATGGTTTGGAAAACATTTCTTCTAAAAATGATAGCTTGTATCGCTTGAAATAATTCATTAAGAAAAATATTTTCGTTGTCGACAATAATTTATACATATAAACATTTTCGCGAACAATGAAAATATTTTTCGTTCATTCATTTTTGTGAACGATACAAGAATTATTTTTAGGGAAATATTTTTCAAAAAAATCATTCATTTATGCGAAATAAACGAAGCATTTGATTTTTCCATTATAGATTTGTGTTTTTGTATGTTTGTGAAACCGAACTTTTGCTTATAATTTTCCTTTTCACGTAAGGGTGAAGGAGTCCTAGGACGGTACTTCTATAAGAATAAAGTAACCCATATGATATCATTGATTAATGGTTTAATAATTATTTAATGCTAAAACTTATTAGTTATGAAAAGGTGCAACTAACATGCTTTGATGAAAAGCACTTGTTGAAGAGGCACCTATATAAAGCCTTAAAGAGCATGGTCCTCTCTCTACCGGAACGTAACATAATGACGGTTTGTATCTATCCTACATCAGATAGATACGTAAAAGAAAACTAGTTACGAGAGAGAAATCAGAGTTCTTCTACTTTCTCATATTTCTGCAACAATTAACGCTTGAAGGATTCGCTATGGATAAATGTATGCCTTATCTCTCTCTTGTCGTGAAAATCGTGAAAATTGACGATTCACTGATGATTATTTTCCGCATGAAAGTTTCACGTTATTGCTTACAACTTCTTCACCAAGTTGGACAACATATGCTTGTTATTGCTGATGATGAGCATCCTTTTTGTTCCATGAGCCAATAATGTATGCGTCCTTTATAATAGGTTTAGGACTTTTTTGGCAAATTTTTCCAATTAAACTCTTGCCCACAGCATCGTTGGTGAAGAAAAAGGGAAATTGATTTCCCACAAGACATGGAGAAGGATTCATGGTTATTTACATTTTTGAGCATGCTCTAACATGTATAGTGGGCTAATATATGTGAAAACTTGTGAAAGACACAACGAGCATTGAGAACCAACATCCAAGAGAGTTAAGAGGGTGAGAAAACTTCTCCTTGTGATTGATTCTTGTGGTTCAGGCTTGATCTAGGATTAGGAAAAGGAGTGAGCATGATTAAGCGATCGTAATTTCGTCCGTGCCGATTATAGTGGAATCATTTCGTCAATTTCTCTGTGTAAAGTAGATAGACCGCCAAATCAGATAAGTTCATTGTGTTCAGACTTTATGTATGCAATATATTTCTTACTCAAATTGTTTCGTTTGTTCACGCTTCTGCAATATGATTTGAATGCCAATCTCCTTTATTATCATTCTCAAGAATTTGAATACTCAGCTGTCTAAAGTTTGCGGTAATCTTGTCCTATGACGGAGCCTAGCCTTGTCCATTGAAGTCCTTTTACTTCAGTAATATTATGAACCGCCGTTTTCTTCTCCAAATCCATTTTCAGTCGCCACAAAGATAAAATCATTATAGTCATCAATGAATCCAACCCGTTGGATTGATGATTAAGAAATAGGTGCGTGTGGAATAGACGTACAACACACTTGATTCTCCACGTCATCAAATGTAAACAATTCAATGTTGGATCGCCATTCAAGTTTCAACTAATGTTTTATCTAAGTTTTGGTCCATGATGTTAATGAAGTAATTCGTTAATATGAAATTTATCCACATAGGGCAGGGCCCCCCAGTCGTAAAGAAAAAATCACCAATATTCAAATTTTTTTCCCTTTCCTTTTGCTCTTGGCTAGCATCTCTTAAGTTCCAAGGCAGGAAAATTGTCAAAAAAATCATAAATCTATTGCATTTTTATTAATTCATTTTCTTTACCTTTTAAGTATGTCAATTTAGTCCTAAACCTTTTAAGTTTGTGCCAATTCAGTCATAAACCTTTTAAGTCCTCATTTAGATTTTTAAGACCAAATTGGCACAAACTTAAAAGGTTTAGGACTGAATTAGCACAAACTTAAAACGTTTAAAACATAATTGGCAAACTTAAAGGGTTTAGGACTGAATTGGTAAACTTAAAAGGTTTAGGACTGAATTAGCAACAATGCAATAAGTTTATGACTTTTTTGACAATTTTTCAATTCCAAGGCCCTGGATCACAAATGCCAATTTTTTTTCTAACATTATTCACGTAATTGGATGTGAATTCTCTATTCCGTATGACACTCCTCTTGATGCCTCAATATATTTGGACCATCGATTTAAATAAATTCAAATTTTTACAAATGGTTGAGATTTTATTGAGATGTCGTGGGAAACGTCGTAGGTAGAAGATCTTCACCCATTGTAATCATTAGGGATCTCAAATGCTCCCTTTGGGAAGCAATTAATTAGTGGAGAGCAAGTAAAACTAAGGAAACTAACGAGCGAATATGGAATTAGGAAAAGTTGTATGCAAGCATTGAGATGAGAAATTCATCGACGGTGGAGAGCGAGTTGCTTTCTCGCATTTGGTAACTCGGAATTTGGTAAGAACACAAATAGTGCTCGTAGAATGTTGGGTTTTTGGCAGGTGCTATATATGGTATTAAGACGAATCTGTAGCATGATGGTATAATAATAATACAGACCGACAAAAATTACTTTAAAAAGATTATTACCATTAGAAATCTCAAACCGATACTTTCATGACGCAAAAAATCTCAAACCCATACTGAACTAATTTTTTTTTTTTGGTAAGGCATACTAAACTAATTTTTCATTTCACAAAAATCTCAAACTGGCACCATAACACATTTATTCCAAACTAATTTACTTAACAAGAATTTCAATTCATCTCACAAAAAAATTCAAATCAGTACCCTTGACCCAATTCTACCTTCCGATACCGTACAATAACCTATTAGAGACATCATTATCCACATGTGGCAGACAAGTGCACGACGGATATGACTTGGAGAATGATATATGTACGTGAAAAGTCTACGTGCATTGACACGTATTCAATTTAACAAAGGGTAGATTTGGGTCCGAGGTACTGGTTTGAGATTTTTTGTGAGACAAAAATTAGTTTAGAGTAAATGTGTCATAGGACACCAATTTAAGATTTTTTGTAAGACCAAAATTAATTTAAGATAAATTTGTCATGGGTTAACTTTAAAAAACAGAGAGTCCAACTATAGAAGAGAAAAAGTATCAAAGTAGTACGCGTACGAGTCCTGCCATTTTGGGAATGACACTTGGTGGTCAAATCTTTCCACATTGGGAAGATATTTCCAGCCTTCCATTTCAGGTGACCACATAAATCATGAATTGTACAGAAGAGGAAAGGCTTTATACATGGTAAGAAAACCCATGTCTATCCACCTTTCGATTGCCATGTAAGTAAGCTAATGAGATGCACAATATGATTTTAACAATAACATGAAAATGGAAAAGGAGTTTACCTTCATATTTGGACTATAAGAGCTCCATAAGAACAATCAAACTTGAAATTGGTCCAATCCCTAAGTCAATCGTTAGTATGTTGTGTTGTTTTAAAATGCTCGTGCATTTGCAGTCATTACATCACAAGACTTCATATAACAAGAACTACTTCGATGCTACACTTACTTAAAGGCAACGTGGGATTATGGCCGATTTTCCATATTCGGATCGGCGGAGTTTTCGTGCGGTCCATATATTTGTGAGAAATGTCTCGAAAGATCAAGAAACTATTCACAATTCGTGGAAAACATTGGAATTATATTAGTCTTAGAATGCACAAAGTGTGTGGCTACCACAAACTAGATTGGCATTGAGGCAATGTATGGAAGGCTGCATATAGATATCGCTGGGTTGTAATGATAAGGACAACTTAGTTACTAGTTTGGTGCTTAATGTTGAGGCCAAAATGGCTTATATAAACCAATGCAAAGCATGACCAATTGCCATCACAAAACTAATAGCTTGCATTTGAAGTCACAAACTTCTTCTTCTTCCTCCACATTCTTCAACATCCAGTCCTTCCACAGATCATATCCTCTCAGTTTCTCCTATTCAAAATGAATTCTCAAGCATCGTCTTCTTCGATGATCACACCAGATGCCGCCTCATCTTCAGTTCCACCGCAAAACAGCCATCGTTTCGTGGCTCCTGGGGTTAGATTCCATCCAACTGAACAAGAACTGATCTTGTATTATTTAGGGCGAAAAGCATTCGGGGAACCCTTGTACACTAACGTCGTTCCCGACATCGACATATACAAATTTGAGCCCCACGAAGTACCAGGTGACCGCCGTTTTTCCCCCCATCGCCTATGCTTAATAGCGTGAATATGGTCTTTGTGTTGTCTGATTTCAGGATCTCATCTCCTATTTTTTCATATTGAATACCCAATCATGTTTGGCCGCACTAGTTAGGATATGAATTTCGTAAACTAGGCTTAGCATTATTCAAATATGTCATTGGGTGGCTTTCTTCTCTCTTTCAGAAAAAGTTGGCGGAGACATCGAATGGTACTTCTTCAGTAAGCTGGACAAGAAGTATGAGACAGGAGGGAGAGTGAACCGATCTACTGGAAGGGGGTATTGGAAGATAACCGGGCCTGAATACAAAATCAAATATGGCTCCCAAGTGATCGGCGAAAAGAGGTTTCTCGTGTACTACACCCGGCATTTGAAGATGGCCAGGCGGACCGATTGGGTAATGCACGAGTATCGACTGACCGATGCGTCGCTCCAAGTGGCCCAAGTACATGGCTTTTTCGTTTTGGATGTGTATCCTGTGTTCGTTCCGCATCAAGCGAAAGGAATGAAACGATCGTTCGGGCTGAAAAGAGTGTTTTTCTTCGCTATTTTACAGGCCAGGGACGTCTATGCACTCTACAGGTTATTTTGGAAAGGCAACTCCGACCCGATCCCTAATGGCCCTGCACCCGTCGCCGCAGAGGAGGGCGAGCAAGTTCATGACGACAATGTTGTTCTGGCAGATGCGGCTCTTCAGGTTTGATGAACTCTTATTTCGAAGTGCAGATATGGAAGTGTAGACATTTTGTTTAGGCTTGCTTCTTCAGTCTTGTTCTTGAACATGTCTTTATGCATGCACGAAACCCTAACGCTACATCGAAGCCCCGTTTCTTGTGCAGCCTTTGGACGAGAAGAATATAGTGACGACCCTAGCTGGGGATGCTCTAGAAGCAGCACCGGCCGCTTACGCCCTGGTTCTTCACAAAGAAGCAGCCCCTCTTGAAACTCTCGATCTCTTGACCAATTTCAATGGCGAGGGACTGTATGAACACTCGAAGGAGACTTCATCCGCGAGGGAGGACACGTCGACCCGTCCAGTCAAGAGACCCAGAATTGCTGAAGCTAATAGCCCGCGAAATCTTTCCCCGAGAGCTCAAGAACCGAACAGCTCAAATTCTGTGGCGGGAGCCATACCATCACTGATGTTGAGTTTGGCATGCCCGGTGTCCGGAACAGCACCCGCGCAACAAGAACAACGACAAATAGCAACACCGCAACCAGTTCCCCAGCAAGCCGTGGAGCCACCACAAACAACAACTGTTCAAACCCCGCCAGCGATTCCTATAACCATCGAGAGGGCAACCGTTAAGCGTGAGACTTCGGAAGACCAATGTGTGAAAGATGTTTAACGGCTGCGGTCCGATAATTTGCGGCGGGAAAACAAGGCATTCGGAGCATTATGTTCTTTAGTTCAATAAGCAGTTTCCCTTATCATGTAGTGAATTCAATGTTGGCTTTCCTTTGGCCCTGGTTATGCTTCTTCTTTCTTTCTTTTTTTTTG
>BCNH02000007.1:10460096-10492782 GCA_001662345.2 Metrosideros polymorpha var. glaberrima | reverse complement strand
GATGAGTGTCCTAGAGTTTGTAGTAATATATTGGCTAGTGGTGGAGCCTTGTCCACCACCTTTCTTTTTCTAAGCAATAGCTCCGGTTCTTTTCCTTCTAATTAGTGGCCGCTAATAACAAATCCTTCATCTGTCATTTCTCTTCTGATCCTATGTTCCCCTTTCACTAGTACCTTGATCTATACAACTAACCTTTCGCTCATTGTAAATTTCACGGAACTCACGCTTTCGACTTTTATTTTAACTCGAAACACTTGAAACCTCATAACATACATTAAGAAATTGACATGTAAAATTGCATATGATCCCATTGTGTTCTTTGCAATTTCATAATACTTCTTATTTTCAAACACTGTAGCAAAACTCAAAAGTAAAAAAAAATAGAAGTAGGCAAAAAAAATCAGCCAAAACAAACCTTCAAGATCTTGAGAGCTATTCATGAGTGGACCTAATTAAGGTAAACCCAGCCTCAATTAGTCATCATACCTTATGGAGCTCCTACGTTTGGGAAACAATCGGTTCATGGGAAGAAAGTGAAGTTAAGGAAAATTTTGTTTGCAGGACTTGGGATAAAGTTTAGTCCCCGTGGCTTTTGGTAAGTCATACGAATTGGAAAGAGCTAAGGCAGAAATTATCATTTTCCATTTTTTGGCAGATATAAGTTCCCATTTATAAATGCTCGAATTTGGTAAGTGTGCACTAGAGATATTTTCTGGCAAATTTTAATTTGTGAGCATCTATCTCAACTTGGAACCAACCTGTCAAAGTAGGTTTCCTGTTTTTGGAACTAGAAACTGAACCGGTTCAAACCGGCTTGAGCTGGCCTACCTTTTTTTTTTTTTGCTTCATTTTTTTTTTGTGGATCAAGCATCATATTTATTATGTACTTGTAACATGAAAATTTCCTTGTCAGAAAATTTAACATTTCATGGAAATACTGCTAATCCAAAAATGCTGATGTTTTTCTCTTTCTTTCCTGTCGTGTTTTCAGTCAAAGACAATTATCTTGAATCTCTGCTACTACCTTGCATCGGGAATGTCTCTAAACGGAAAATTGATGGCATGATTCCGGCAAGAAGAGGTCAGCTCGTCCCATACCACTTTAAGGCTCTAATTATTTCACGGAATATGAATGAATTTGAAAAATATTTTTCCAAAAGTGATCTTTGGTACGTTTGAAATAATTAATCAATGAAAAATATTTCATTATTTACAACAATTGATATCTAAACATTTTCGTGAACGAACAAAATATGTTCCGTTGATTCATTTTTGCAAGCGATATAATCAATTACTTTTAGGAAAATATTTTTCAAATTATTCATTTTTCACAAAACAAACGCACCCTAAAGCTCTATTGCGCTGACAGAAAGTGGCTGCTCTACACGAAACCATCATTGTCTATTTGCCAGTTAGTCAGCAATTTTCTGCCTGGCGACCTCATGATCAGAGTACCACAAGTTATGGAATTCGACCTTGCAGGGTTCAATTTGTTAAGCGGCAAACAAACAAACAAACTATTGTATAACATCCTATGTACGTATGGCCAAGAGAACAAAGAAATAGAAATTACAGCACACCGCGATCGGAACATTCGATGAAGAAATGGAAAACGAAACCCACGTAAAAAGAAAGTGTACCTGGCGAGGAGTGGGCTGATTGACGGCCGACAGACAAAGGCAAGACCGCAACCCGCAAGACCCAAAGAGAGAGAGAGAGAAGACGAGACGGTGGTGGCGAGATCAAGGACTAGACGGCATCGGCATCGGCATCGGCATCGGCATCGGCAGGACTTGAGAGAGATATGGGACGGGACGGCGTCGGTGAGACCAAGGACGAGACGAGATATCATCGGCAAGACTTGAGAGAGAGAAAGATCGAGGGCCCTGCCGGAGAGAGTCTAAGAGAGAGATGGGGCTAATATGAGAGTGAGAACATGAAAAGATATATAAAGATTCGAGAATCGGCCTTGAAACCGGTTCCACTCAAGAACCGGCCTTGGTAGAACTGAACCGAACGGTTCCCGAGTTGAACGATTTGGTTGTTCACCCCCAAGTATTAACATCAACGACGTACATATATGGTAAATATTTGATATTTGGATAGTGAATTCACTAGTAACCTATCTAAGTAGACTATTGGAAAAAGTATAACATTGTATATAGCAACATTCATTTGTAACTATTTTTTAACCCAAGATAGCAAATTTTGCAACAAGTTAATACATTTTCATTTTATGCGGTACAAGTAGAAGTATTACTATATATATATAATCACATGTGGATTAGTTATCCTTATAACTAGTAAATTCTTGTATGTATTAGTAAAATTGGAGTTAATATTAGGCTTTTTTTAGAGATAAGTGTTCCAAAAGTCCTAAAACTTGTTGCGAAAGTGTAATAGAATCTTTCTTGCAACTTTCAAAAAGTGCAATTAAGTATTTCTATGAACTCTGTCCTATTTGAGTGATGGAAACTGTTGACTTGACAATTTTTTAATATAATTCGGAGACACATGACGTGGCACACACTTGGTGCCACGTGAGATAAAGACCCAAAATTAAAGAAAGAAAAAGGCCAAAATAATAATAATAAAAAAATAAAAGGAGTAAAATATAACCAGAAGAAGAGGGAAGATTGGGGAATTTGAGGAGGCGTCGCAGCCCCTTCTTTGCCAACGAAAGTGCAACCATTGCGGCGGCCGCGCGAGGATCACTGGCCCTCGGGCGGTGGTGAGAATGATGAATCAGATAAAAATAAACATGCAATGTTGATAAAGAGAAAGGCTTGCAACTGTAGAGATACAAAGCGGTGCAACTGCCGTGTTCGAAGGCGACGGCCGTCGAGGTGCAATGGCCGGACGAGGGCTGAACGGCCTTGCCGATGGTGGGCCACCCACCCTTCCTCCATCTTGCTTCTCTCCCTTCGTGTTCCATTTTATTTTTCTTTTTTTCACTTTTGGCTTTTTCATTTTTTTTTAATTTATAATTTTGTCCTATTTTTTAATATATCATCCACTAAGCGAAAATTTTTTAGGACTCGATTTCGCTTTCACAATGAATTTCGGGACTTTAGCTGCACTATATCTATTTTCACGGGACAAGAAGTTTGTGATCCGAGTGGTAATAAGAGCAAAATAGCCCATAGAATTGATGTTAGTAATTAGTAACTTTCAACAATCAATTAGTAATTATTGCAACAAGTTGAGTATGTTTTCGATGGTAAAAATGATAGTAGTGGCGTGCATGTATCTCAAAAAATTGAGTAATGTTTAATGGAACACGAGTATTATAAAAATATATTATTCTATCTACAAAAGGCCCGTCTAGTCTAGAAGCCCAAAACGGTGCGTTTTGGCGTCCAGAGAGAAAACCCTTTTTTTGGTTTCAGTTGCAGGGCAGGTCTCGATGATGGTCCCGAGCCGAGCCTCGTCTTCCTCAAAAGCCCCTCCCCTATCTCCAACGCCTCTCTTTCTTCTCATCCAAGTAAACTCCAACTCTCTCTCTCTCTGAACTGAACTGAACCGAGCCCGACCCTTTTGGTTCTCAGCGACTTCGCTTCATCTGTAGGCTCTTGTCGGCACCAACTACCAGAAACTTCCGAGGTTCTCCCTATCTCTCAAGCGGCCCAGCCTTGTTCTGTTGATACAGAAAGTCTCTTTTGCAGATACTCTTGTTTAGGTTTGTGGGTTTTCCTTTTGGCCTTATTTTGTGGTGAAGTTGCTTGCTTTTGGGTGAATCTGTGAGCTTGGTCCTTCTGGGTGTTGCTGATCATGTGCCCTCTTGATGTTGTGCTTGGACTGAGTGTCTGTCGGAAATGTCGTCCTGCATGTTGGCTTTTACCACTGGATCGGCGCTGTTGTTTGGCTCGGCTGCGAGCATTTGGTGTGATGGGGTTGCTGGTTCCTTCGCTTTTGTTGTTGCTGGAGTTGGACTGGACTTTGTGGTTGCGGGTTCGAGATTTGGACTTGCATATGATGATTTTGTGTAGGAAGAGTTCTTGCTTTGATAGTTTCATCTCCTGTGGTGATGACTTGTCTCCCTTCTGTGATTGCCCTGCGCGAGATTTCACTGAAGATGTGGGCTGTGATCCTTAAAAAAGTGAAAAAGATTGAACTTTGTGAATAGTGGCCTTACTTTTTAACCATAGTGATGATTGTAATCATCTGGAGAACGAAGGAATGTGATTTTGCTATCCTATTTGGGGAACCTCGATCTTTCTTGGCAAAGGGGCCAAAGGACAATTTTGATCACGGTGCTGACAACATTATAAAATGGTGGTTATTAAGAACCATAATGGTGAACTATGTGCTTAATTTTCCCTGCAGCTCAGAGGATATTCGGTTATAACAAGTCTGTGACTGGTAGAACGGGTTAAGTTCATAGTTGTCCTTTGAACGTAGTTTATTGAAAACATTGATAGGTGGAGTGACTACCATTTTACTGAAGATAGATTCTTCTTGGTTATCCAGGGTACAGGCATTAAAAAATATTGGGAAATCTTTAGGAAACAAGGAGAAGTTGTTATTGCTAGCATAAAGGAAAGAATAGCCCCATCTTTGATGATTTCAAAAAAGAAAAAAGAAAACTGTATATAGAGGATATATTGGAAGAGTGAACCTTAGTGTAACAATTTGGTTTCTTCATTTTGAGGTGTTACAACAAAAGATTCCCTGGAATGTGGGGCGAAGCTGATTAATTTACGCAACTCCCTTTCTATCTTTGCGGTGCGAGAGTCTCTTTCATTGAGAGACACTTTGCTTGACCACAGGATAATATGCATTAAGACGATCGTGTGGATCTTATGGTTATGGATTGTAAGACTTGTTTTTTCTTGTTCTAGAATATCGTGTCCTTCTAGGATTTACAAAGGTCCTTTTATCATTCAGGTGCATCTAATTGCATTAATGAGTGCTAGGTTCTGATATACAGGAAATGAGAGAATTTGCTTTGAAGATTAAGTCATCTAACTTTATTACTTAGTGATGCTATCGGAAATGTTCTTGTAAATGTCTTACAAATGCACTGCTGTGTTTTGGGGGGAAGCCTACTTAAGATTGAGTGACGCTTATGCATTTAGCTCTGCATTTTGGAAGTTTGAAGTTCAGAACAAGCATGAGTTTGTTGAATCTTGTTAGATCATCGATGGCATCAAATATGTGCCATGGGGCTTGTGCCAGCTCTTTTCTTTTTGCACTATTAGTTGAGATGTGAACTTTTATAATGGACAGTGAGTACTGACTTCGAGGGGAATGTCTCACAACTAAAGAATCTTTTCAGTGGATCGTGCAACTCTATCTGTCCATCTCTTGTAAAGCTGGACCTTTCTTTTGCATATACAGATATGGGTCCTGAAACATCAACACCTTCAACATCTGCTATAGCTGCAGCTCCATCTGCTCAGAAGACTAGCTCCACTGCTTTGGCCCCTGGGTTCAGATTCCACCCAACAGACGAAGAGTTGGTTATATATTATCTTAACCGCAAAATGTGTGGCAAATTATTCCGCTTTGACGTGATAGCCGACGTGGATATCTACAAAACAGAGCCTTGGGACCTTGCAGGTCATTATTCTGTTATTCCTTATTCTATCTTTAGTTGTTTTGTGGAGTTACATGGACTTGGATATATTTAGATTCTGCTGCTCTTTGGCACCTTGTAGGTTACAAATGTGTTTACTTCTTTCATCTCTCTTCAGTTGTATAACTGCTAAATTATATGGACTTGGGAAGTTAAGATTCTGCAAATTTAATTGGCAGTTATCATTCTTTCTTTGCTCATTAATATTTAGACGTGTTAGTAGTTGTCTTCTGTGAATCTACCTGGTAACTCATTTGCACCTTAGTGTTTTACAGTTTTATTGTTAGAATACTATATGATGACTTCTTGTCCTGCCATTTGTTTCAATTACTTTTTTTTGTTTGGTATTAGGCAAGTCAAAGTTAAAGACTAGGGACCAAGAATGGTACTTCTTTAGTGCATTGGACAGGAAGTATGCTAATGGGGCTAGAATGAACCGGGCCACCAGCTCTGGTTATTGGAAGGCAACTGGAAATGATCGCGCTGTTCAACATGACACACGTGTTGTTGGGTTAAAAAAGACACTTGTTTTCCATAGTGGGCGAGCTCCTGAAGGGAAGCGAACAAATTGGGTAATGCATGAGTACAGGCTAGCTGAAGATGAGTTGGAAAAATGTGGTAATTTCAAGGTACATATTGGCAATGGGCATACAACTTCAAGTTATTAACTGTCTCACGATATTGAGCAATGTCGCGAGAAAGAAAAGATTTATTCTATCTTGCTTAGACTTCTGAATCTGACCTTCACCCATTAGGAATTTGCTGAGGATACTAGATCATTACCTTTTATTTTGTGGAACCTTGACATTATGGTGACCATACTATATATTATACGAACCGTTCTTACCATGTTAAATCATTGTTTTGTGTATGTAGGACGCATACGTGCTTTGTCGAATATTTCATAAGGCCAATTTAGGGCCACCAACTGGTCATCGTTATGCCCCATTTGTTGAGGAGGAATGGGATGGCGCAGCAAATGTGGTTCCAAGTGTAGAGACCAGAGCAGAAGCGGTACCTCCGGGAATTGGCATGGTTCAGGTTTGCATTGCCTAAATCTGATTCTTACACTATTATACTGTACCTATTATCATTCTCTCAACACAATCTTTATTTTTCATATTGTCTCAACAAAAATGGTGAAAGGGGAGTCCATGGTCTAGATGGTCAGCTCCAAGGGTGGAACCTGGAACCACCCTGCAGGGGCCTGTTTCATAAAATTGGAATGGGGAACTGCTTTCGGGTGGCTCCTGAGCCTTCCCAGGAACTGGCCTTTGTTTTTTTTTTTTTTTTCCTTAGACGAGAAATGCAAATTCAACAACTGAAACTTGCTTGCTGTGCCAAGTTTATACAACAACCAGCCATTAGAATTTATGATCAAACAAACTAACTTGCAAATAAACTAATTTAGGAAAACAAGCAACAGAGACAAGGCGAATAATTTCCAAAACAAGGATGAAATATATTACCCTTATTTGTAAAAATAGGGTTAAATCTTATGCAAAAAATGAAATTTCACCAAAAAGAACCTCCAAAAACAAATTTAAGAAATAAAGTAAAAAAGTGCAAGAAACTAGGTTCAGAGTGTGAGGGAAATGGAGAACAGCATAGACTATAAGCTGTAAACAGAGAAAAGAGTTTAAAAAAGAAAATAACTATCGAGAGAAAGAGGAGGGCAAGCCTTGGTGTGGTGGTTAAAGGATACTCCATTGTAGCCTGAGGTCATGGGTTGAAGTCACAGAAACGACCTCTCTGGGAACCAGTGGTAAGGCTGTGTACGTCAATCCCTCCCCAGAACCCCTCTGTGTGGAGAGCCTTGTGCATGGGACACCCTTTTTTTACTTTAAATGGTGTGGTTGAGTCGCTGAGGTTATTAATTTTTTACCATTAAAATCGCCCTAGGGCTTGCAAAATCAAGTTTACAATGGCTGTCCATACTCAAGCCCAGAGTTCAAGTTTCCATGGCTGCACTGCACAAGCACTATATCATTATCACAATTTCTTATACGAAAATATTATATGATAAATGAGAGAACCAGTTTTGAAGCTATTTCAATGGGCTTCCTTGTTTGAAGCGGTGGCTCTGAAGGTCAGAAGGGGAACCTATTAGTACTAGGACCCTGTGGAAGCTAGATTTGAGAATCAAGGGCTGGAATTGAACCGCCAGGTCCGTTCAGCCCATTTGTCTTGTTGGATGGGCCCGCTTGTAAAGCCCTAATAAGCCTCGTATACCTGTGGGGATGATACAATTAATTCTTCTGCTGGCCAGAATGAATGTTATTCCTGAGTGCTTACTCCAAGACTGTTCAGCTGGAGTTAAGGCGATAAGCAATCTGAAGAGTTCTTATGTGAGCGCTTATATTATGTCCCTTGATTACTACAGGAAATGCCGCCCCGCATGCTTCCTGTTTGCCGTAATGAACTTCCAACTAAGACCCAGTGCCTTCTGGCTGTTTGCAAGAGTGAAACAATGGGTGAGACTTTGGATGATCCATCTGCAGTATGTCCAACTAACAGGGAAACTGCACCACTTCTTCATTACAAACGACGGAGAGATATTGATTTGAATTCAATTGATTCAACGGGTTCGGACAATTCGCCCAAGAAAACTGAAGGTCCTTCTTCATCTACCATCACAACAGCAAGGTCGGCTATGAATTTAACATGTGGGTTATCTACATTGGTGGAGTATTCTTTGATGGAATCACTTGATATAAAAGAAGGACCTCGTATTCCTCTCTCGACTTTTGCCCCCGCCAATCTCAATGCAACAGTGCCTCCTGAATGCTTAGACTTCATTCACAGTTTACAAGAGGAGATTTATAAGGTGTCCATTGAGAGGGAAACACTAAGGCTCGAAATGTTTAGCATCCGGTCGATGGCTAATGTTCTTCAATCCAAAGTCGATCATCTGACAAAGGAGAACGAGGAGCTGAAGCGGAAGGTTCAAGATGCTTAGTTGCTGCTTGATGGCTTTGACGTTGTAGCTTTGCTTTTTCACCTTCTTTTCCTTCTTCCTGATTGTTGTACTGTTGTCTATCAGTGGCCTTCAGAAGTCAAGTTGTTCAATGTACCTTGTAAGTTATTGTAGTTGTAGTGTTTTCTGCCTATCTGTGGTTCTTGTCTGTCTTAAACTTAAAGTACTTTGAACCAGATGGACAATAATCTGGGCCTATTCCCCCTTCTATTATGTTAATTTGGGAAGAAGCGTCTGATTGATCTCTTGAGCAATCCTTTTTGTTATGGTGGTCGCACATGATATATTTTCATGGAGTTGGTGCTACTCCTGGGGATTCTGGCGGAGGCTATGAGTTTTGCATTGCAGGCTCAGTTTGTTCTTTGCATGAACCAACTGCTGATGTTGCATTGAGTTAGTAGGTTCATTGCTTCTTGCTGTTCAAGTGGATTGATGTCCATAGGTCTTCCTTTATCCTCCTGTCTATGGTATTGTGGGTGGGTAAATGAAAGCCAACTTATCAAGTTTCGTCGTCAGTCTTCGTTGCAAAGGTTAATGTATCCTCTTATGTTGATTGGATGAAGCTAAATCCTTTTTCATCTGCTGTCTGTAGTCTGTTAAAGCAACAGTGCCCAGCAGTTTCATAGGGTTCTAAATGAACAGGCCGAGTTGAGTTTGCTTGCGATCTCGAAGAGTGATTTGACAGAGAAAATGGATGCTAGTTGGCATTGGCAGGGAGAGCTTCATGTGTAGTGGATCTCATGCTTTGAAGGGCTATTGCCCAAGAACGACAAAATCGCGCCTTTACCAGTGTTCCGATATTTGGTCATTACTCTTCGATCTGCTTGTTTCGAGTGTTTTGGAATACCAAGTTGAACCGTACTAATAGACATACATTCAATTCAAGATAATGCAGCAGGTGTTTGTTTGATATTTTACGCAATGATTAGGCCTTAATTCACCGGGGTTTGTACAGTAAATAATCAGGTCATAATCAAATCCTCTCTGGCTATTGTTCCCGAGTTGATATTCCCACGTCGGTTCAATTTGGTAGGAGATATTTGTCCCTAGGCGGCATCAGAAGACACAGTAGCAGTGATGGAATCCATGCATTGCGAAGCATTTATAATAAATAAAAAAAGAAGGGTTTCTTGTTTGCCTCACTGGGAACAGAACATGAAGAATCAGACATGAATGTTCTCAGAGTTTTGGTAGATTCCAACGACTTGGTGCTAACGCTCAAGCCGGCCGCTTTAAATAATATTGTTGTCCTTCTCCAAATTGTGTCGCTACGACAACGATGTTTACAATGATAAACCTTAATTCTGACGTAAATAAAAGACAACCGAGATAGCTCAAATATGCTGCTTCTGCATTTGAACAGCCACCAAAAATTTCTTTCCAAGCCCCTGAGAGTGTTTGCCATCTTCTAAGTTAGGAATAGAAATATGTCAGTTGAAGAAGGTTGGTCTATTCCCAATGAAGAAACGAGAAAACACCACCCGTCGGTTCATAGAACTAGCGGTTTCGACCCGACAACTGGAATCTACAACTCTCTTGTCGAGCTTGATAAGCACCAAAAGATCGAAACTGATCCCAACCTTGACGTCGCATCACACGTGCTCTCGCAATTCCCACATGCTGTTGCTGAGTCGCGTGTCGCACTGATCGATGCGGCCACAAGCTGCCAGATCACGTACGCACAGCTCCACCGCTCCGTCAGATCGCTCGCCTATGGATTGTATCACGCGCTTGGGGTCAGGAAAGGTGATGTGGTGTTCCTGTTGGCCCCGAACTCGCTCCTTTACCCGACCATGTGTCTTGCCATACTATCTGTAGGTGCGGTTCTGACTCCGGCTAATCCGGTCAATACTACATTGGAAATAGCTAAGCAAGTGGCTGATTCCAGAGCCAAGCTCGCGATATCCGCACCAGAAGAGCTACATAAGTTGATACCGACCAAGGTTCCTACTATGCTAACAACCAAAGCATCGGATGGCACTTTGCTTTCTGTGGAAGAACTCATAGAATGCTGCGAACCGATTGACCTTCCCCAAGAAAGGCCGACTCAGTCGGATACTGCGGCTGTTCTCTACTCCTCAGGAACCACTGGCACTAGCAAAGGCGTCATATTAACTCATGCGAACTTCATATCTATTGTCTCACTACTAAAATGGTCAGTAGACGCATCCTCGTCCCAAGATGACGTCTTCCTATGCTTCATACCCATGTTCCACATTTACGGGCTAGCTTTCTTCGGGTTCGGACTGTTCTGCTCAGGAATCACTACAGTTGTGATGCAAAGATTCGACTTCCAGGCCATGCTCGATGCCATTAAAGTGCATCGAGTCAATAACCTCCCTGCGGTACCCCCCGTGATTCTCTCGCTAGTGAAGCATGCCAGTAACATGAAATGTGACCTATCGTCGCTTCGAAGAGTGGGTTCTGGGGCGGCACCGCTGAGCAAAGAGTTGACTGATGGTTTCAGAGAGAAGTTCCCGTGGGTCGAGCTGAGGCAAGGGTATGGGCTAACCGAAACTTGCGGTGCAGCCAATTTTTTCGCATCAGATGAGGAGGCAAAGGCCCATTCTGGATCCTGCGGGAGTTTGATACCACACTTCTCGGCCAAGGTTGTTGATATTGAAACCGGGTCACCTTTGCCACCTAACAAGAAGGGAGAGCTGTGGCTGAGAAGTCCTACAATAATGAAAGGTTATCTGCGGAACGAGGAAGCAACGACAGCGACTTTAGATCCCGAAGGGTGGTTGAGGACTGGTGATCTTGGTTATTTCGATGAAGATGGGTTTCTTTACATTGTTGACAGGATAAAGGAGCTCATCAAGCACAATGGTTATCAGGTTAGTCGCCTCATCTGGCTGATCATTTTCATTTGATCCGGCAGGTAAACAGAGGCATAGTGCAACTCTGGAAGATCAGAATATAGTTCAATTGAGAACTGAAAATTGAAAAGTATGCTCAAATGATCCAGTAATGGAACCATTCTGACCCGTAAATCACATATGTGATATTATAGGTTGCTCCTGCAGAACTGGAAGCTCTGCTACTTAGCCATCCTCAAATTGTTGATGCAGCTGTCATACCGTATGTCTTCTCTCTCTCTTTCTCTCTTGCACATATGCCTGTGCATGTATGCCTGTGCATGTTGCACACATGAACATGAATCTTTATGTGTACATGATATGTAAATTAAGCAGAATACTGATAATATGCAGACTAGAGGATGAGGAAGCAGGACAAGTACCAATGGCATATGTAGTTAGAGCATCTGGTTCGGACCTTACCGAGAATCAAGTCATTCGATTCATTGCTGACCAGGTTTCTTATCAGTCGCTGTCTACTACTTCCTTCCTTGCCCCCAATAATATGGGGAACAAGAAGAGAACGGATAGTGAGATTGTGTTTGATTGAAATTTGCAGGTTGCACCCTACAAGAAAGTGAGAAGAGTGGGGTTCATCAGCACCATTCCAAAATCAGCAGCAGGGAAAATCCTGAGGAAGCAGCTGATTTCACAAACCCAACAACAACTTGCTTCTAGGTTGTGAAGTAATGAAGTTATATGATGGTGGTCAGTGTGTTCAATTAAGAAAAAGAACTCCAGTAGTTATACAAAATCTTACTACGGTCTAGAGGTTTTACCAATAAAGAGTTCGCAGTATGCAATGTAGGTCTGCAGTATCCAGATTTTCGAGATATTTTCACCTTATGAAGCGATGGCAATGGATAGTTACTGGTTGTCTATGTCATCTGTTGTCCACGCACTTCGGGTTTCGGTTAAAGCAGGTTCCTAACATCATGGTAAGAGTGTGCGAGAGTTACTTGGCATGACGTCGTTTTCATCGACCGTCAAAATATAAGAGATGCAAAAGCTGAGGCATAAGCATTTCATCCTCACTGCGAGTTCTCGAAAGCTAAGGAGAAAGGATTGCGGTTGACGTTTCAATTTTTGCCGTAGATGTAGGAGAATCACATAGTGGCAGTAGCAAAACGCAGCGAAAGCTTCTCAAATCTTAGATTATTAATTGGATGAACTGTTCACATAGAACTGAGAAAGAAACCACCTCAGAACAAATAAATACAAAAAAAAATGCAATTAGCAAAGCAATATCAACGAGATCCAGATCAAACAGCAAGTAATGAAAATTGCAGCTCACGATTTTTGAAGGGTTTATGCTGCCACAGTAATGCCGAGTAGATAAATCTGTAAAATTTCTCAAAAGGAAAAACAAAATACAACATGATCCAGGACAAAACGGTAACCGTGATGAACGAGGATAATCTCCCAATTCAAATGAATGAGTGACAGGATCTGATTGTAAGGAGAACATATAATTCCAGATTGCAGAGATGGGAGAGATAGCATCAGAACAGAGAACAGAGAAAAATTTCGAGAAAGCATCCCCCCATATGCCATCCAAATGAATCTATACGAGAATGGAATCATCTGATAGCAGAAAACTAGAACCTTAGCCATCCATCTTCAGCCCCTCAGATATTTCTCCCATCAGTAATGCCAAATACTTTGAGATTCGCCCATTTAAATTGTTGGGTAGATGTAAACACCACATATCTTCAGAGCATCTACGAGCTTGACCTAGCAAAGATCCAATCTCTGCATCGTTGTACTGTGGTTGCTCAAGATACTATACAAACAATGAGTCATAAGACGCTCCAACTTTGGGGCACTAGCCTCTTCAAACTTTATGAACTTGGTGGAGCCCCGGACAACCAGCTCAACAGGCCACCAGAACCTTGTCTTGTGGCAGCTGCAGCATGCTCCATATCCTGTTCTAGTGCAGACTTTTGCTTTCGAAGAACTTCTACCTCACTTTCAATTGAGTGAAATGATTCCAACACCTTCTGCAATTCCGCTATTTGTGCCTGTGTATCATCATAATCAGTAACCATATGTCGCAAAGTCGCAAAGAACAACAAAACTTAGTTTTATTATAAAAATGACAATAAAGCATACTGCTACTGCATAAAGTTAGAAGAAGAACCTCCAGTTTAAAGCATCTTGATCTCTCAGAAGTCAATTGACCTTGGACAGAAAGAAGTTCCTGAAAGAACGCAGAGACAAAATAAAAACTTCTATCATCACTCAGTGAGGAGATGATTATCATCTTACAAAAACTAGACAAACCTTTGAGAGCTCAGCATGGGTATTGTTGACTTCTTCTATCTTTTCCCTGAGCCTGGAACTTTCTTGTCTGGCTTCAGTCAGTGACAATTCCATCACTTTCTTGTCCTCTCTAACCGCATCAAGTTCAACTGATACATCTTCTTTATTCACAACTAACTTAATCGGTTCCTCTGTTTCAGAGAAATCCAGTTTTTCAGATTTTGCCAGGGCATATGCAGCAGTGACGGAAGCTGCAGCAGCAGCTGCAGCCGGTGATTTAAATATCTTAGGACGAGAAGAATCTCTTGGTTTGGGTCTCATTAGAAAAATCTAGCATCAAAGGGAATACATGAAAACCAAGAAGGAAAATGAAGTTACTATATGATCTGTATCAAGATGGACAACAATGATAACGAAAAAAAGCAGCAAGAGAATCACTTCCAAAGATTTACTATGACTTAAATTGTTCACGGGAATGCAATAAACATGAACAGGCGAGTTCTTAGTAAGTGAACTTTTAATAACCGAGTTCCATTTTACACTGATGATTTAGAAATAAACAGCTGCATATTGGTAACATCATTGTTTATCTCGCTCCTACCATAGCCTCATATTTCATTTCCATCCCTACCATTATCACAGCAAAATAATCAAGATTACCACATGCATCGCTTTTCAAGTGAAGAGTACAGGAAATGCCAATTCCAATGGCAATGCATCAACTTCTAAGACTCCTGAAATTATCAACCTCAAGACAAGTAGCCATGACAAAAGAAGACATCCAATAAAAGCAAAAAGAAGAAGATCAGACGGCAGCCTATATTCATTTCCGTAAGTAACATAAATTCGGCCAACTTCCACAATAACTTGACTGAGTAACTTAATGAATCCTTCATGGGAAAAAGAATGTTATGAACATCATGTTTCGATCCTTTAAAACATCAGAGAATCACGAAAAAAATAAGATTAGTATCCCTGATCTGCTCAAGTTCTTATTTATACTCAGAAATTCTCATAAATATGTTAGCACCCAATTGGACAATTAGCCCATAGATAAATCAATTGAAGAAGGAGAGGAAAAATCTGCACCAGAATTCATATCAGGATAGGTAACATGACTCAACTAAAACCTATAGAGTTCATATTCTCCAATACCTCATTTTGATATTTGCCATTGTAGCCACCAAATGCAACCAAATGTATCTCACCAGCAATAAGTGCTGAGCAAACACTAAGTCCCTGCTTCCATGGGTACGAAAGATAGGTATATCAGATAGTAACAAGAAAAAAAATACTAAATGCACCAGGAAAAGAAGATAGCTATCTTAGATACACACTATAGGTTAACCAGATATGCAGTATTCTTTTGTTTTTTCCTTTTCCTTTAAGGATAAGCAAAGTTAATGGAAAACGATAAAAAATGACGATAATTACGACACCATATTGACCTCACTAGCAAGTGGATCCCTCTCCTTCACAGTTGTCAATGTTGACCAGACAAGTTTAGGCATATTTAACATCAAAGTCTCAGAGCAACCTGTAAGACATCACATAAATACTTGGAGGGCTTAATCATGGATTTGGAAAAATTAGAAAAGAACACCCACAACTCGGTTCATGATATATCCTACATACCACTCTTGTTATCTCCACCGCCGACAACGTACCAGCTCTCACCAATGGAAACACCAGCATGACCTGCTCGAGGAGTAACCATATCACCCCGAATTTCAGGTTGGGACCATTCCTTCTGCAATATACCATCACACCGAATGTTTAGATGTCATGTACAGTGAGGGTGTATTGTCAGTTCATAGAGATGATTTGTCTCAAAACTTAAGGAAATCTTTTAATAGGTAATAAATCATTTTATTAAAATAAAAAAAATTCAAGTACATCTGAAATGAACAAGGAAAGAAAGAAAGACCACAAACGAAGGAAACCATCACAAGACTATGAGAAATCAGAGCAAGATGTCCAAAGCCGAATAAAAGAATACTACACAGAAGCAACCAGAGATTCTAAACCTCGAACAATCTTTTGTTGTGTTACTTCCACCACATGAGTCAAAGCAGTGCCGCACTCCAGACTTCTTAAAATTTAAGCTTCCTCATAAAGCATTCTATCAGCTAAAAAGCTCATAGGCATGACTTGGCATAACCATGCCATCTTACACAAGCCAAGGATATTATTCAAAAGCTTAAGAGCAAAGTCACAATACAGATTCCCCAGAATGCTTACACATGCAAACACCAATCCGTGAGAATGAAATTCCATTTCCTGAGATTCTCAATAGTAAGGATCTTATTCCAAGCTACCGTCCGACAGAAGAAAGAGATTTCATAAGGAAAATGGTGCAGCCAGATTACTTTAGAGTGGAATGAGGAAGGGGAGAAATTCCCCAAGATAGAGAAACATGATATAACACTATATTTCTTGTTATTAGCTATGTGCCCCACCATCTTGTCATCCCCGAAACCATCAACTTTGAGCATATAAAGAAGATCCAAAAGGGAGTAAATCGAGGAAAGCTCCCAGTCCTTAAAATTCCTGATGAATACAGGATTCCAATAAATGGAACCACCCTCCAAGGACATATAATCAGAAGCCATGGCATCCCTGTTGATTGCTAAAGAGAATAAAGTAGAGAAAAGAGATTTAGAGGCATTGTGCCAAAAAGCTACTCTTCTTCTGTTTCCAATTTCAAACATTATGCATCGAAAAAAGATCCTCGATGTGTTAGGCTTCTTGATAACAGATGCCCACAGGATGACAAGAACATGCAGTGGCACAAATTGTGCGAGCTAGTAATACCCAAGGTTTGCGGTCTGAAGTGAGCTCAAGTGTGCAATCCTATTAGTTTCTCACAAAATTTGTAATTCTTGTTGACAAGTGTCTTAATTTTCTTCTTTTGCTTGGCGTTTGTCTTCATTTTCTTGTTTTGTCATCTTAAATTGGTTTTGCATATATCCATTAGTTGTTAAGATTTCCCAATTTCCACATTTTAGCAATAACATCAAATGAAAAAATTGCAAGTTCCTTCTATGTATAGAGCTTTTACAGTTCACATGCATATCTGTTCTACCAATTTCTCAGAAAAGAGTGCATTAAGACCCCGGAAAACTACTTTAACTGTGCCCAGGTCCAACCTCCATATTTCCTTATGAAACCTCCCCAACTATTACCGAGGCCTTCAATGACCAACAACTAATAAGTACACCTAATATCCAAAAAACCAAAACAAAGCTGTCACGGATATACTCTAGCAGCTAAAACCCACAAAGATCACCTGCTTATCTTCTTCACCTATGCATGCTCCGTGTCTCAATAAACCCAATAATTTTTCATACTAGTCTAGGGTTAATAAGCATCTCTGGCATTATTAACATACAATAGTTCCAACAGATCTAAGCAATGAAGCTACACCTATTCTGCAGCAAATCAACAGATGACTTGAATGAAGAGGTATAAGAACAATAATTCTGATATCTTTTGATTTCTAAATTGTTGTACTTACCGTCAGGAAGTCCAGTACATGCAGATCACTGAAGAAGATCGAGTGAGAGCACCCACCAAAAACTATAAGATAGCGATCCCCATGCACTGCAGCTGTGTGGTCAAATCTGGGAGCCGGAGGTGTCTGCCTATCAACATGAAAAGATACCATGTAATCCTTTTTGGAAACAGTTTCCAGTATAAGCCAACAACAAGAGTAAACATTTACGTTGCCTCAAGAAGTTCCCAGCTCATTGTCTCTAAATCAAGGATGTGCACATCATTTAGTAATCGCCTTTTTCTGTCTTCCCCACCAAAAACTATAAGCTTAGATCCAACAAGAGATGCAGAGTGCCCCCCTCGAGGTTCCTGCAATATACACCAAAGATGTACAGAAACCAACTTCAGTTAGAAATTTAGGGCAGATGAAACTTATTCTGGATGATCTGGAAAATATCATCCTTTGAAGGTGGATAAACAATTTAATATTCGAGAAAAGAACAGAAAAGACTAGGAAAAGACGCAAAAACCATTACAGCAGTTTCAGTTGATAACTTACTGGAGCTTTTCCCGAGGTCTCCACAAAACCACATTGAAGCGATTCTAAATCAATGAACCTCACTACAAGAACATGGTGCACTATTCAAGACGTATAAAACCAAACTCCAACTTTAGAACAATATTAAAACCAAAGTACCATACCTGGCATACTATCAGAATCATGCTTTGAGTGTCCACCAATGAGAAGAAGTTTGTTTCCCCATGTGATCTAATGAAATGCATAATTCACCATCAGGCTTCCAATAAGCCATACAAAGAAAAATCATATTATAAACATATCTAGAAGAGATCCATTACCGTAGTGTGACCTGAGCTGGATAGTAGATTTTCTGGTGACCAGTTACCAATTTGTGGTTCCATCTTTAATCTTACACTAGACCATGTCAAACTTTTAAAATCAAAGACCTGCAAAAGTAACCAAATGCATGACATATAACATATAATCAATCAGATGTGGATGGATGGAAATGGCTTGTGGAGTACCTGAACATCAGACAAGTATCGACCATTTCGACTCCCGCCAATGATGTAAAGCTTCTCATCAACAACAGCTGCAGCATGCTATATTACACATGATACCAATAACTATCAAGACAAGGCACTAGATCACAAGACGAACACTACATCATACAAATAGATGACTGAAAGGAAACAGGTAAGATGAATATATTTTGCAATTCTAAAGGATCAAATGACTAGTATTTAGTCATTACTTTGTATCGAGCAGAGGGCCGTTGCCCTGACACCGGGAGTGAAACCCACTGGTCATATGCCAAATCCGAGCGCCAACTGTCAATATCCATATCTTTTCTTGCCTCTTCTGTTTCCCTCAGATATCTGCAGCCATCCACAGAAAAAACATCAAATGTCGGAACATTTTACTATTCTAAATTAGTGTAAAGACTGCATTCACAACTCAAATAGTAAGATTACCATGATTTTTTTTCAATTTCTAAGAAATCAGATATTGCAAATTACAGAAGATAAAAATGATTACCCAAATATTGTAAGTTTGAGTAAAAAGGAGGTAAGGAATTGAGAAACAAGTTTTAATCACATGCACCAACATAAATAACTACATGAAGAAGTAGAAGGACAGGAATCAACTGTTAAAGTGCACGTGTGAAACTGCTAGGCGAAAGAAGTACCACATCGGAGATGTGGTGTAATATGGAGTAGTTAATATATCCTAATTAAACCATAACTCATTGGCTTAAACTTTCGAGTGAAGTTAGGCCAACTAAATATGTAAACAAGAATGGATTTGGGCTCCCTCTTGGTGATCTCTCCAAATGAAGTTATCAGGTTTCTACTGCTTCGACCCAACATATGGTATCAAAGCCAATGGTTAATTAGTGACCGCCCATTCCCAATGTGTATCGGTGTTTTGTACATATCTCAAGGAAGGAAAGTCTCAAATGTGACTCCCTAATCAAGATGGCGGATGGTGTCCTTGGCTTCTCGCCAAGCTTCGTTGGGTAAAGGCAATAATGAAGGAGGCAATAGGGTAGATGTTTTCATCACCAACATCTTGACAAACTTAGCCAAGCCCAAATGGAGATTTTCGAGTTGAGATAAGGTTGGTGCAGAAGGATACCAAGATTAAGGGGGAGTGTGCCTAACACAAGTGGCTCACACGTGAGGGAGATTTGTTACGGAGCACATATGAGGGTGGTAGGCGAAGGAAATCACACACTGGTGATGCGATCAAGGTGAACTACGTAATATATTCTAGTTGGCCCAGACTCATTGACTTAACATTTTGAATAAAGATGAGTACAACTGGATACGTTAACGGGCTAGGATTTGGGCTCCCCCTTGGTGATCACCCCGAATGAAGTTATCAGGCTTCTACTGTGCGTCCCAACATCAACGCCATCATTGGTAGTATTTATCCATCCATCGATTGATGCTATGTATGATTCTTTCTACATATGTTCTTACACAGGTCTTACAGGATTTCAACCTTTATCCAGAGTCCAGGGCACATTATATATTTCAATTCAACCGTCAGTTATAAGACTCCTCTTGGAGAATTGGAGTCTGGACCACAATGCAGAATCAGAATCGAACTCTCATCATCTAATTGAGGTAGTCTAAAACCGGTCAACGCACTATCTCAGAGTGAGCCAATTATGACTAAACATAGATGCTCTCAGCATAACATTAGCATCACCGATCCAAACACCGGCCACATAAACATAGCTATAAACAAGAAAACCAGCAGTTTCCGAATTCCGACAAATAGATTAATTCACAAGCTAGCCCAATCGACTGGTCGCTGCATTGCACCACACCGCTCCCAGTCACAGTCAAACCAATTGGCCGAGATCGCGCATTCTCCGTATCATTACGCACACTTCAACAGCGGAAAAACTACGTGCATTCGATGCGCACGCATTCAGCTCGAATTTGAAGAAGAGACTTACCGAGACTCGAAGCAATGGTCCGAGAATTCGCGGTCACCAAAGCCGATCGGACAGCGAGGTTTGAGCGGAGAACTGGATCCAAGCGGTAGTGGCGGCGGCCTGTGGATCGAACGGTGGTGGGGGCCTCCGGAGAAGCGACCGCTCGCAGGGCAACCGTTAGATCTGTTTCCGCTCCTTCGGACCTCAGCAGAAATGTCAAAAAAGAGAGCGTTGTGTCGTGCAGACAAACTAACGGACCGTAGAGGTAGAGGAGGCCGACGAAGCGTCGCCTGCCTCGTTGACCGGAAGAGAGTTGGCGCTGACGTGGCAGCGATATGGGCTCTCGATGTGGGCCCAAATTGAGGTAAGGCAGGCCTGTCCAATCAAAGTGCGGGCCCATCTTCGAATTTGGGCTATTGATTAGGGAGGCCCATGCTATGAATGAAGATAAAACTAAAAGCTTGATTGGAATAGCAAGGCCCAATGGGCTGATCAGCCACTTCAGTTCTGGTTCACACATGCTTGAATTCCATTTGATTTGGTAACTTGTAGTCTATTGCGTATGGTAGTTAAGATTGGTCAATCATCTTCGTCCTCCTCGATTCGATCAAAGCACCACACTTGCGGATACTCTCGAGACCACCTTAGGAGCTAGCACGGAGCCGCGTGCCTCCGAGTAGCTACCCGATGCATATGGAACGGAAAACTGCCGCGTCCGATAGAAATTAGTCAAGTACTCAAAGAGTCTCGAATACCCTATTAATATAATAAATTCATTGGTTTCTATATTGGTACACTGAGTGATGTAATAATTTTTTTATAAGCGAACTTTGAATATAACCCGCATGTGATCCGTCGTATCATTTTACAAACTAATTTTGTGAAACGATCGGTCTAAGCATGTTGTTAATGTGGTTATTAGTGAAAAATCAAAAGATCTCCATTAGTCACAATGAACGTAACCTTACTCTCTCACTCTCACTCGTTTCTATTCATGATGTCTAGTAGCTTTGAATTGTTCATTCAAACCATTATATTTCGTTCAAACCATGTGGACTATTTTTCAACTACGATAGTCTTACAAATTGTTTTAATCAACTAACTCACTCACTTATTTGGGAGAGATAAACTAAAAGTTGAGGGAACATATTGAACTATAATACACCCAATTAAAAAACTAGTCATGGGTTTGGCACGAACTTGAAGGATAGTAGAAACATTATTGAAACGAAGTTGCGACGGAGCCGGTCGTCCCGAAAACATTGTCGTGCTTTCATCCCTTAAGGTTAAGACCGCCAGCACCAGCAGTCTAAAGCAACCATATTGTTGCGAACGACGTGGATACAAGGCACAATTCTCATTATCCTCTGTCGGCTTTCAGGATAAGAGTTCGACGCGTTATCGGAACTAGAGGCTTGGAGTCTGATCATCCATCGACCACGCGCGATACCCGGATTTGGTGAACCTGGCCAGTGGCCACGAATATCCGTCCACCATTGTTGTTTCAGAACAAGGTCGATAAGAAGCGACCGAGGAGTCAAAAGGGATGTGAATGTGACGCGAAATGATGACGATTTGAGTGAAGAGAGTGCGTGCAAGCATGCATTCATATTATCATGGCGAACCGAAGAGGAGATGGAGGAGAAGAGAGAAGAGATTGAGAGAGGAGCGCCACCTGTCACGCGCCAAGCGTACTCGTGAAGCAAAGAGAGAGAGACGAGACCCATCAACACCACCTCACCCCCACTAGACCACCATTGTTGGAGATGCTGACAATGGAATTTTGGGTTGGTGAAGATGTCGGTGGATAGATACAGTGTGGGCATGGGGAGGGGTTGTTGAGAACGAAATGTATGACTAATCTCTCTGATTATACCCCCATTTATATGGCTAATCTAAAATTTCATCGGAAATGAAATCAATTTGGGAAATGAAGGTACATCTTGATCCTACCCTCTGCGTCCGAGCGTTTCGTGAACGATCTCGTTAGAGTTCTTGAGCTCGCCAAGGTAGATAAAGTTTTGAGAAATATAAGCAGGAGGGTTTGCATTTATGCCATCTATATTTTCTCTGATGAAATGATCACTTGAAGAAGAATGCTGCAAGATACAAATGCAAGCTTTTTAGGTTAAAAATTGTCTGAAAAATCCTAAATCTATTGCACAGTGGCCAATTCAGTCTCAAATCTTTCAATTTTGCCAATTTAGACCTAAACCCTTTTGACAATTTGTTAATGTAGTCCTTTCGACCAACTATCCAAATAATAGGTTTAAGACTAAATTGGCAAATTGTAAAAAAGTTTAGAATTGAATTGGCAAATCGTCAAAAGATTTAAGACTTAATTGGCAAAATTGAAAGATTTATAATTGAATTGACCGTCATATAATAGATTTATAACTTTTTGAATAATTATTCCATTTTAGGATAGTCGACAAGCCATTAGTGTAAATCCACTATCATGTACAACGCAACCTAATATTGCACATCGAAAACATGTCAATATGCAACTAATCAATGGCCAGAAACCGAGCGACAAGTGTTAACCCAAGTCACTACAAATCATCACTAATTAGTGGTCAATCACTATAGTGCACAGAAGATAAAGCAACGCTTTTTAACAGAGTGATACTCCGACAGTATGAACAAGCTGACCTCGAAGAGGGATACTTCTTTTTGGTCCCCCGGCCTATTTTTCCTTCTAGAATTTGCTTGGCATCAAGTCAGTAGTGGAGAGACACTTTATATTATACTTTAATTTACATGAAAAAAGGAAAAATAAAATAAAAACGAGAAGACGGCTGTCCACCACCATAGCCCTATATGGCCACCCACCACCAGCACGACTAACGAAAACGTAAGGGCATGTACCTCTTGCATTATCAATATCATCATAATCTAAAATGTAGAAATATTATACATATGTTGAAGAAATTACTAGAAAGAAAGCTTACACATATGCTTGCACTATAAATAGGGACCCTACCCTTAAGCTGTGGTATGTCACGAACACTTGTAAGCATTGGCTATACAGTATATTATCCACACTTATAAAACAAAGCGTTTCTTCTGTCCCACTAACCTAGCTTAGCTTTTGAGTCCGCTGCAGGATTGGAAATAATGGGCAGTCCTAAGGTGATAGGGGCTGCATTCTTGGTTTTGCTGCTTGTGGACATCGCCTTTGCTGCTAGGTCGATACCAAACGCTGTGGTGAATAAGAAAAGTGGAGGAGGTGGTAGTGGTGGAGGAGGAGGAGGTGGCGGCAGCGGCAGCAGTGGAGGTAAGGGTGGCTCCGGCTCGGGATATGGGTCCGGGTATGGCTCAGGGAGTGGTTCGGGCTATGGTGGTGTTGGAGGCGGTGGTGGCAGTGGGGGCGGTGGTGGCAGTGGTGGAGGTGGAGGGATTGGTGGCTCAGGTTCTGGGTATGGGTCGGGGAGTGGCTCTGGATATGGGTCTGGGGGCGGTATAGGGAGTGGAGGCGGTGGTGGCGGAGGCGGAGGAGGGGGAGGAGGAGGTGGAGGCTCGGGATCAGGAAGCGGCTCCGGCTACGGAAGCGGTAGTGGATATGGGAGCGGCGGTGGAAGAGGCGGAGGAGGAGGGGGTGGTGGAGGAGGAGGGGGCGGCGGGGGCAGCTCGGGCTACGGGAGTGGCTCCGGATATGGGTCAGGGTACGGCTCAGGGTACGGTGGTGGTCCCGGCGGAGGATACGATGATTCGCCGTGAAGGGGAATGAGTTACATCAATTCTTCTGGTCTGAGCTCAGAACATTTGGTATTTGCATTCCAATAATAACAAAGGCGCAGAGAGGCTTCTTCACCGAGACGCAGTTTGCATGCATGCACACACTTGTTGGGGGATGGCTTACGTTGCTTGTGTTTAATCAATGCCTGTAATTTCGGGTTTTTATTTCCTTACTTTCTTACATGTACAACGTTAAAAGGAGTCATCACTGTCGGATGGCTTACGTTTCAATAATAAAGAGCATCATCTTTGTCAAATTATATGACCGCGTGGTTGAGGTTGATATCGAGTTCGATTGCTTACGTATAGAATACTAGGTGGAAGCGTTCGTGCAGAACGTCCTTAGACAAAAGGGACACAGAGAGCTTAGATTTTTTAAGTGCGATTTTCTTTGGCCATCATTCTTCGAAAGAGCTAAAATAATAAAATCGTAAGATTATAGGACCAACTAAGCATGCGTTTGGGAAGCCTTTTGGGGAAAGTCATTTAGAAAAATGCAAATACTTTTGAGTTAAAAGGATTTTCTGAAATGCAAATTGTGTTGGGTAAAATCACATTTTGAATACAACTTTAATTTTTTGAAATGCAAATGGTGTTTGAAAAAATTACACTTTGCAAAGCTGTTTTGAGAAGTTTTTTTTAAAGTCAAAATCTGCACCGGCGAGCGGCCAGTGAGCCGCCGCCAGCCTCAAGCGAGGTCACCTGAGGTCACGCGGCCCCTAGTGATGGTCGCCTGGGTCACTCGAACCCAGGCGGCATCACTTGGGTCGCACGACGGTCGCCGGCCTCGCATGACGGTCGCCAGCGACATCGACCCCTCTCCGGCGACATCGGTCTCTCCGACAGCTTTAGGGTTTCTCAAAGTAGCAAAATGGCAAAATTGAAATTTAGATGAAATTGTGAGGGCAAAAAAGGAAGAAATTTTCTTTTTACTTACCCCCTTATTTGCATTTCGAAAATGCTGAAAGCCCAAGGCACCTCCAAAGCTGCCTTGGGCTTTCAGCATTTTGGGGACTTGCATTTGGGAAATGCAAGTCCCCAAATAAATTGCCAAACACCAAAAAATAGCCAAAGGACCAAAGCCCCTTTGGAATGCTAGGGAAAGCCAATGCCAAACGCACCCTAAGTACTCAAACTAGTAAATCACATTGAAACGTGAAAAGGAAGTGAGAGCCAAAAATCAGAGTTTGACTCAACGACCGTCGATATTTTCGAACCCGGTCTGAGTTTTTGAGAATCAATGAGAAATTGTATGGGCTTCGGCCGAAAGGAGAAGGGCATTGTGTGGCTCTCCACATAATACACCACACCCAGCACTTCATTCGGCCAGCATCTACACCAACCAATTTGACAAACAAAGCCAGATAATCCTATGAGCAGAAGCAAATTTGAGATGCAAGAAAATGTACTCTGAATTATCTGCTTTTCTTCTGCCATCGTTTTTCCATAAAATAATAGCTCTAGGATGTATCACCTTAGATAGAGAATAACCTGCTCGAAAGCAGAGTCGATTGTTCTATTCGGGGAAAGAAACGACACAAATTTCCTACAACAATTTCCTTTGACTTAATAAGCAGATACTATTTGGAAAAAAAAAACGAACTCTCCAAAAAGAACTTCCCGATCTCACTCTTCCAATGATAACTCGTGCATCACCTGCCAACGAATTGGATCGCAAGGGATTTTTAAAAAAAAAAAATCAGCGAACTTGTGGACAGACTGAAGGAGGGTCCACGATTTTTTTCTACAACAATGGATGGAACTTGAGCGCTAATTCACGCCTTTCTCCGAGGCATACGCAACCTTTTGCATTATCATGGTCTCAGCTGCACGAATCGCTCTCTGCGACCCCGTGATTGTGACTTTCCTGCTCCAGACAAGTAAAGGAAAAGAGCATAAACTTCCTATAGTCAAGAGATTTATCAGGAAAAAAAGAATTTAAAAGGAAAAACAAAAGGCTTATCAAAGTTATTTACCTGTCAGTTGTCCCAGACATGAAATCACCTCTATCTGATATCTTTATCCTAGCCCCAGTAGCCTATAAGGTCATTGTCATGTCATTTAGAGCTCAAGTGAATTTTCACAATGTCAAGTGACTATAATCTTCAATTGCAAACCTGACTGATTTCCATGATATTCCGTCCACCTCGACCAACCACCAATCCAATGTGCTCATCTGCAATGCCAATAGTCATTGAGTTACTTCGATCTTCCTGCAGAACAACAAGAAAGCTTTGTCATTATTCCCATGATTAAACTATTCCAGTATCAATTTGCACCATTATACATTTGTACCATTACACAGTCAGGTTTGACCATTATACATTAGAATTAGCTGGTTACTAGAAATTTGCCATTCAGAGTTAACAGCATAAGGGCTTGACATGGAGACAAGAGATATTGTAACCATGATGACTAGACCTGCTCAAATGGGTGGGGTGGGCCTGTGGTCAGGACTAAAGTATGATACCAAAGGTTGCTCACTAATAAAAAAATTGCAACAATTTACAGGCTCAGTCGGATTCGGGCCAACTAGGGCTTGCTGACTTTTTATGTAAGCCTTATAGCCAAGCCCGCTCATTCAACACTTCAAAAACCTGAACTGCTGGGTTACATCAATGACCAGCAACACACTAGAGTCACACTGCTAAGACTCGTCGGATATTCAAACTTTGACGGAATGGAGCATGCAATTCCCATTTCAAGAAATAGGCACAGCGTGAAAGTCTATAGCACTTTGCTAAACTTATTATTATTTCTTTTGGCTCGGCTGCACTTTGCTGAGAGTAAGCCTAGGTATAACAGTAAAAGGTCACTCCAATGTGGTCTAAGGTCAAGGCTTCGAGTCGCGGAAACAGCCTCTGAGAAAAAACATGGGTAAGGCTGCACGCATCATGCCCCCTGCATGGGGACACCCTTGGATTCACCTTGCTAAACTCAAGTTTACGTAAATATGTATCCTACTGCAGCCAATTCATGCCCCCTGAGCTCTCTTAACATTGCCCAAGAACTTGTTATCACAGCTAAAAAGAAAAGAAACTCCATACCATGTGGATGCAGAGGTTGAGGTAACACATAGCAACTCAATATGACACTATAGTAACTTGAAGAAATGAAATCTGTCATAAAGATCATCAGCACTAAGAGAATGGATGAACCTTGTTATTCTGAAACTTCCCTCCAGCTCCAGCTGGTCCATAGTTCACCCCATTATATGCTGCTGTTGCAACAGAAGGAAGTACATGTGTATAGGGAGTACCATGAAAACCGGAGAAGTAAACACCTAAACATTCAAGTTAAACAACTCACTATTCATTGTACAACACCATAATGGCATCAAAATCAATAAATGATACAGCTCTGCTATGACAGTGATAATAGTCCATTCATTCTAAGAGGAACTTTCTAAAAATTGCAGAAACATCAAACGTGCAGGATATCCAATAAATCGCCTCAACAGCAACTTGAACTGATTAATAAAGAGATACAAGAATCAGCCCCTCCACCTGATCACACCACTACTAGGTTGCCTAGGCACTAACTAAGCTAGGAGAACCAGAACTTCAATCTGCATACTATGGCCTAGACAAATAATTAATTCCAATAGCTTATGCATTGAATGTGGTCATTCATCCATTGAAATATTAGGATTTAGGTGACCTGCACATATACTGTCTTCTTTTTCGTTTTCATAATAAGGAATTGATAGCTAAATCTTTGATTTTGTAATTCAGGATTGCTCCATCAAAGATTTAACTCTAAATATTTCTCACTTCTCCAATTCTATGACTGGTTCACATTTCGAACTATTGCTCGTTGTAGATCATCGTAGAGATTTTGTCCCAAATTCCACCAGTAATTATATCTATTTGATGAGACTAAGGCAGTACAGCATGAGTAGAGAACACTCCAGCTCCAGAGTGTGAGCCATATCTATTATATCAGAGATGAGAACCTGGCAAAAATCTGTTCCCTTCAGCCCTTGGCACTCTCCTTGTAACACTTTGAAGGTTAGTGTGAAACCAATTCATGCAGGTCAAACAACTCCACAGTACGTTTAGGATAATACCATACACAGGTAGATGGCTCTACAGAATGTCTATCTACAAAAGAATAAAGTCCTGCCTAATATCTGTTTGATTCAAAGGAATCGCTGGGAAAAAGCCACTAAAACAGTGATCTTAGACCAATCATCTCCATGCGACAAACCTTATAAGGCTAAAACCACCGGATAAAACAACTACACATGGATTTTCTACAATGTTTTAGTCTGTAGACAATGTTCTCACATATAATAACAAACAAAAATCACATCCTTAGTCTCACTAGACTCTATCAGACCAGAAATCTTTCCTGTCATTACTTCCCAGTTAGCATAACTGCCCATCACACATTTGATTTCCGAGATAATATGACATCTCAGCAAAAAATGAGAATGTTCAATAACCAGCTACCAGGACAAACATTTATTGCAGGCAATATTTTCATAACAAATTAGGTAGTCTAAACATCAGATCAATTTGTAGTGTACAAAGTAGAACTATAGAATCTCTCAAAGTTATAGGCATGGTGCAGTTGTCTCGAGAATGAGATGACGGTATTTTCCTTTTCATCAAAGTAAAATTAGCCACTTATAATCATTCCAACTTTTTCTTGATTACCAAAAATAGATGGAGAAAGGGGGGAGAAATCTGGCCTCTTTTATGAGGAAATTAACCCTCTTCTCTTAATGTCCAGAAGCATATTAAATTCACCTATAGTACTTTTGTTGGATGCCAGGGAATGAAAGAGAAGATTTGACATATCATAGACATACAATCCTAAGAAGTAATAAAGACATGTTATGCTACTTATTATTGGTGACAATAGAAAAGCAGCTACTAAATCCTAAATAAAACAGTGAATTCAGACAAACCTGCATATGAAAATGGTACATTAACAGACTGTGGATAGTGAAGATCTTCTGATAGCTTCGAGAGGATCAGATCAACTGCTCGCATTTGTTCATCTAAAGTGCCTGTCACAGTCACTAGCCTATCGTTCAACCCATAATAATTATTATCCTGAGGAGATATCTTGATACCGGCTTGGGACTCTTCAATAAATGACCTAATTGTAAGCAAAAGATATTAGCATAACATCTCCTTGGATAGATCATGGTAGCAACACGCATCGTATGACCCAAGAACATGAATTCACAATAATTTAAGCGAAGGAATGCAATTCGCAAAAAAGTATAAGGCACCGTCACATACATATATCATATTAAGTTGACCCTGGCCACCAACCGCCTACGGCATCATTGAAGAACATCAAGTTTCTTCTTAAGCACCAATAACATGCATGAGTAACAGATATTACATGTCGATCTCACCTAAAATCGACAACAACAAACAACAATAACTACCATTCTCAGCAAAAGCAGAAGCTGAGAGCAAGGAGCTTCAATAATCCGCGACAATTCAAAGAGAAACCCCATCAAATTTGGACCAGGGAAAAAAAGAAACAGAAGAGAAAGGTCCTCAGCCTGGTTGGAATTCAGAAACAGGAATTTACACAAGCAGATCGGTCTACATGGAAATAACCAGAATGGTCTTTCAACAGAAATTGAGAAGACATTTAAAGAATTCTAAAAAAACTCAACTGCTTCAGGAGGTTTGATTGAGTATGATACTATATCTACTAGCCAGTTCCCAATACAAAAGTAGAAGCTTTAGCTTTACTTCTCCAGTTATTATAAAGCTGGCATTTCGAACTAAGCCTAAATTATTAATAGATATCATATTATTGATTTTCCAGTTAGGCCTCAGCTGTTCAGAGTGTATGAACAGTCAACTAGCATATGAACGGTCAACTTACTTCCATATATTTCACTTTCACAGAATCAGTATCTTATATGTCCAAGTTTCATTCTATTCATTAGATGATTCGATCTTCTATCAGGAAGTTGGTTCATGTAAACTCTTACGCGAAGGATCACACTGTCATCTTTCAAAAGAAACTCTAGTGCAAAGAGACAATTCCCAAATTGAACCTGGCAAAACACCTTCTTCAATTGGCTTCAAAACAATCTCCAGAAAAAACTTAATTGCCGCGCCCAATTGGATATACAATCAGAGAAGGTCACTTAGTGTTGTTTAGCGATATGAATCCATAGCCTTCAAATATTCCAGCAAGAAGACGTGACTTATGAAAATGGCACAGTCCAAAACTGATTGAGAAAGCCTAGAGACATGTGAAATCTTTGAGGAAGGACACCAAGTGCTTGGATCTTTCAAGAATCATAAACAGAATGAAAAATAATAAGAAGATCGATGTGGCAGTGGGAAAAGGCTTAAAATGTTTTTCCTGTTGTGGTGCTACCCTATGAATAGAAGAATGATTGACCAACAGAGCAAGTTCCCTACAAACAAAATACATGGGAAACGCCCCTTTTACAATATCAAGACCAACTATAAAATCCAACAGGCCAGGAACCACTAGTCTCTCGGGTTATTTCAGTAATGGAAGAATTACCACAGTATCCTTTTGTCAATCCTGCAAATTTGATTGGCAGTTTCAAAATCTCTCAACACTGAAAACAAAATTGAGTACTCTAGATAAAAACAATCAAATGACATAAGCGTCAAAAGAATAGCAAGGGAAAGGCCAACGTAACGATCTTGTAAAAGCATACTAATAAGACGTTGCAACACTTCAGAGGAAGATCAACTCCAGAGAGGAGGAAGAGCATACATACTTAATCGTGGATCCACCCTTGCCAATTATGCCACCACAGAAGCTATTTGGAACGATTAGTCTCACTTTAGTTCTTGGATCAACATCATTGCCCTCTTCAAGATGAATCTGACCAATAAAACATGTGCCATTAATCTACAAAATACATAGATTAGAAAACACCACCATTTTTAACTTAATTTACCTCGCTTAGCAATTTCGAGAGAATGAGTTCTACTGCCTTCAGCACATCATCAATTAGACCAGATATCATGATAATCCTGTCAGTCGTCCCAGGAAAGAATTCTTGATTACGTGACAACTGAATACGTGCTCCGGACTGTGACTGAAAGTCAGTAATTGTTGAACCACCCTTTCCAATAACTGATCCAGCTGCAGCATTTGACACAAGAAACCTAATATACGTTGGCTTCTCCAAAGAATCTGCCAGCAGCAAGCACGACAAGATCTTGTCAACATATTAGCAATATAACAGTTACGCAAATCAAGCAACTAGGCAAGTTAGATAATGGAGAAAAAAGATATGATTCTTGGCTTGAAAAATAAGGAAGGGGATAGCATGAATGTGACTATAAGTCATCCTCCACCATGTCTTTTAGCAACTTCAGCAGTTTGTCTAATTCCAAATTCATCTGACACATTTTGAGTGGATAAGATCTGACATGCAACAGCCAAACAGTTCTCCAAATGGAACTCTAAAAACAAGAGAAAGAAAGAGGTATGGTGCTAGTGAAGTTCACATCTATTCAACAGATCAGCAGCTTTTTTCCTACCTCCTAATCAGAGACACGACATAATTTAATATGTTTCACCTAAAGTGAAAGCGCACCATGAAGTTTTCACCCAAATTAAGCCCTAAAACAGCTATCTGCTTTAAGTCGAAGGCCTAATATTAACATAAAAAGCATAATCCCACAAAGGCGGCTGTAGCCATGGATAATGAAAACTCTTGATGTAAAAGAATGACATACGATGAACCCCTCTCTGCATGGTCTAAAATAAAGCTTAATCAGTTACCTCGAGGAAATCATCTATAGCCAAAGAAAGGGTTACTAAAAAAATGTTATTGAGTTAGAAAGTAAAACTTGTGAGTGCTCGAAAAACAGATACAAGGATTATTCAGTATCACGTAGAGGCGATGATTTATGCATGAAAACAAGTTGCCAGTCATCCCCCAATTACATTAAGATAGGATAGGACCAATAGATACTAACTTTTGCTATGGGGACGTGAGATCTCCTTAGACTATAGCCACGTGCATGTACAATTAAGCATACGAAGGAAAAAGGTCGTCAAGAATTCGCGGCATCAAATACATAACATTTCCCCCTGCTTTGAAACTTTTTCTGCGCACATCTGCACGAATAATTTGTGCGGTTCCGATAAACCAGAGCACATCAAGCACTACACCCCAAACGGATAAAGATTAACTGCAAGAGTTTTCCTTCTCTCCGCTACAATTACCTTCGGAATCAAAACGAAGAGCTCAGCTTAGGGTTTAAACGCGCATCCCCGCATTTTCAAAACCAACGCAACAAGCGAACAGCCTCCTAGCCCTCCCCATCGCCAATCGCCATTCAGAATCTCGCGACATTCGCAGACAACCAGCATCGCTAAACCTAAAACTAAGCCCCCACGCGGATTGATTCCCCGAAACAGCGAAGGAGAGAGCAGATCAGGCCAGCTAGAGAAAGGGGACAGCACCTGAAGCCGGGGATTTAGGCGGCGGCGGCGAGGACCGCTTCGGCGCGAGCTCCGGCGACGACACGTACGAGGACTCGTTCGACTCCATCCCGCTCGGTTCCGGAGACGCGGTTCCAGTACCTGCCTAATCTACGTATCTGAGAGAGAGAGAGAGAGAGAGAGAGAGAGAGAGAGAGAGAGAGAGAGAGAGAGAGAATGTGAGCTAAACCAGAAGCAACATTCGAGAATGGCTTTTGATAGCAGGAGAGGAAGAAGAAGAAGAAGAAGAAGAAGCAGCACAAGGTC
Source organism: Metrosideros polymorpha var. glaberrima (assembly GCA_001662345.2). Classification (NCBI taxonomy): domain Eukaryota; kingdom Viridiplantae; phylum Streptophyta; class Magnoliopsida; order Myrtales; family Myrtaceae; genus Metrosideros; species Metrosideros polymorpha. The sequence continues at coordinate 10,460,178 of BCNH02000007.1, read as the reverse complement.
AAAGCTGAGACGTGCGAACTCACAGAGGGAGAGAGAGAGAGAGAGAGATGGCAATGGCGTCGGTGCGAATCGGTGGTTTTCT